>OY804576.1:111702248-112302248 GCA_963680875.1 Bathymodiolus brooksi
GTCACGGATCACTGCGAGTAGCATGTGTAGTCACGTGACTTGTCTTATTGGTAATCGGGCGGCTGTATCGAGAAACAGATACGGTGTTGAAAAAACTGTTGATACTCATAAAATATTGATAAATGCAATAAAATGTTATGTTTGTCTTCAAGAAATATGATAGACAAAACCATGTGTGAAGTTTTATGACGAAATATCTCCGATTTCTATGTAAATTTACGAGTTGAAGTGGGGAAACACCCACAGGTAATTTTAGCGATGTATTTTTATCTTGGACAAGCATAATGAGCGTCCTGATTGGATGACCGATTTAAAACACACTGACTCCGCATGGTCTATATAAGACATTGTTTCTTATCACTGGATACACATACAAAGTTTTATCAAGATCCATCTAGCATACCAAACATGAAAGCTTTTGTAAAAACTGATGATATTAATGTCAGTATATATTTTGTTCTAAGCATGGACATATATTTCAGTCACTTTGTGTTTGAAATGTTTGTGTGATTTGTGAGTTTTTCTATTGTTTTAGTATGATGGAATCTTCCTCAATCAAAGGAATGCTTTGTGTTAATTTTGGTGTAATTCTGTCATCACAGGAATTGTTGGTTTTGGTTTAGTGAAATCCCACTGTCATAGAGTTTTTAAGGGTTGTTTTGGTGAATTGTCCATCATCACAGGAGTTCTGCAATATGGTGTGGGTGAAAATGTGCATTGTCCAACAAGATAGAAGTTGTGGGTGTTGATTTTGATTGGATGGATTTGTCTATTATCACAGGAGTTCTTCAAGTTTTTGGTTTGGTGAGATGGTCCTTGATCACAGGAATTGTTTGTGTTGTTTTTGGTTTCATTGGTGTAAATTATCATTGGGCAGCAAGCATTTCTACCATAAATATATTTCCATTCTTGTTGAAATTTTCACATACAATCATTTTCTGCCATGCTTTCCCTTGACATGTGGATTGAATTTTGTTCTTTTTGCAAACATTATAAGCAAAGTCAAAGACCTGCTAATTAAATGTGTGAAAATTATCTTCTGGATAAGGGAACAAATGATTATTCATCACCAGTTGACTCAATCAAAGGCCATGAAAGATTTTGCTAACAATTGATGTCCGTTGCCTATCCGTGCACCAGCTGTTCATGGAAATGTTCACCAGCAATGTTTTGCAGATGTTGAATTATGCATACAATAAGATTCATTTAATTATGGGAGTACTTCCCATTTTATCAACTTGCTTGAAAGCAATGTGCAAATGTTATATAAGGGTGTTATTATAAATTCCATACAACATTTGATTTGTATTTCTTTTGCAGAAAACAATTCTTCATTTGTTTTCATGCAAATTGCATAGGCTAGCTTATCCAGTTGCTGTTCAGTGTAATCGGAAATTGGAGAAGATGATCACCAGGGTTCTTGTGTCAATAACACTTTCTGTGAAGTGTTTTGTAGACCATTGTTTGTCTTTTTAACCATTTTCCTTTTGCATTGCATTGCACGTCCTTCTGTTTACTGCTACCGTCCTTCTGTTTACTGCTACCGTCCTTCTGTTTACTGCACATCCTTCTGTTTACTACTACCGTCCTTCTGTTTACTACTACCGTCCTTCTGTTTACTACTACCGTCCTTCTGTTTACTGCTACCGTCCTTCTGTTTACTGCTACCGTCCTTCTGTTTACTGCTACCGTCCTTCTGTTTACTACTACCGTCCTTCTGTTTACTACTACCATCCTTCTGTTTACTGCTACCGTCCTTCTGTTTACTACTACCGTCCTTCTGTTTACTGCTACCGTCCTTCTGTTTACTACTACCGTCCTTCTGTTTACTGCTACCGTCCTGTTTACTGCTACCGTCCTTCTGTTTACTGCTAGTCCTTCTGTATACTGCTACCGTCCTTCTGTTTACTGCTAGTCCTTCTGTTTACTACTACCGTCCTTCTGTTTACTACTACCGTCCTTCTGTTTACTGCTACCGTCCTTCTGTTTACTGCTACCGTCCTTCTGTTTACTGCTACCGTCCTTCTGTTTACTACTACCGTCCTTCTGTTTACTGCACGTCCTTCTGTTTACTACTACCGTCCTTTTGTTTACTGCTAGTCCTTCTGTTTACTGCTACCGTCCTTCTATTTACTGCTAGTCCTTCTGTTTACTGCTACCGTCCTTCTGTTTACTGCTAGTCCTTCTGTTTACTGCTACCGTCCTTCTATTTACTGCAGGTCCTTCTGTTTACTGCTACCGTCCTTCTATTTACTGCAGGTCCTTCTGTTTACTACTACCGACCTTCTGTTTACTGCTACCGTCCTTCTGTTTACTGCTAGTCCTTCTGTTTACTGCTACCGTCCTTCTGTTTACTGCTACTGTCCTGTTTACTGCTACCGTCCTTCTGTTTACTGCAGGTCCTTCTGTTTACTGCTACCGTCCTTCTGTTTACTGCTAGTCCTTCTGTTTACTACTACCATCCTTCTGTTTACTGCTACCGTCCTTCTGTTTACTGCTAGTCCTTCTGTTTACTGCTACCGTCCTTCTGTTTACTGCACGTCCTTCTGTTTACTACTAACGTCCTTCTGTTTACTACTACCGTCCTTCTGTTTACTGCTAGTCCTTCTGTTTACTGCTACCGTCCTTCTGTTTACTGCTACCGTCCTTCTGTTTACTGCACGTCCTTCTGTTTACTGCTATCGTCCTTCTGTTTACTGCTACCGTCCTTCTATTTACTGCGGGTCCTTCTGTTTACTGCTACCGTCCTTCTGTTTACTGCAGGTCCTTCTGTTTACTGCTACTGTCCTTCTGTTTACTGCAGATCCTTCTGTTTACTGCTACCGATTACCTTTTTGATATCTTCAAATTTTTATTTTGTTCCATATCAAATAGTTGATGGAAAACAGGATCGTGAAAATATTTCAGTTCGAGACAGGAAGTCGATCCATAGAGTAACTGTTTACTTGCTAATATGTTAATGATTGTTCACAAGTTGTTAGCTATATATATAGACAATAACCAGAAACAGATGATACTAGTGAGATTAAGAAAAGTTTGAAGATACAAAAGGGGTAATTAGAAATCATGTGCCCTGGAAGGGAAAGCAGCCCCTGTTCCACAAATGGCACCCGTCTTCGACGTTGACTATTCTAAGAATGTTCATCCCATTATCAGATGCACTATTAGATTTGTTTACAAATAATTATTTTGTCCACGACCTTTGTAACTGTTTACTTGCTAGTATGTTAATGATTGGTCACAAGTTGTCATTAGATCGACAAATATAACAGAATTAGGGTGTTGTAATTCATTATAATTGGGGAAATGTCAGTATTTTAATAAAATAGGATGTTGGTGGTTTATACAATCAGAAGTGGTGGCCTGATAAACACGTTGTTTTTTTTTTGTTATAAATTGACAAAAAATTAAACCACAAACACATGGTACTTCCTTACAATATTATTTAAATTTAATTATTAGGATTCAAAATGAACCATTTTTGTATTTATTTAAGCCAAATGATTGACTTTAACCGCAAATTATACTAAAATAGATATATTTGTATGTATGAACTGATATAGAAAGTAGGGTTTGGTATAATGTTTTAAGGTAGTTTTGTTTCTGGCAACTGATATTTGACGCCCTGTTCTATATTACAGTTACCTTACTTACACTGCCAAGTATTAAAGGTTGATTTTTTTGCAATGCTATTTTGCCTCAGATTGCAACAAGAAAGAACAAAAGTAACGTGCATGCATCGACACTGAAACATGAAAAGATATTTATCTCCTATAAAATTGATAAAAGGAGGACATTTGTAGAACCGAAATCTTGCATTTTACAGATTTTGTTGAGCATATTGAATGTGATCTTTTTCGTCGCTCTTGCAATTGTTTTATATCTAAATTGATTAAATGAAAAAAGAGAGTTCAATATAGATAATTTATTATTCAGTAAAGAGCTGTATTTGGTTATACATTACGTATTTCACTGGCAAACTCACAAAGTGGATCGAATATTTCACCGACAAACTCATAAAGTGGACCGAATATTTCACTGGCAAACTCATAAAGTGATCGAATATTTCACTGACAAACTCATAATGTGGACCGAATATTTCACTGGCAAACTCATAAAGTAATCGAATATTTCACTGACAAACTCATAAAGTGGACCGAAAATTTTACTGACAAACTCATAAAGTCGATCGAATATTTCACTGACAAGCTCATAAAGTGGTCCGAATACTCTTCGCCATTGACCCATGGATGAGAATGGAATTTTTGTGGTGATATGCACTGATTACAAATATTAACCAAATATCTTGTACGATTATGGCCATGACGAACTCACATTTTATGAGTGATCTATGGCTATTATAAGGGAGAATAAAACAATTCTAACTTTAGTACCCTAAATCAGTCAGAAAACCACTTTGAGCATCAAAATACCAATCATATAGGAACAGTACTTTTGTTGCTGGACATGCTGCCAAGTGCCCTGACTGTGTAATATCCACGTGAAATCGAGAAGGTTAAAATTCCAATGATCTGGCGTAGCTAAATGTTTTTTGTAGCAATTTAAAGTGTCCATAGAACAACTGCAACCAACGATACCATGTACTCGATATCATATTCCACAAACCACTGCCATCAGCAACCACTTGCCCACCATTTATCCGACATCACCATTTTCCCTACACCATTTACTCGATTTGCACGCGATTCCTACTTGTCCCTGGAATAACCTTCATCAGGTACGCTTCTAGTCATGAGATTGAAAAGTCAATTAGTCTAAAATTATTTGGGAGCAAGAAAACCGAAGGGCCTAAACATGCTCGCCAAAATCTGATATGTTACTTGTGCCTGAATGAGATTGGCCTTACTTTTAATAAATTACAATATTTTTTAATTGTCAATTTGAAACAAATATATCTAATGGACCATGTCAGTGCCGAAGCATTCTTATATATGTTTAATATATTGCTGAACTTGTGCTTGTTTTTGTCCTGAATATTCATGCAATATATTTGACACTGGACGATCAATCAATCAATCAATCAATCAATCAATCAATCAATCAATCAATCAATCAATCAATCAATCAATCAATCAATCAATCAATCAATCAATCAATCAATCAATCAATCAATCAATCAATCAATCAATCAATCAATCAATCAATCAATCAATCAATCAATCAATCAATCAATCAATCAATCAATCAATCAATCAATCAATCAATCAATCAATCAATCAATCAATCAATCAATCAATCAATCAATCGATCGATTAATTAATTAAAATTAATTAATCGATTAATTAATTAATTAATCGATTAATTAATTAATTAATTAATTAATTAATTAATTAATTAATTAATTAATTAATCAATCAATCAATCAAATGCAATATTCCAATCTTGCTTAAAATATGAGTAAATTCTATGTTATTCTTAACATTGAATTGTATAATATATATTTAACAAAATACAACTTACAATTTATGCACTATTTTGTAATTACGTGGTTTCCCCTCATTTTGAAACCTTTGTATCGATATTGTTTTGTTTGCAATAAACTACATCATAAAAATGTCAAATATAACAGTAATTGATAAATAGATGGTATTGTTTTAGTGACAAACGCAATTAAAAAACAAAAAAGAGGTAAACGACAACATTCAAAGAGATTTAAAACATATTATGGAGTGAAAAGTTGAAGATTTGATGTTTGACATGACATAATAAACATATCTAAATGAATATATTTATGAATCATTCTTTATTAGTTTGCTGTCATGTAGAACCAAGAAAAAAAAAGAACTTAATCAAACACAATTAGTACATTTGACCTCCGTATTTTAATATTTGTGTTTTGTATATAATAAAATGAAAAACATAATCGACGGGACCTTTCTTAAAACGACGGGACATTTCTAAAATCTAATAGAAAAATCGTAGAAAAAAGCAGAACACACAGATACATGACGCTCACTTTCCTGACTTGTTACAGGAGACGGAACAGGAGATGCTAGCACATCTGACTTTTTGTGAAAAATCGTGTTGCCAAAGCTTTAGTGCAGTATTGGTTAATTATATGAGTAACAGGGCGAGTGTTTTAAAAGAGGCAGGAACTGCTTACCCTTCGCGAGCACCTGAGTTCACCTCCGTTTTTTAGTGGGTCCGTGTTGCTCATCTTTTAGTTTTTTGTGTTGTCTCGTTATGTGACTTTACGTTTTGAGTTCCGTGTTGTGATGTCCTATTATGTGCCTTTACGTTCTGAGTTCCGTGTTGTGATATTCGTTACGATTTCCGCATAGAAAACGATGCTCGGTTCATCTTTACCTCCAGTTGTTTGTAGGAGGGCTCATGTCTTATTTACGTTATTTGTTTGTGTATAGTGGTGACCAACACATATTGTGTTGTGTTTTTGTTTTGTTTTTCTTCGTCTTGTGTACCCTATGTTATCAATTTCTCTGGATTGTCCATTTTTGATTGCCCCTTCTGTTGTCTCTAACGTTTATTTGTCAGTTTCTCTGGATTGCCCCTTCGGTTGTCTAACGTTTATTTGTCAGTTTCTCTGGATTGTCCAGTTTTGATTGCCCCTTCGGTTGTCTAACGTTTATTTGTCAGTTTCTCTGGATTGTCCATTTTTGATTGCCCCTTCTGTTGTCTCTAACGTTTATTTGTCAGTTTCTCTGGATTGCCCCTTCGGTTGTCTAACGTTTATTTGTCAGTTTCTCTGGATTGTCCAGTTTTGATTGCCCCTTCGGTTGTCTAACGTTTATTTGTCAGTTTCTCTGGATTGTGCATTTTTGATTGCCCCTTTGGTATTCTCTAACGTTTATTTGTCCTGTATCTTGTGTACCCTATGTTGTCAGTTTCTCTGGATTGTCCATTTTTGATTGCCCCTTTGGTATTCTCTAACGTTTATTTGTCAGTTTCTCTGGTCCCAGGCATGCAGGCCGGCTAGTTGGCAAGACAATGACATTTTGTCTGATATTACATTTTTAGAGCTGTTCCCGGTTGTGGCTGCATTGCATATTTGGGGCACTTGTTTGAAAAATAAAAAGATATTGTTTCACATCGACAATCTTTCAGTTGTTTCTATCATAAATAAAAACTCGTCAAAGTCATGGTTCTCGTAAGAAAACTCGTTTTTGCGTGTTTGGATTTTAATATTTTACTAGGGGCAGAGCATATTCCTGGTCGACTGAATTGTTTGGCTGATTCTTTAAGTCGTTCTGATTTTCAGAGATTCAAGAAACTATGCCCTACAGCAGACGAGAAACCATATCCCATTCCGTCCCACCTATGGACAATCTAACTAGATAGGTACAGAGTTTGATAAACAGTTCTATGGCATACAGCAGTTGGAAAACATATAAAACAGCAGTGGATGCCTTTCATACCTTCCGCCTTTTATACAATCTAGAAAATATTTGGCCTGTTCCGATAGACACCATAGCACACTTTATTGGTTAGCTTTCACTGAAAGGTTTTGCCGCGTCCACTGTTACAACTTACATATCCGCTTTAAGCCACGTTCATCAAATGGGTAATTTGGTTGATAATACGAAATCATTTATTATTTTAAAAATGTTGGAAGGGCTACGAAGAAAAAATCCCCAAACTCGCGATATTAGAGTTCCGATATCTTTAAACTTGTTAAAACGTTTGATAGTTAAACAACATTATTAAGAAAAAAACTGGTAGAACGTGCTAAAGTGGGTCACGGATCACTGCGAGTAGCATGTGTAGTCACGTGACTTGTCTTATTGGTAATCGGGCGGCTGTATCGAGAAACAGATACGGTGTTGAAAAAACTGTTGATACTCATAAAATATTGATAAATGCAATAAAATGTTATGTTTGTCTTCAAGAAATATGATAGACAAAACCATGTGTGAAGTTTTATGACGAAATATCTCCGATTTCTATGTAAATTTACGAGTTGAAGTGGGGAAACACCCACAGGTAATTTTAGCGATGTATTTTTATCTTGGACAAGCATAATGAGCGTCCTGATTGGATGACCGATTTAAAACACACTGACTCCGCATGGTCTATATAAGACATTGTTTCTTATCACTGGATACACATACAAAGTTTTATCAAGATCCATCTAGCATACCAAACATGAAAGCTTTTGTAAAAACTGATGATATTAATGTCAGTATATATTTTGTTCTAAGCATGGACATATATTTCAGTCACTTTGTGTTTGAAATGTTTGTGTGATTTGTGAGTTTTTCTATTGTTTTAGTATGATGGAATCTTCCTCAATCAAAGGAATGCTTTGTGTTAATTTTGGTGTAATTCTGTCATCACAGGAATTGTTGGTTTTGGTTTAGTGAAATCCCACTGTCATAGAGTTTTTAAGGGTTGTTTTGGTGAATTGTCCATCATCACAGGAGTTCTGCAATATGGTGTGGGTAAAAATGTGCATTGTCCAACAAGATAGAAGTTGTGGGTGTTGATTTTGATTGGATGGATTTGTCTATTATCACAGGAGTTCTTCAAGTTTTTGGTTTGGTGAGATGGTCCTTGATCACAGGAATTGTTTGTGTTGTTTTTGGTTTCATTGGTGTAAATTATCATTGGGCAGCAAGCATTTCTACCATAAATATATTTCCATTCTTGTTGAAATTTTCACATACAATCATTTTCTGCCATGCTTTCCCTTGACATGTGGATTGAATTTTGTTCTTTTTGCAAACATTATAAGCAAAGTCAAAGACCTGCTAATTAAATGTGTGAAAATTATCTTCTGGATAAGGGAACAAATGATTATTCATCACCAGTTGACTCAATCAAAGGCCATGAAAGATTTTGCTAACAATTGATGTCCGTTGCCTATCCGTGCACCAGCTGTTCATGGAAATGTTCACCAGCAATGTTTTGCAGATGTTGAATTATGCATACAATAAGATTCATTTAATTATGGGAGTACTTCCCATTTTATCAACTTGCTTGAAAGCAATGTGCAAATGTTATATAAGGGTGTTATTATAAATTCCATACAACATTTGATTTGTATTTCTTTTGCAGAAAACAATTCTTCATTTGTTTTCATGCAAATTGCATAGGCTAGCTTATCCAGTTGCTGTTCAGTGTAATCGGAAATTGGAGAAGATGATCACCAGGGTTCTTGTGTCAATAACACTTTCTGTGAAGTGTTTTGTAGACCATTGTTTGTCTTTTTAACCATTTTCCTTTTGCATTGCATTGCACGTCCTTCTGTTTACTGCTACCGTCCTTCTGTTTACTGCTACCGTCCTTCTGTTTACTGCACATCCTTCTGTTTACTACTACCGTCCTTCTGTTTACTACTACCGTCCTTCTGTTTACTACTACCGTCCTTCTGTTTACTGCTACCGTCCTTCTGTTTACTGCTACCGTCCTTCTGTTTACTGCTACCGTCCTTCTGTTTACTACTACCGTCCTTCTGTTTACTACTACCATCCTTCTGTTTACTGCTACCGTCCTTCTGTTTACTACTACCGTCCTTCTGTTTACTGCTACCGTCCTTCTGTTTACTACTACCGTCCTTCTGTTTACTGCTACCGTCCTGTTTACTGCTACCGTCCTTCTGTTTACTGCTAGTCCTTCTGTATACTGCTACCGTCCTTCTGTTTACTGCTAGTCCTTCTGTTTACTACTACCGTCCTTCTGTTTACTACTACCGTCCTTCTGTTTACTGCTACCGTCCTTCTGTTTACTGCTACCGTCCTTCTGTTTACTACTACCGTCCTTCTGTTTACTACTACCGTCCTTCTGTTTACTGCACGTCCTTCTGTTTACTACTACCGTCCTTTTGTTTACTGCTAGTCCTTCTGTTTACTGCTACCGTCCTTCTATTTACTGCTAGTCCTTCTGTTTACTGCTACCGTCCTTCTGTTTACTGCTAGTCCTTCTGTTTACTGCTACCGTCCTTCTATTTACTGCAGGTCCTTCTGTTTACTGCTACCGTCCTTCTATTTACTGCAGGTCCTTCTGTTTACTACTACCGACC
The DNA here is from genome assembly GCA_963680875.1 of Bathymodiolus brooksi. NCBI lineage: Eukaryota > Metazoa > Mollusca > Bivalvia > Mytilida > Modiolidae > Bathymodiolus > Bathymodiolus brooksi. The sequence goes on from OY804576.1 coordinate 111,712,246, forward strand.
TTCTGTTTACTGCTACCGTCCTTCTGTTTACTGCTAGTCCTTCTGTTTACTGCTACCGTCCTTCTGTTTACTGCTACTGTCCTGTTTACTGCTACCGTCCTTCTGTTTACTGCAGGTCCTTCTGTTTACTGCTACCGTCCTTCTGTTTACTGCTAGTCCTTCTGTTTACTACTACCATCCTTCTGTTTACTGCTACCGTCCTTCTGTTTACTGCTAGTCCTTCTGTTTACTGCTACCGTCCTTCTGTTTACTGCACGTCCTTCTGTTTACTACTAACGTCCTTCTGTTTACTACTACCGTCCTTCTGTTTACTGCTAGTCCTTCTGTTTACTGCTACCGTCCTTCTGTTTACTGCTACCGTCCTTCTGTTTACTGCACGTCCTTCTGTTTACTGCTATCGTCCTTCTGTTTACTGCTACCGTCCTTCTATTTACTGCGGGTCCTTCTGTTTACTGCTACCGTCCTTCTGTTTACTGCAGGTCCTTCTGTTTACTGCTACTGTCCTTCTGTTTACTGCAGATCCTTCTGTTTACTGCTACCGATTACCTTTTTGATATCTTCAAATTTTTATTTTGTTCCATATCAAATAGTTGATGGAAAACAGGATCGTGAAAATATTTCAGTTCGAGACAGGAAGTCGATCCATAGAGTAACTGTTTACTTGCTAATATGTTAATGATTGTTCACAAGTTGTTAGCTATATATATAGACAATAACCAGAAACAGATGATACTAGTGAGATTAAGAAAAGTTTGAAGATACAAAAGGGGTAATTAGAAATCATGTGCCCTGGAAGGGAAAGCAGCCCCTGTTCCACAAATGGCACCCGTCTTCGACGTTGACTATTCTAAGAATGTTCATCCCATTATCAGATGCACTATTAGATTTGTTTACAAATAATTATTTTGTCCACGACCTTTGTAACTGTTTACTTGCTAGTATGTTAATGATTGGTCACAAGTTGTCATTAGATCGACAAATATAACAGAATTAGGGTGTTGTAATTCATTATAATTGGGGAAATGTCAGTATTTTAATAAAATAGGATGTTGGTGGTTTATACAATCAGAAGTGGTGGCCTGATAAACACGTTGTTTTTTTTTTGTTATAAATTGACAAAAAATTAAACCACAAACACATGGTACTTCCTTACAATATTATTTAAATTTAATTATTAGGATTCAAAATGAACCATTTTTGTATTTATTTAAGCCAAATGATTGACTTTAACCGCAAATTATACTAAAATAAATATATTTGTATGTATGAACTGATATAGAAAGTAGGGTTTGGTATAATGTTTTAAGGTAGTTTTGTTTCTGGCAACTGATATTTGACGCCCTGTTCTATATTACAGTTACCTTACTTACACTGCCAAGTATTAAAGGTTGATTTTTTTGCAATGCTATTTTGCCTCAGATTGCAACAAGAAAGAACAAAAGTAACGTGCATGCATCGACACTGAAACATGAAAAGATATTTATCTCCTATAAAATTGATAAAAGGAGGACATTTGTAGAACCGAAATCTTGCATTTTACAGATTTTGTTGAGCATATTGAATGTGATCTTTTTCGTCGCTCTTGCAATTGTTTTATATCTAAATTGATTAAATGAAAAAAGAGAGTTCAATATAGATAATTTATTATTCAGTAAAGAGCTGTATTTGGTTATACATTACGTATTTCACTGGCAAACTCATAAAGTGGATCGAATATTTCACCGACAAACTCATAAAGTGGACCGAATATTTCACTGGCAAACTCATAAAGTGATCGAATATTTCACTGACAAACTCATAATGTGGACCGAATATTTCACTGGCAAACTCATAAAGTAATCGAATATTTCACTGACAAACTCATAAAGTGGACCGAAAATTTTACTGACAAACTCATAAAGTCGATCGAATATTTCACTGACAAGCTCATAAAGTGGTCCGAATACTCTTCGCCATTGACCCATGGATGAGAATGGAATTTTTGTGGTGATATGCACTGATTACAAATATTAACCAAATATCTTGTACGATTATGGCCATGACGAACTCACATTTTATGAGTGATCTATGGCTATTATAAGGGAGAATAAAACAATTCTAACTTTAGTACCCTAAATCAGTCAGAAAACCACTTTGAGCATCAAAATACCAATCATATAGGAACAGTACTTTTGTTGCTGGACATGCTGCCAAGTGCCCTGACTGTGTAATATCCACGTGAAATCGAGAAGGTTAAAATTCCAATGATCTGGCGTAGCTAAATGTTTTTTGTAGCAATTTAAAGTGTCCATAGAACAACTGCAACCAACGATACCATGTACTCGATATCATATTCCACAAACCACTGCCATCAGCAACCACTTGCCCACCATTTATCCGACATCACCATTTTCCCTACACCATTTACTCGATTTGCACGCGATTCCTACTTGTCCCTGGAATAACCTTCATCAGGTACGCTTCTAGTCATGAGATTGAAAAGTCAATTAGTCTAAAATTATTTGGGAGCAAGAAAACCGAAGGGCCTAAACATGCTCGCCAAAATCTGATATGTTACTTGTGCCTGAATGAGATTGGCCTTACTTTTAATAAATTACAATATTTTTTAATTGTCAATTTGAAACAAATATATCTAATGGACCATGTCAGTGCCGAAGCATTCTTATATATGTTTAATATATTGCTGAACTTGTGCTTGTTTTTGTCCTGAATATTCATGCAATATATTTGACACTGGACGATCAATCAATCAATCAATCAATCAATCAATCAATCAATCAATCAATCAATCAATCAATCAATCAATCAATCAATCAATCAATCAATCAATCAATCAATCAATCAATCAATCAATCAATCAATCAATCAATCAATCAATCAATCAATCAATCAATCAATCAATCAATCAATCAATCAATCAATCAATCAATCAATCAATCAATCGATCGATCGATTAATTAATTAAAATTAATTAATCGATTAATTAATTAATTAATCGATTAATTAATTAATTAATTAATTAATTAATTAATTAATTAATTAATTAATTAATCAATCAATCAATCAAATGCAATATTCCAATCTTGCTTAAAATATGAGTAAATTCTATGTTATTCTTAACATTGAATTGTATAATATATATTTAACAAAATACAACTTACAATTTATGCACTATTTTGTAATTACGTGGTTTCCCCTCATTTTGAAACCTTTGTATCGATATTGTTTTGTTTGCAATAAACTACATCATAAAAATGTCAAATATAACAGTAATTGATAAATAGATGGTATTGTTTTAGTGACAAACGCAATTAAAAAACAAAAAAGAGGTAAACGACAACATTCAAAGAGATTTAAAACATATTATGGAGTGAAAAGTTGAAGATTTGATGTTTGACATGACATAATAAACATATCTAAATGAATATATTTATGAATCATTCTTTATTAGTTTGCTGTCATGTAGAACCAAGAAAAAAAAAGAACTTAATCAAACACAATTAGTACATTTGACCTCCGTATTTTAATATTTGTGTTTTGTATATAATAAAATGAAAAACATAATCGACGGGACCTTTCTTAAAACGACGGGACATTTCTAAAATCTAATAGAAAAATCGTAGAAAAAAGCAGAACACACAGATACATGACGCTCACTTTCCTGACTTGTTACAGGAGACGGAACAGGAGATGCTAGCACATCTGACTTTTTGTGAAAAATCGTGTTGCCAAAGCTTTAGTGCAGTATTGGTTAATTATATGAGTAACAGGGCGAGTGTTTTAAAAGAGGCAGGAACTGCTTACCCTTCGCGAGCACCTGAGTTCACCTCCGTTTTTTAGTGGGTCCGTGTTGCTCATCTTTTAGTTTTTTGTGTTGTCTCGTTATGTGACTTTACGTTTTGAGTTCCGTGTTGTGATGTCCTATTATGTGCCTTTACGTTCTGAGTTCCGTGTTGTGATATTCGTTACGATTTCCGCATAGAAAACGATGCTCGGTTCATCTTTACCTCCAGTTGTTTGTAGGAGGGCTCATGTCTTATTTACGTTATTTGTTTGTGTATAGTGGTGACCAACACATATTGTGTTGTGTTTTTGTTTTGTTTTTCTTCGTCTTGTGTACCCTATGTTATCAATTTCTCTGGATTGTCCATTTTTGATTGCCCCTTCTGTTGTCTCTAACGTTTATTTGTCAGTTTCTCTGGATTGCCCCTTCGGTTGTCTAACGTTTATTTGTCAGTTTCTCTGGATTGTCCAGTTTTGATTGCCCCTTCGGTTGTCTAACGTTTATTTGTCAGTTTCTCTGGATTGTCCATTTTTGATTGCCCCTTCTGTTGTCTCTAACGTTTATTTGTCAGTTTCTCTGGATTGCCCCTTCGGTTGTCTAACGTTTATTTGTCAGTTTCTCTGGATTGTCCAGTTTTGATTGCCCCTTCGGTTGTCTAACGTTTATTTGTCAGTTTCTCTGGATTGTGCATTTTTGATTGCCCCTTTGGTATTCTCTAACGTTTATTTGTCCTGTATCTTGTGTACCCTATGTTGTCAGTTTCTCTGGATTGTCCATTTTTGATTGCCCCTTTGGTATTCTCTAACGTTTATTTGTCAGTTTCTCTGGTCCCAGGCATGCAGGCCGGCTAGTTGGCAAGACAATGACATTTTGTCTGATATTACATTTTTAGAGCTGTTCCCGGTTGTGGCTGCATTGCATATTTGGGGCACTTGTTTGAAAAATAAAAAGATATTGTTTCACATCGACAATCTTTCAGTTGTTTCTATCATAAATAAAAACTCGTCAAAGTCATGGTTCTCGTAAGAAAACTCGTTTTTGCGTGTTTGGATTTTAATATTTTACTAGGGGCAGAGCATATTCCTGGTCGACTGAATTGTTTGGCTGATTCTTTAAGTCGTTCTGATTTTCAGAGATTCAAGAAACTATGCCCTACAGCAGACGAGAAACCATATCCCATTCCGTCCCACCTATGGACAATCTAACTAGATAGGTACAGAGTTTGATAAACAGTTCTATGGCATACAGCAGTTGGAAAACATATAAAACAGCAGTGGATGCCTTTCATACCTTCCGCCTTTTATACAATCTAGAAAATATTTGGCCTGTTCCGATAGACACCATAGCACACTTTATTGGTTAGCTTTCACTGAAAGGTTTTGCCGCGTCCACTGTTACAACTTACATATCCGCTTTAAGCCACGTTCATCAAATGGGTAATTTGGTTGATAATACGAAATCATTTATTATTTTAAAAATGTTGGAAGGGCTACGAAGAAAAAATCCCCAAACTCGCGATATTAGAGTTCCGATATCTTTAAACTTGTTAAAACGTTTGATAGTTAAACAACATTATTAAGAAAAAAACTGGTAGAACGTGCTAAAGTGGGTCACGGATCACTGCGAGTAGCATGTGTAGTCACGTGACTTGTCTTATTGGTAATCGGGCGGCTGTATCGAGAAACAGATACGGTGTTGAAAAAACTGTTGATACTCATAAAATATTGATAAATGCAATAAAATGTTATGTTTGTCTTCAAGAAATATGATAGACAAAACCATGTGTGAAGTTTTATGACGAAATATCTCCGATTTCTATGTAAATTTACGAGTTGAAGTGGGGAAACACCCACAGGTAATTTTAGCGATGTATTTTTATCTTGGACAAGCATAATGAGCGTCCTGATTGGATGACCGATTTAAAACACACTGACTCCGCATGGTCTATATAAGACATTGTTTCTTATCACTGGATACACATACAAAGTTTTATCAAGATCCATCTAGCATACCAAACATGAAAGCTTTTGTAAAAACTGATGATATTAATGTCAGTATATATTTTGTTCTAAGCATGGACATATATTTCAGTCACTTTGTGTTTGAAATGTTTGTGTGATTTGTGAGTTTTTCTATTGTTTTAGTATGATGGAATCTTCCTCAATCAAAGGAATGCTTTGTGTTAATTTTGGTGTAATTCTGTCATCACAGGAATTGTTGGTTTTGGTTTAGTGAAATCCCACTGTCATAGAGTTTTTAAGGGTTGTTTTGGTGAATTGTCCATCATCACAGGAGTTCTGCAATATGGTGTGGGTGAAAATGTGCATTGTCCAACAAGATAGAAGTTGTGGGTGTTGATTTTGATTGGATGGATTTGTCTATTATCACAGGAGTTCTTCAAGTTTTTGGTTTGGTGAGATGGTCCTTGATCACAGGAATTGTTTGTGTTGTTTTTGGTTTCATTGGTGTAAATTATCATTGGGCAGCAAGCATTTCTACCATAAATATATTTCCATTCTTGTTGAAATTTTCACATACAATCATTTTCTGCCATGCTTTCCCTTGACATGTGGATTGAATTTTGTTCTTTTTGCAAACATTATAAGCAAAGTCAAAGACCTGCTAATTAAATGTGTGAAAATTATCTTCTGGATAAGGGAACAAATGATTATTCATCACCAGTTGACTCAATCAAAGGCCATGAAAGATTTTGCTAACAATTGATGTCCGTTGCCTATCCGTGCACCAGCTGTTCATGGAAATGTTCACCAGCAATGTTTTGCAGATGTTGAATTATGCATACAATAAGATTCATTTAATTATGGGAGTACTTCCCATTTTATCAACTTGCTTGAAAGCAATGTGCAAATGTTATATAAGGGTGTTATTATAAATTCCATACAACATTTGATTTGTATTTCTTTTGCAGAAAACAATTCTTCATTTGTTTTCATGCAAATTGCATAGGCTAGCTTATCCAGTTGCTGTTCAGTGTAATCGGAAATTGGAGAAGATGATCACCAGGGTTCTTGTGTCAATAACACTTTCTGTGAAGTGTTTTGTAGACCATTGTTTGTCTTTTTAACCATTTTCCTTTTGCATTGCATTGCACGTCCTTCTGTTTACTGCTACCGTCCTTCTGTTTACTGCTACCGTCCTTCTGTTTACTGCACATCCTTCTGTTTACTACTACCGTCCTTCTGTTTACTACTACCGTCCTTCTGTTTACTACTACCGTCCTTCTGTTTACTGCTACCGTCCTTCTGTTTACTGCTACCGTCCTTCTGTTTACTGCTACCGTCCTTCTGTTTACTACTACCGTCCTTCTGTTTACTACTACCATCCTTCTGTTTACTGCTACCGTCCTTCTGTTTACTACTACCGTCCTTCTGTTTACTGCTACCGTCCTTCTGTTTACTACTACCGTCCTTCTGTTTACTGCTACCGTCCTGTTTACTGCTACCGTCCTTCTGTTTACTGCTAGTCCTTCTGTATACTGCTACCGTCCTTCTGTTTACTGCTAGTCCTTCTGTTTACTACTACCGTCCTTCTGTTTACTACTACCGTCCTTCTGTTTACTGCTACCGTCCTTCTGTTTACTGCTACCGTCCTTCTGTTTACTACTACCGTCCTTCTGTTTACTACTACCGTCCTTCTGTTTACTGCACGTCCTTCTGTTTACTACTACCGTCCTTTTGTTTACTGCTAGTCCTTCTGTTTACTGCTACCGTCCTTCTATTTACTGCTAGTCCTTCTGTTTACTGCTACCGTCCTTCTGTTTACTGCTAGTCCTTCTGTTTACTGCTACCGTCCTTCTATTTACTGCAGGTCCTTCTGTTTACTGCTACCGTCCTTCTATTTACTGCAGGTCCTTCTGTTTACTACTACCGACCTTCTGTTTACTGCTACCGTCCTTCTGTTTACTGCTAGTCCTTCTGTTTACTGCTACCGTCCTTCTGTTTACTGCTACTGTCCTGTTTACTGCTACCGTCCTTCTGTTTACTGCAGGTCCTTCTGTTTACTGCTACCGTCCTTCTGTTTACTGCTAGTCCTTCTGTTTACTACTACCATCCTTCTGTTTACTGCTACCGTCCTTCTGTTTACTGCTAGTCCTTCTGTTTACTGCTACCGTCCTTCTGTTTACTGCACGTCCTTCTGTTTACTACTAACGTCCTTCTGTTTACTACTACCGTCCTTCTGTTTACTGCTAGTCCTTCTGTTTACTGCTACCGTCCTTCTGTTTACTGCTACCGTCCTTCTGTTTACTGCACGTCCTTCTGTTTACTGCTATCGTCCTTCTGTTTACTGCTACCGTCCTTCTATTTACTGCGGGTCCTTCTGTTTACTGCTACCGTCCTTCTGTTTACTGCAGGTCCTTCTGTTTACTGCTACTGTCCTTCTGTTTACTGCAGATCCTTCTGTTTACTGCTACCGATTACCTTTTTGATATCTTCAAATTTTTATTTTGTTCCATATCAAATAGTTGATGGAAAACAGGATCGTGAAAATATTTCAGTTCGAGACAGGAAGTCGATCCATAGAGTAACTGTTTACTTGCTAATATGTTAATGATTGTTCACAAGTTGTTAGCTATATATATAGACAATAACCAGAAACAGATGATACTAGTGAGATTAAGAAAAGTTTGAAGATACAAAAGGGGTAATTAGAAATCATGTGCCCTGGAAGGGAAAGCAGCCCCTGTTCCACAAATGGCACCCGTCTTCGACGTTGACTATTCTAAGAATGTTCATCCCATTATCAGATGCACTATTAGATTTGTTTACAAATAATTATTTTGTCCACGACCTTTGTAACTGTTTACTTGCTAGTATGTTAATGATTGGTCACAAGTTGTCATTAGATCGACAAATATAACAGAATTAGGGTGTTGTAATTCATTATAATTGGGGAAATGTCAGTATTTTAATAAAATAGGATGTTGGTGGTTTATACAATCAGAAGTGGTGGCCTGATAAACACGTTGTTTTTTTTTTGTTATAAATTGACAAAAAATTAAACCACAAACACATGGTACTTCCTTACAATATTATTTAAATTTAATTATTAGGATTCAAAATGAACCATTTTTGTATTTATTTAAGCCAAATGATTGACTTTAACCGCAAATTATACTAAAATAAATATATTTGTATGTATGAACTGATATAGAAAGTAGGGTTTGGTATAATGTTTTAAGGTAGTTTTGTTTCTGGCAACTGATATTTGACGCCCTGTTCTATATTACAGTTACCTTACTTACACTGCCAAGTATTAAAGGTTGATTTTTTTGCAATGCTATTTTGCCTCAGATTGCAACAAGAAAGAACAAAAGTAACGTGCATGCATCGACACTGAAACATGAAAAGATATTTATCTCCTATAAAATTGATAAAAGGAGGACATTTGTAGAACCGAAATCTTGCATTTTACAGATTTTGTTGAGCATATTGAATGTGATCTTTTTCGTCGCTCTTGCAATTGTTTTATATCTAAATTGATTAAATGAAAAAAGAGAGTTCAATATAGATAATTTATTATTCAGTAAAGAGCTGTATTTGGTTATACATTACGTATTTCACTGGCAAACTCATAAAGTGGATCGAATATTTCACCGACAAACTCATAAAGTGGACCGAATATTTCACTGGCAAACTCATAAAGTGATCGAATATTTCACTGACAAACTCATAATGTGGACCGAATATTTCACTGGCAAACTCATAAAGTAATCGAATATTTCACTGACAAACTCATAAAGTGGACCGAAAATTTTACTGACAAACTCATAAAGTCGATCGAATATTTCACTGACAAGCTCATAAAGTGGTCCGAATACTCTTCGCCATTGACCCATGGATGAGAATGGAATTTTTGTGGTGATATGCACTGATTACAAATATTAACCAAATATCTTGTACGATTATGGCCATGACGAACTCACATTTTATGAGTGATCTATGGCTATTATAAGGGAGAATAAAACAATTCTAACTTTAGTACCCTAAATCAGTCAGAAAACCACTTTGAGCATCAAAATACCAATCATATAGGAACAGTACTTTTGTTGCTGGACATGCTGCCAAGTGCCCTGACTGTGTAATATCCACGTGAAATCGAGAAGGTTAAAATTCCAATGATCTGGCGTAGCTAAATGTTTTTTGTAGCAATTTAAAGTGTCCATAGAACAACTGCAACCAACGATACCATGTACTCGATATCATATTCCACAAACCACTGCCATCAGCAACCACTTGCCCACCATTTATCCGACATCACCATTTTCCCTACACCATTTACTCGATTTGCACGCGATTCCTACTTGTCCCTGGAATAACCTTCATCAGGTACGCTTCTAGTCATGAGATTGAAAAGTCAATTAGTCTAAAATTATTTGGGAGCAAGAAAACCGAAGGGCCTAAACATGCTCGCCAAAATCTGATATGTTACTTGTGCCTGAATGAGATTGGCCTTACTTTTAATAAATTACAATATTTTTTAATTGTCAATTTGAAACAAATATATCTAATGGACCATGTCAGTGCCGAAGCATTCTTATATATGTTTAATATATTGCTGAACTTGTGCTTGTTTTTGTCCTGAATATTCATGCAATATATTTGACACTGGACGATCAATCAATCAATCAATCAATCAATCAATCAATCAATCAATCAATCAATCAATCAATCAATCAATCAATCAATCAATCAATCAATCAATCAATCAATCAATCAATCAATCAATCAATCAATCAATCAATCAATCAATCGATCGATCGATCGATCGATTAATTAATTAATTAATTAAAATTAATTAATCGATTAATTAATTAATTAATTAATTAATTAATTAATTAATTAATTAATCAATCAATCAATCAAATGCAATATTCCAATCTTGCTTAAAATATGAGTAAATTCTATGTTATTCTTAACATTGAATTGTATAATATATATTTAACAAAATACAACTTACAATTTATGCACTATTTTGTAATTACGTGGTTTCCCCTCATTTTGAAACCTTTGTATCGATATTGTTTTGTTTGCAATAAACTACATCATAAAAATGTCAAATATAACAGTAATTGATAAATAGATGGTATTGTTTTAGTGACAAACGCAATTAAAAAACAAAAAAGAGGTAAACGACAACATTCAAAGAGATTTAAAACATATTATGGAGTGAAAAGTTGAAGATTTGATGTTTGACATGACATAATAAACATATCTAAATGAATATATTTATGAATCATTCTTTATTAGTTTGCTGTCATGTAGAACCAAGAAAAAAAAAGAACTTAATCAAACACAATTAGTACATTTGACCTCCGTATTTTAATATTTGTGTTTTGTATATAATAAAATGAAAAACATAATCGACGGGACCTTTCTTAAAACGACGGGACATTTCTAAAATCTAATAGAAAAATCGTAGAAAAAAGCAGAACACACAGATACATGACGCTCACTTTCCTGACTTGTTACAGGAGACGGAACAGGAGATGCTAGCACATCTGACTTTTTGTGAAAAATCGTGTTGCCAAAGCTTTAGTGCAGTATTGGTTAATTATATGAGTAACAGGGCGAGTGTTTTAAAAGAGGCAGGAACTGCTTACCCTTCGCGAGCACCTGAGTTCACCTCCGTTTTTTAGTGGGTCCGTGTTGCTCATCTTTTAGTTTTTTGTGTTGTCTCGTTATGTGACTTTACGTTTTGAGTTCCGTGTTGTGATGTCCTATTATGTGCCTTTACGTTCTGAGTTCCGTGTTGTGATATTCGTTACGATTTCCGCATAGAAAACGATGCTCGGTTCATCTTTACCTCCAGTTGTTTGTAGGAGGGCTCATGTCTTATTTACGTTATGTGTTTGTGTATAGTGGTGACCAACACATATTGTGTTGTGTTTTTGTTTTGTTTTTCTTCGTCTTGTGTACCCTATGTTATCAATTTCTCTGGATTGTCCATTTTTGATTGCCCCTTCTGTTGTCTCTAACGTTTATTTGTCAGTTTCTCTGTATTGCCCCTTCGGTTGTCTAACGTTTATTTGTCAGTTTCTCTGGATTGTCCAGTTTTGATTGCCCCTTCGGTTGTCTAACGTTTATTTGTCAGTTTCTCTGGATTGTCCATTTTTGATTGCCCCTTCTGTTGTCTCTAACGTTTATTTGTCAGTTTCTCTGGATTGCCCCTTCGGTTGTCTAACGTTTATTTGTCAGTTTCTCTGGATTGTCCAGTTTTGATTGCCCCTTCGGTTGTCTAACGTTTATTTGTCAGTTTCTCTGGATTGTGCATTTTTGATTGCCCCTTTGGTATTCTCTAACGTTTATTTGTCATGTATCTTGTGTACCCTATGTTGTCAGTTTCTCTGGATTGTCCATTTTTGATTGCCCCTTTGGTATTCTCTAACGTTTATTTGTCAGTTTCTCTGGTCCCAGGCATGCAGGCCGGCTAGTTGGCAAGACAATGACATTTTGTCTGATATTACATTTTTAGAGCTGTTCCCGGTTGTGGCTGCATTGCATATTTGGGGCACTTGTTTGAAAAATAAAAAGATATTGTTTCACATCGACAATCTTTCAGTTGTTTCTATCATAAATAAAAACTCGTCAAAGTCATGGTTCTCGTAAGAAAACTCGTTTTTGCGTGTTTGGATTTTAATATTTTACTAGGGGCAGAGCATATTCCTGGTCGACTGAATTGTTTGGCTGATTCTTTAAGTCGTTCTGATTTTCAGAGATTCAAGAAACTATGCCCTACAGCAGACGAGAAACCATATCCCATTCCGTCCCACCTATGGACAATCTAACTAGATAGGTACAGAGTTTGATAAACAGTTCTATGGCATACAGCAGTTGGAAAACATATAAAACAGCAGTGGATGCCTTTCATACCTTCCGCCTTTTATACAATCTAGAAAATATTTGGCCTGTTCCGATAGACACCATAGCACACTTTATTGGTTAGCTTTCACTGAAAGGTTTTGCCGCGTCCACTGTTACAACTTACATATCCGCTTTAAGCCACGTTCATCAAATGGGTAATTTGGTTGATAATACGAAATCATTTATTATTTTAAAAATGTTGGAAGGGCTACGAAGAAAAAATCCCCAAACTCGCGATATTAGAGTTCCGATATCTTTAAACTTGTTAAAACGTTTGATAGTTAAACAACATTATTAAGAAAAAAACTGGTAGAACGTGCTAAAGTGGGTCACGGATCACTGCGAGTAGCATGTGTAGTCACGTGACTTGTCTTATTGGTAATCGGGCGGCTGTATCGAGAAACAGATACGGTGTTGAAAAAACTGTTGATACTCATAAAATATTGATAAATGCAATAAAATGTTATGTTTGTCTTCAAGAAATATGATAGACAAAACCATGTGTGAAGTTTTATGACGAAATATCTCCGATTTCTATGTAAATTTACGAGTTGAAGTGGGGAAACACCCACAGGTAATTTTAGCGATGTATTTTTATCTTGGACAAGCATAATGAGCGTCCTGATTGGATGACCGATTTAAAACACACTGACTCCGCATGGTTTAGCAAGGTTATTCAGGTCAATAGTTTATAAATATAGAATCTTGACATCTCCAGCTTTCCAACTATGTAAGTATTTTTGCTCTACGGCGAGGAAAAGCATATTACTGAGTGAATTAAAGGTTAAAATGTTATTATTTTTTAAATATAATTATTTTTTAAAAAGAAAAACAGCTATAAATGTGTTCTTTGGTTCATATAGGAAAAGAAAATACCGGACTTTTAACATTGAAACGGAACCATCTTACCCGGAAACCCGGGCTATGATGAAAATTTAAAATAAAAACACAGGACCGGACTTTAAGCAAAAATAATAATCCAGGATTAGTTTTTTATTGAAAAAAATCCAGGACCCCTGTGTCCATGATTTTTTTTTTTTTTTTAAGTTAATAATATGAAATATTGACATCCACACTTGCCTTTTGAACAACACATTTCTGTGTCCACACTTGCCCTCAGGCAACACTTGTTTCATTACAAAAAGTTTGCACTTCTCGCTACGAGACCTTTTTGTTCTCAGCCGCCTTCTCAATCGCTTTCTTCGGTATGCTTAGAGTAAGCGAAGTAACAATAAAAAGCCGCTCGGACAAGGTAGGTCATACTCTCAATTTCGAAAATGTCTCATTTCAAAAAGTTGAAGCACAGACTGTTTTGCGTGTGCTACTTGAAATTTCAAAGACCGATCAAAAACATAAATCTGTTACTTTGGCCATTCATAAACAGCAAGATTCGGACATTTGTCCAATTCAGCTATTGCAATCTTACTTAGCCGTACGATTTTCCGGTGTTAACGGTTCAAGAAAATTATTCGTTCATTTTGATGGGTCAGGACTAACCTGCTTTCAGTTTTGTTCCGTTTTACAAAAATGTTTTCGATTCTGTAATGTCCCCTTGCATATACGCATCCATTCTTTCAGGATAGGGAGAGCTACAGACCTCGCTAAAAACGGCGGGGACGAAGAAACAATTAAGCAATGTGGCCGTTGGAGTTCTAAATCATATTTGCGTTACATACGCCTTTAAATTTATCGAATTTGATTGGATTTGTTTAATTTTCTTTATATTCCCTCTCAATTTTTCTTTAGGTTCTAACACGATTTGGTTTTTTGGATCATCGATTGTTTATTGGGCTTTGAGAAAGACAAGTACAAGAGTTGGGGGTCCAAACCTTGGGCTGCAGAGCAGACGTGTAACAATACGGTGGTTCGGGAATAGGGGTATGGTGTGGAAAGAGTTAAATGTCGCAGTTGCAACAGCAATAAAAAAAAATCCACCCTCCTGCAATGCTGTTAGTTCAGCTCGAGTCGAATGATTTGACAAGCATTAAATCTTTCGACCTTATAAGTGATATAGTTCGAGATATCCTTAGGATAACATTATTATTATCAAACACAAAAGTTGTTTTGAGCAATGTTTTGATGCGTAGATATTGGCATGGCGCTGATGATGGGGCAGCTGTAGAACGTGCTAGGAAGCGAGTAAATTGTGCTGTGAAGAAAGAATTAATACCGGAGGAGTTTTGCGTGATCCGTCATCTAAATATCAGAGCAAGAGAAAAGAACTTGCATAGATATGACGGTACGCAATTATCTGACGCCGGGAATGATATATATCTCAATAATATTCAGGGTGCGTTAGAATATTTTCTCGTTTCAGATAAAAACAATTGTTTTCCTCCTGAATAATGCTGTACGTTATATAAGGAAATGTTTTTAGACTAAATGTTTAGCTTGCAGGAGGGGATGTGGGGGGGGGGGGGGGGGGCTGGGAGTTAATGAGTGCGTATAGACACACTCAAATGGCGGCGGGATTTGGCAAGATTAGGCGGGCACGATTCTTTCGTTATTCTACAACGGATCATATTCAGGTATTACTTTCCTGTGTTACCACAGGAAGTTTAGGCGAGACCATATCATGTCGACCATGAGTGGCCGGTTATAAACTGATACCAGTTTTAGCTTACCAGGTTTTAACATTTGCTTACTGATTATTTGATAATTTTTCACTCCCATGATATTTTGCAATGAATCAATATACAGAATTAATTAGTAACCATGGGGTGAAGCGAATATGAGACGCCGTATGTGGAGAGCGTGACCCTTGTTCTCTCTTGTTTTAACCATGAGGAATTCAAGTATCCATTGTTACCAATGGTGCGCAGACTTGTCCAAATTATAGCAATCGGCATTCTGTTTGTCTTGCCAGGTCTCGCCACTGTAGTGCACTGTGGCTATTATCTTCCAATTATATTAGTTTTAAATTGATGCCATATTAGAATGATTCTTTGATTAAATATGTGATAAATGCATATTGCAAAGGAAAGCATAAAACAGATATTGTAGTGACCATTGAAATACCCAATGTTATAGACTAGACAAAAGAGAAAAATTACTTCAAAGTATAATTAAATGTCAAATATATACCACATTGAATGTTTAAAAGAAGGCGTGTATATCATTTATTACGCTGTCATTATGATATGTGTCTACATCCAGTTCTGTTGCACTCATTAGTGAAACTTAATTACGATTTCCGCATTAAAACGAAGTTCGTTACGTCTTTGCCCCAAGTTGTTTGTAGTAGGGCTCATGTCTTATTTGCGTTATTTGTGTTTGTTTGCGTATAATGGTGTCCAACACATATTTCTTATGTTTTTGTTTTGTTTTTCTTCCTCTTGTTGCCAGTTTATATGGATTGGTCATGTTTGATTGCCCCTTCGGTATTCTCTCACGTTTAATTAATTAAAACAAGGGAAATAAAAAAAACATTTGATCTGGCTTCACCTATTAATCCTGTTAGTTACAAATATGCAAGTCGTATCTATTCTGGATAAGCAGACTTTTTTTTTTTTTTTTTTTTTTTTAAATATTCCATAAAAATTAATATAATAGTCAAACTTCCGATAATTCCACGCATACGTTTTTTTTCCTTTCAAGGACACCAAAGAAATGTCCATAAGGAATTCATTAGAATAAAATTAAATGATAGGAAACGATATCTCACATTTTTCTCCATTATAGTACAGGATATTATACGTGTCATCGAGTTCGCCGTGTTGAACACAAATGGTGATATACTATAGGTATAATATACATGAAAATTAGATGTATACAATTAATAACTAATTATCATGATGACAGTTTCTTAATAACATATTGAATTTTTGCATCAATAATTACGTATGGCAATTAAAATGAATATATTTGCATATTTTTATAATAAAAAATTAATTTAATTTTGTTTTAAAAACCTACATGATTGACAGATGTTCATAAGAAAGCGTAAAGTATTTAAATGATAAAAAATTAATATTAATTTAACAATTGGAGCTACCACCATAAGAGTAAGTATCTTTATTAATATCTAGAAAGAATAAAATAAATAATGGAGGCGTATTTGTTTCTACGTGTATAAGATGAACACGGGCCATGTCAGAAGACAGAAAATAAATTTTCAGGAATATAATTCTCAAAAACAAAAGAGAAGAAATTAAATAATGTTAATACGCGTACTGCATCGGAGAAATATGAACGAAAATAAGTGAAGGAACTGCTCAAACAGGAAATATACAAAGTCTCTAACTAAAACTAGTACATCACAATGAAAAGGAGCACTGAAATATAGATTCTAGCCAAACTGAAAATAATATTATAAAAGTAATGTTGGATTTATTTATCGATAATATGAACATTGCAATTTGTTGATGTATTTTCGACACTCCAATGTGGAAATGTCTTAACCAAAGCTAAACATAGCTTCAAGTTATCATGAGCCATATACTGTCAAGCCTGCTTTAATAGTGACCACCTTTATTAAGAAATAACTTATAATATGACCTTAATTTCTATTTCACATTGCTACATGTATTTCATAGTAATTAAACTGTATCAGGCATCCACCCGTCTTTAGTGAGCTATTTCAATGTTCCATCGGAAGGTCATAAAAGATAGGTTTTATTGTAAACATGTTTTGTCTAAGCTGACTTCAAATTGAACTTGTGAACCACTGATTGAATTGGGACTTCGCGACATGTGCTATTGCTAAAAGAGATGCTAAAACTTCCTGATTATAATACCATTTCCATCTCGGACAAAATAGGAAATACCATAATAAAATCATAAAAGACCGTTGTGGAAACATTAGGATGGTATTTGGACATATCTTCATATGCAATCTGTGCTTATCACAACTGGAGTTACGAGCATGTTTCCCGCTCAACACCATGTGATAAAGCTTGACAATCACTTGCAGCATGGTCGGTGGTTTTCTCCTGGTACTCCAATGTCCTAAACCAATAAAACTGACTTCCACGACAAAGCAGAAACGTGTTTAAACTGGCGCTAGACACCAATGACTCTCACTATCGTATATATTCCATTAGTACAGAAGTACGTTCACGTATATCTCCCCTCCTTTGGAAAGTTGCTTCACTAAAATAATCATTTGCCTTTTTTATGAAATTAGTGCTTTCATAAGACAGATAAATAAGGACGTTATGGCTATTGAAAATTGAAAAGAAAATTGAAAAGAAATTGCGGCAATAACGGGCATTATAAAATCGAAATAAGGTAAACAAAATTAAAATATTTGATTCGAATTGAATCAATTCTGTCAAAATTTCTGTAATTTTCTGCAAGCGATGTTTGAAATGGACAAATCGACATCCATGTATTTCCTCGTGTTCTACTAATGCACAGTTCCCCTACGTCTTGCAGTTATATCTACCAAGTTTTCTCAATGTCGATGTGCACAGAAATGCACAATTAATTAAAATCATGCTATACACTTATTAAAAACGGAACCGTTGACCTGTATTTAAATAAAACCCAATGTGACTCCATTAGATAGATATAGTAGTAAAAATAGATGACGTGAAACAATTATGAAAAGAAAGTTTAAACAACGGAGGCCAAGCATTGTTTTAATTGCCAGTTTTAATAAGTTCGTTATTAGTGGTCTGTATATAATGTTAATGTATGACCACGTGACCACAATAGAACATCTGGAGACACAAATAGGAAGAAGCGGTACACAAAAATTACAATCTGATTAGCGAAAAAAACTCAACACACATTAGATATCCAAAATGATGTTGCGACGCGTTTCTGGAATAACCATCACCAGGTGTGCTCACAGTAAATAGACTCGTTTCTGGAATAACCATCACCAGGTGTGCTCACAGTAAATAGACTCGTTTCTGGAATAACCATCACCAGGTATGCTCACAGTAAATAGACTCGTTTCTGGAATAACCATCACCAGGTGTGCTCACAGTAAATAGACTCGTTTCTGGAATAACCATCACCAGGTGTGCTCACAGTAAATAGACTCGTTTCTGGAATAACCATCACCAGGTGTGCTCACAGTAAATAGACTCGTTTCTGGAATAACCATCACCAGGTATGCTCACAGTAAATATACTCGTTTCTGGAATAACCATCACCAGGTGTGCTCACAGTAAATAGACTCGTTTCTGGAATAACCATCACCATGTGTGCTCACAGTAAATAGACTCGTTTCTGGAATAACCATCACCAGGTGTGCTCACAGTAAATAGACTCGTTTCTGGAATAACCATCACCAGGTGTGCTCACAGTAAATATACTCGTTTCTGGAATAACCATCACCAGGTGTGCTCACAGTAAATAGACTCGTTTCTGGAATAACCATCACCAGGTGTGCTCACCGTAAATAGACTCGTTTCTGGAATAACCATCACCAGGTGTGCTCACAGTAAATAGACTCGTTTCTGGAATAACCATCACCAGGTGTGCTCACAGTAAATAGACCCGTTTCTGGAATAACCATCACCAGGTGTGCTCACGGTAAATAGACTCGTTTCTGAAATAACCATCACCAGGTGTGCTCACAGTAAATAGATTGGAAAGCCAAATACATTGAGAGTCTTTGGCGGAAAGAAAACCAAAGGGCATAAACAGGACAGCCAAAATCGGCTAAGGTCATCTAATAATACCCCGTAACTGAATTATTTAGGACCTGTACATCAACATACTTAAGGCATTACATATACAGATGTGTGTAGACCGTTAGGGTTATGGTGTTTAACGCCACTTTCAATAATATTTCAGTTATATTGTGACGGCCAGTTTTATTGGAGAGTAACTCACAGCGTTAGTGGTGAAAGGCACTGAATGCACAGACTCAGAATAAGATTAACATCATGTCAGATTTGGTAAACATCAAATATACTAATCTGTTGTGCTCAATGAGTCCAGTTAAGATCGTTTTGTCGATATTGGTGGAATTGATGACCATCATTGTTTTCATAATATGTTGTTCATATTGGTGGAATTATTTTCACAATCTTTATAATTTAGTGCACCAGATATGTATTTAAATTTGTATTTAACTTCAGTGGTACTGAAAAAGTTACAGGAGAGAATATAACTTACTTGATGATAGAATTTACAAAGGGCCAACTTTCAGAACTTGCTTTTCCCTTGTCGCTGTTCCATTTGTATCAGCCGTGAATTAATTTATGTCTATATACATTTTAATATACCGGTTGACTTTGGTGTTTCTGAAAATATAAATTGGTGAAATCAACAAAGATTGACGCGAAACATTTGAAAGTAACAGGGGCAACTCATAACCGAACGCGATGTGATTCTATCCACTCATCACCTGTAGTTCAACTGACATAGAAATGTTCGTAGTCATGGATTACCAATTAGTCATTTCAAAACATTTTGATTAGTTCCGTCCAAATGTTTTACAACCAATCAAATAACAGCTTTTTAAAAGAAACATATTTCATTGCATCTTAAAATAGAAAGAGATTGAATGGGTCACAATTTCGTGTGGGTTATCAACGACGAATGATATATCTACCAATCAGATTGCTTCTGTCATAATTTAATAAATCTGGCCAATAGGAGAATGTGTGTATTGTTATGTTGTTGTGGAAACTATTGAATACAGATAAGCTACGGAACAAAATCGAAACGGCTGTTTTCACATTAATTGGTCAACGGGTGATTAGTGGAGAGTATTGGAGCGTGATCAGCAGTGGGTGGCTGATGATAAAAGAAAGAATGCATAATTTAAATTTAACATTTTCTTCTTTCAGAAGTTAAGACCAAAATGAAGATTTGCCTACTTTTGTTCGTCTGCTACTTTATCACTATAAACAGTCAATCATTTCCTGTTGGACGAAATGGAGAAGTAATTTATGACTACTACCCTCAACCGCTTGGAGGTAGCGGAGGAGCACATAACCCTGGACTGCCGTGGGAATTAGCCGGTTCTGGTGGTGGTGGTACAGGTGGTCAAATTATTGACCTTTCGGCAATGGGAGGTCAGACTGGCGGTAATACTGGGCAAGGTGGTGCCGGTCCAGCAGATCTATGGAATATAATTGAACAATTAGGCCCTAGCAATTTCAATCTATTGAATAATCAGGGAGGTCAATGGGACCCGATGCTCAATTCGAATCCTACATTTGAACCGGTTAATTCAGGAGGAGGTAATCCTATCTTCGATTGGGCTCAAAATCAAGGAGGAAATCCTGTCTTAGAATGGGGTGCAAATCAAGGAAACGGTGGAGGAGGCCAAGGAGGTCAAGGAGGTTTTCCAACAGTGGATATGTTTCTGGCTAATGGTGGGGGCCCAGGACAAGGCCAAGGACAGGGACAAGGCCAAGGACAGGGCCAAGGTCAAGGACAGGGTCAAGGACAGGGTCAAGGTCAAGGACAAGGTGGAGGCAGTGGAAGTCCAAATGGACAAGGAAATATGCCATTCTTTGGAGGTGGGGGACAACTGTTTGATATGATAATGGCAAATGGAGGAGGCGGTCAAGGAAGTGGTGGTCAAGGTGGTGGTGGTCAAGGAAGTGGTGGCCAAGGAGGTGGTGGTCAAGGTGGTGGTGGAGGTCAAGGAGGTGGTGGACCAATGTTTGATATGATAATGGCAAATGGAGGGGGCGGTCAAGGAAGTGGTAGTCAAGGAGGTGGTGGTCAAGGCGGTGGTGGTCAAGGAGGTGGTGGAGGTCAAGGAGGTGGTGGACCAATGTTTGATATAATGCTGAATGGAGGTGGTGGTCAAGGTGGTGGTCAAGGAGGTGGTGGTCAAGGAGGTGGTGGTCAAGGCGGTGGTGGTCAAGGAGGAGGTGGTGGACCAATGTTTGATATGATTATGCAAAATAATGGAGGTGGTGGTCAAGGAGGCGGTAATCAAGGAGGTGGCGGTCAAGGCGGTGGTGGTCCAGGAGGGAATCAGGGTGGTGGTGGAGGAGGTCAAGGAGGTCCACAATCAGGCCAGACACAACCTGTTATAGTTGTTTATACATTAGGACCAGATCCAGGACAAGGTCCAAATCGGGGCCAAGGTCAACCATCACAAGGATGTCAAGGTCCAAATTGTCCTAATGCTCCGTTTGATCCACTAAGTGCAGCTCAAGCTTTAAACAGAGATCCAGCAAATGCAGGTGGATCACCTATAGGTCCTTTGGCTCTAGATCCTGCAGCAATTGATCCTTTTGCACTTGACCCAGCTTTTACCAACCTTGGAGCAGTTGACCCTGCTTTAGCTAACGCTGGAGCAATGGATCCGCTATTGCTTGATCCTACAGCACTTGATCCCGGTGCAACAGATCCACTATCAATGGGAAAGCCTATGAGAAATTATGGACCAATAAAGACATATGGCAAACCAAAATATGCTAAATCCACATATAAAAAACCTGCATACGGCAAAAGCAAAAATACTTATGGCTCGCATGGCAAATCATATGGAAAGTTATCAGTTTCCTATGGACCAACTAAGAGATATGGAAAACCAAAAATATACTACGGAAAACCAAAAATGCCATACGGAAAACCAAAAATGTCATACGGAAAAACAACAATAACATATGGAAAACCAAAACCATACTATGGAAAACCCATGGTAAGCTATGGGAAACCAATGATGAGTTATGGGAAACCAATGATGAGCTATGGGAAACCAATTATGAGCTATGGGAAACCAATTATGAGCTATGGAAAACCAAGGCCATATTACGGAAAGCCAAGACCATTTTACTCAAAACCGAGATCATATTACTCAAAACCAAGGCCATATTTTAGGCCACGTCCATATGGAAGGAAAATGTATGGAAAACCATCACCATATGGAAGGCGACGGATGTACCAAAGGAAGCCAAAAAAGGTTTGTAGTGTATATGTATTAACATGTTATTAATATGTTCAAAGGAAACTGAGCGCGAATCTCAATTACACTGTACTTGTAACAAATGACTTTGTTAGTCATGCTTATATATGAGGTCTAAACATTGCTCAACAAGAAAAAAAGTGTAATAAATAAAATAGCAAAGCGCAATAAGCTGATAGTAGTGAAAGAATAAATGTTAGTGAAAACAGAAGGCGCAATCAATAGTGGACAATACAAAGACATAGGACACATTCGACAAAAGATACAAAACGAAGACAAAGACACAACACAGAAAACTAAAAAAATGAGCAAGGACCCACCAAAATAGGAGTAAACCCAGGTACTCGCGAAGCGTAATACGTTCCTGTTTTTCATAAAATATGTAATTATATGAAAACCACTGTTAAATATTGTAATGACAGACAATACACTAAAGCATAATCCGGAGAGACAAGACAACACCACTGTATATACAAAAGTCCCCCTACATAATGTACGACTATCGTTTAATAATAAACCAGTATCCTGAAGGTGAGCAAGTAAATGCAAATTACGTATTGAAACATTTTTCATTCAGCCATGTAACAGTATTGTTATCATTTACTGAATCGTCAAGTAAAAGACTAATTCTACCTACTGTTTCCGATTGTTCTTTTTCTTTAAATACCCCGGTACATGATTGCATTGGTGGTGAAATAGTTAGTGTGCTCGCCTCGAGTGTGGTAGATCGTGGTTTCTAGCCCCGGTTTGATCCAACTAATGACTGTATGATTGGTATTAGCTGCACCACCGCTGAGCATGCAACATTAAAAAGTAAGAACAAAGACTGGAACGACATGAATCTCCGTGGACTGGTGTTTCAGTGTGCTAAAAATATCAAAATCCAACAGATCGTTTTGGTCTAGTACAAAGCGAACATCATCGCCATCTTCTCGAAAAGTAGTTTGTTCTCGCCCAGATATCATGCATTTAACAAATAAACGATAGAGAATACCGCTGGACAATCAAAAATGGACAATCCAGAGAAATTGGCAACAAGACAGAGAAAAACACACCACTATAAGCAAACAAACACAAATAAGGTAAATAAACCATGAACCCTCCTACAAACAACTGGAGGTAACACATACTCTTGACATATGTTATAATTTCATTACATCGACAGTGTTTTGTTTTCAATATATATGATATATATATATCTAATTCTTACATTCTTTTTCAGGGTGGTTATTAATCAGAATAAACAAAGAAAACCATTGTATCAACTAGTTAATACTTATTCTATAATATTTACATTTTAATTAACTACAATTGTAATACTTATCATGTTTATTAAACTATTTTTGTTACCAATTGTATGCTAAAGTTTTCATAGGTCTATTGTCT
Organism: Bathymodiolus brooksi; assembly: GCA_963680875.1. Taxonomy (NCBI): domain Eukaryota; kingdom Metazoa; phylum Mollusca; class Bivalvia; order Mytilida; family Modiolidae; genus Bathymodiolus; species Bathymodiolus brooksi. The sequence goes on from OY804576.1 coordinate 111,736,130, forward strand.
TTCATAGACTATTATAAATAAATGTATATCTTTCATGGAAGGTGAGGAGATACCCCACATTCACAGTAAATCTTGGGTTTGTCGTGGTCGGGATCGTATGGTAGTTGGATTTCCAACTACATGTGCAATCAGTGCCCATCACCACTAAAGTTGTGAGTTCGAATCCCGTTCATGGCGAGGTGTATTCGATACAACATTATGGGATAACGTTTGTCAGTGACTTGCGACAGATCGGAGGTTTTCTCCGGATACTCCGGTTCCCTCCACCAATAAAATTGACCACCATGATATAACTGAAATATTGTTGAAAGTACCGTTAAATACCCCAAACCCTAGCCTACCCCACATTCACAGTAAATCTATAAAATCTAGAACAATTAACGATCAAGTGAGATACAATAAAACAGTACCACACTGTCTGCAACACCTCAATAGGTGAGCCGGACGTTAAACCCTCATACTACTACTACTACCAAACTGTACGAACAGTTCCAACATGCAATAGAAACATCATAAACACAAAGGAAAAATCGACACCCCCCTAATACAAAACTTATACATGACCACTCATGGATGTAAGCTAAAAAAAAGTTTGAAGATTCTAAAGGGGTAATCAGCAGCCGTAAATAGACGGACTGACAATACAATTGTTAAAAGGTGAAGGACATACAATACAATTGTTAAAAGAAAAAGGACAAACGTACAAATCTAAAAATTAAAGAAAGTGACGTTCGAGTGTTGTTCTTTACCTTACAGTATTGAGTTAAGTGACGTTCGAGTGTTGTTCTTTACCTTACAGTATTGTGTTAAGTGACGTTCGAGTGTTGTTCTTTACCTTACAGTATTGTGTTAAGTGACGTTCGAGTGTTGTTCTTTACCTTACAGTATTGAGTTAAGTGACGTTCGAGTGTTGTTCTTTACCTTACAGTATTGTGTTAAGTGACGTTCGAGTGTTGTTCTTTACCTTACAGTATTGTGTTAAGTGACGTTCGAGTGTTGTTCTTTACCTTACAGTATTGTGCTAAGTGACGTTCGAGTGTTGTTCTATACCTTACAGTATTGTGTTAAGTGACGTTCGAGTGTTGTTCTTTACCTTACAGTATTGTGTTAAGTGACGTTCGAGTGTTGTTCTTTACCTACAGTATTGTGTTAAGTGACGTTCGAGTGTTGTTCTTTACCTACAGTATTGTGTTAAGTGACGTTCGAGTGTTGTTCTTTACCTTACAGTATTGTGTTAAGTGACGTTCGAGTGTTGTTCTTTACCTACAGTATTGTGTTAAGTGACGTTCGAGTGTTGTTCTTTACCTTACAGTATTGTGTTAAGTGACGTTCGAGTGTTGTTCTTTACCTTACAGTATTGTGTTAAGTGACGTTCGAGTGTTGTTCTTTACCTACAGTATTGTGTTAAGTGACGTTCGAGTGTTGTTCTTTACCATACAGTATTGTGTTAAGTGACGTTCGAGTGTTGTTCTTTACCTACAGTATTGTGTTAAGTGACGTTCGAGTGTTGTTCTTTACCTTACAGTATTGTGTTAAGTGACGTTCGAGTGTTGTTCTTTACCTCACAGTATTGTGTTAAGTGACGTTCGAGTGTTGTTCTTTACCTCACAGTATTGTGTTAAGTGACGTTCGAGTGTTGTTCTTTACCTTACAGTATTGTGTTAAGTGACGTTCGAGTGTTGTTCTTTACCTTACAGTATTGTGTTAAGTGACGTTCGAGTGTTGTTCTTTACCTTACAGTATTGTGTTAAGTTACGTTCGAGTGTTGTTCTTTACCTTACAGTATTGTGTTAAGTGACGTTCGAGTGTTGTTCTTTACCTTACAGTATTGTGTTAAGTGACGTTCGAGTGTTGTTCTTTACCTTACAGTATTGTGTTAAGTGACGTTCGAGTGTTGTTCTTTACCTTACAGTATTGTGTTAAGTGACGTTCGAGTGTTGTTCTTTACCTCACAGTATTGTGTTAAGTGACGTTCGAGTGTTGTTCTTTACCTACAGTATTGTGTTAAGTGACGTTCGAGTGTTGTTCTTTACCTTACAGTATTGTGTTAAGTGACGTTCGATTGTTGTTCTTTACCTTACAGTATTGTGTTAAGTGACGTTCGAGTGTTGTTCTTTACCTTACAGTATTGTGTTAAGTGACGTTCGAGTGTTGTTCTTTACCTTACAGTATTGTGTTAAGTGACGTTCGAGTGTTGTTCTTTACCTTACAGTATTGTGTTAAGTGACGTTCGAGTGTTGTTCTTTACCTTACAGTATTGTGTTAAATGACGTTCGAGTGTTGTTCTTTACCTTACAGTATTGTGTTAAGTGACGTTCGAGTGTTGTTCTTTACCTACAGTATTGTGTTAAGTGACGTTCGAGTGTTGTTCTTTACCTTACAGTATTGTGTTAAGTGACGTTCGAGTGTTGTTCTTTACCTACAGTATTGTGTTAAGTAACGTTCCAGTGTTGTTCTTTACCTTACAGTATTGTGCTAAGTGACGTTCGAGTGTTGTTCTTTACCTTACAGTATTGTGTTAAGTGACGTTCGAGTGTTGTTCTTTACCTTACAGTATTGTGCTAAGTGATGTTCGAGTGTTGTTCTTTACCTTACAGTATTGTGTTAAGTGAGTGACGTTCGAGTGTTGTTCTTTACCTTACAGTATTGTGTTAAGTGACGTTCGAGTGTTGTTCTTTACCTTGCAATATTGTGTTAAGTGACGTTCGAGTGTTGTTCTTTACCTTACAGTATTGTGCTAAGTGACGTTCGAGTGTTGTTCTTTACCTTGCAATATTGTGTTAAGTGACGTTCGAGTGTTGTTCTTTACCTTACAGTATTGTGTTAAATGACGTTCGAGTGTTGTTCTTTACCTTACAGTATTGTGTTAAGTGACGTTCGAGTGTTGTTCTTTACCTTACAGTATTGTGTTAAGTGACGTTCGAGTGTTGTTCTTTACCTTACAGTATTGTGTTAAGTGACGTTCGAGTGTTGTTCTTTACCTACAGTATTGTGTTAAGTAACGTTCGAGTGTTGTTCTTTACCTTACAGTATTGTGCTAAGTGACGTTCGAGTGTTGTTCTTTACCTTACAGTATTGTGTTAAGTGACGTTCGAGTGTTGTTCTTTACCTTACAGTATTGTGTTAAGTGACGTTCGAGTGTTGTTCTTTACCTTACAGTATTGTGTTAAGTGATGTTCGAGTGTTGTTCTTTACCTTACAGTATTGTGTTAAGTGACGTTCGAGTGTTGTTCTTTACCTTGCAATATTGTGTTAAGTGACGTTCGAGTGTTGTTCTTTACCTCACAGTATTGTGTTAAGTGACGTTCGAGTGTTGTTCTTTACCTTACAGTACTGTGTTAAGTGACGTTCGAGTGTTGTTCTTTACCTTACAGTATTGTGTTAAGTGACGTTCGAGTGTTGTTCTTTACCTTACAGTATTGTGTTAAGTAACGTTCGAGTGTTGTTCTTTACCTTACAGTATTGTGTTAAGTGACGTTCGAGTGTTGTTCTTTACCTTACAGTATTGTGCTAAGTGACGTTCGAGTGTTGTTCTTTACCTTACAGTATTGTGCTAAGTGACGTTCGAGTGTTGTTCTTTACCTTACAGTATTGTGTTAAGTGATGTTCGAGTGTTGTTCTTTACCTTGCAATATTGTGTTAAGTGACATTCGAGTGTTGTTCTTTACCTTACAGTATTGTGTTAAGTGACGTTCGAGTGTTGTTCTTTACCTTACAGTATTGTGTTAAGTGACGTTCGAGTGCTGTTCTTTACCTTACAGTATTGTGTTAAGTGACGTTCGAGTGTTGTTCTTTACCTTACAGTATTGTGTTAAGTGACGTTCGAGTGTTGTTCTTTACCTTACAGTATTGTGTTAAGTGACGTTCGAGTGTTGTTCTTTACCTTACAGTACTGTGTTAAGTGACGTTCGAGTGTTGTTCTTTACCTTACAGTATTGTGTTAAGTGACGTTCGAGTGTTGTTCTTTACCTTACAGTATTGTGTTAAGTAACGTTCGAGTGTTGTTCTTTACCTTACAGTATTGTGCTAAGTGACGTTCGAGTGTTGTTCTTTACCTTGCAGTATTGTGTTAAGTGACGTTCGAGTGTTGTTCTTTACCTTACAGTATTGTGTTAAGTGACGTTCGAGTGTTGTTCTTTACCTTACAGTATTGTGTTAAGTGATGTTCGAGTGTTGTTCTTTACCTTGCAATATTGTGTTAAGTGACATTCGAGTGTTGTTCTTTACCTTACAGTATTGTGTTAAGTGACGTTCGAGTGTTGTTCTTTACCTTACAGTATTGTGTTAAGTGACGTTCGAGTGCTGTTCTTTACCTCACAGTATTGTGTTAAATGACGTTCGAGTGTTGTTCTTTACCTTACAGTATTGTGTTAAGTGACGTTCGAGTGTTGTTCTTTACCTTACAGTATTGTGTTAAGTGACGTTCGAGTGTTGTTCTTTACCTTACAGTATTGTGTTAAGTGACGTTCGAGTGTTGTTCTTTACCTTACAGTATTGTGTTAAGTGACGTTCGAGTGTTGTTCTTTACCTTACAGTATTGTGTTAAGTGACGTTCGAGTGTTGTTCTTTACCTCACAGTATTGTGTTAAGTGACGTTCGAGTGTTGTTCTTTACCTTACAGTATTGTGTTAAATGACGTTCGAGTGTTGTTCTTTACCTTACAGTATTGTGTTAAGTGACGTTCGAGTGTTGTTCTTTACCTTACAGTATTGTGTTAAGTGACGTTCGAGTGTTGTTCTTTACCTTACAGTATTGTGCTAAGTGACGTTCGAGTGTTGTTCTTTACCTTACAGTATTGTGTTAAGTGACGTTCGAGTGTTGTTCTTTACCTTACAGTATTGTGCTAAGTGACGTTCGAGTGTTGTTCTTTACCTTACAGTATTGTGTTAAGTGACGTTCGAGTGTTGTTCTTTACCTTACAGTATTGTGTTAAGTGATGTTCGAGTGTTGTTCTTTACCTTGCAATATTGTGTTAAGTGACATTCGAGTGTTGTTCTTTACCTTACAGTATTGTGTTAAGTGACGTTCGAGTGTTGTTCTTTACCTTACAGTATTGTGTTAAGTGACGTTCGAGTGTTGTTCTTTACCTCACAGTATTGTGTTAAATGACGTTCGAGTGTTGTTCTTTACCTTACAGTATTGTGTTAAGTGACGTTCGAGTGTTGTTCTTTACCTTACAGTATTGTGTTAAGTGACGTTCGAGTGTTGTTCTTTACCTTACAGTATTGTGTTAAGTGACGTTCGAGTGTTGTTCTTTACCTTACAGTATTGAGTTAATTTATATATATTTTGTATAGTAAGTATTAAACGATGCATAGCCATAACCTACAACTAACAGGTGATACTTGGTGATAATCAGATTTAGGTTGGTTGGATGATGGTGTTTAACGCCACTTCCAATAATACTTAAGTTATATCGTGGCGGTCAGTTTTATTAGTGGAGGAAACCGGAGAACCCGAAGAAAACCATCGACCTGTCGAAATCACTGACCTTTATCACATAATGTTGTATCGAGTATACCTCGCCATGGACGGGGTTCGAACTCACGACTTTAGTGATGATATGCACTGACTGTACAGGTAGTTGTAAATCCATCTACCAAACGATCACGACCACTGATATCTGGGTTGATTTCTTTGGGATTGATCTGATCATAGGTATACTTTATACAATGGAAAAAATCATCTTGAAAATATCATTTATGAAATATTTGGAATTGCAATCATCGAGTAATTTCCGTCCAAAATTTTCAAATTAACAGGACATGAAATAGTTTGAAACATCGTCAATATATCAAGTCCATTTGTTAGAAATTGATTTTTTAAAGTGTAGAGTTTGATGAAGCAAATGTACAATGCAAGGAAAGGTTAAGTAAACAAATAGATATTATCTCTGGTAGTAACAGTCAACCAATACAGTCGTATCGACCTAACTTGTTGGCAGTAAGATAAGCGTGATATACATATAGATTTACAAACAGGGGTTTGATCATTCTCTATCCAGAGTTGTCGTTCCTGCTACGCTAGACTCTATCTCTGTCAACGCCCATTTTACAATATTTCACATTTAAGTACACTGGAATACTGTGAAGTAATATTTATTCGTGGATGCCAATTTTTGTCGTTTGAAGAAAATGTCTTAGTTCGTAGATTCCTAAATTCATGGTCCATACTAGGCACAACCTAATGCAATGGGAAATTTTGTATCTCGTTGCGTATTCAATTTCGTGGTTTTAAAGAACTACGAAATCCACGAAAAATTGTAATGTTCTAAAGAATTGATTCTTATAACGACTGGCAATTTAATGAATATATTAATATGATTTTTACTCACTAAATTGACTGTTTTAGACAGATAAACCATTGTGACAGCGGAATCAACCCAGTAAGATAAAAGAAATAATATTTAAAAGGAGGAAATATTAATATACTATGCAAGAAGTTTCAGTGGATATCAACCCAAAAAAACAAATAAATATATTAAACTTTGAAGGACAGAAAACCCACAATTTACAATAGTTTCTAAAATGTATTGTATATAAATTTGTTGAAACAGCATCAGTAAAATGGGAGAAAAATACCACACCGTCGGAACAATTCCAAAATCATATATCAAAGTCGTAGAAAGATGCAAAATCGACACCTCTAACACACAAACACATAACCTGGCTTGGCACAGGCACTTCAATAAAAAGTGGCGGGGTTGGACTAATTTTATGGTACCAAACCTATTTAATTTTATACCAGCACCGATAATCTGACTACTGGTTTTGCAATACCATTCTAACGATAGCATTATCGTTCCAGTGGTAGTACTAACCACCAACCATAAAAATATTGATTTAATACATCAGATGGCCACTTATGCACTTATCTTCTTGTGTGGTTCTCGACATAAAAAAAATAAGAGGTTAACACATATACTGCCAACACTTGACATTTGACATAGTAAATGGTATGTAAGCAAAAATGCCCTTACATTAAAATGATCATGTATTATCCAGGATGTCAGATACACACATGATATATCCCTTCAATTAATTTTCTTTTGTCATTGAAAATCCGCAGACATAAAATATATATTTCCCAAACTATCTCGAAAGTAAGAAAAATGTGAACGACAGTTAGTGAAACAAGTGAGAAACAAAGTTTCTTGTGTCGATACTTATTTACCTTATTTGTTTTCGCAAACCAACCATAGTTATGGTGCATAAGTTATAAGATAATTGCGATAAAGTCGGTTTCGTGAATTATTGTAACGATCCTGTTGTTCAATAAACGTTAGAGAACACCGAAGGGCAATTAAAAATGAACAATCAAGAGAAACTAGCAACATAGGGTACACAAGACGAAAGAAAAAACAAACACAACACAATATGTGTTGGACACCACTATATGTAAAATACACAAAATAACGTAAATAAGACATGAGCCCTCCTACAAACAACTGGAGATAAAGACGAACCGAACATCGTTTCTATACGGAAATCGTAACGGACATCACAATACGGAACTCAGAACGAAAAGACAGATAATAGGACAACACAATACACTAAACAGATGAGCAACACGGACCCCACCAAGTATATGTATATCAACACCGAAGTAGACCTGGTTGAAATACCGAGCACACACAACTACTGAAAGGACACATATATATATAGAATAAAGGGCATTTTGCTTTCGATACTGTCTTTATCAGGACCATTATCTGACGAACCCGATAGGGTGAGCCAGATGATCGTCCTGATAAAGACAGTATTGAATACAAATAGCCCTTTATTTTGTTTATCGGTAATTTACATACAAAAATCATTAAAACGTTAGAATTTTTTTTTTTGCAGTTACAGAAAAGATTTCGGATCTAAACTCTATTTATTTCCATGCAAAAACTATTCTTTTTTGGGACTACTTTTCTTTAGCGTATTTTGGTTTGTGAAGCGTCATTTGAGATTCAAACCGCGCGCGCTACATTTTCAGTTGAACTATGAATGTGATCTCGCCAAGATGTAGTGTAATTAATAGGGATTTACCGTGAAAACAGTAAATTATATTAATTTATTTTTTCTTCAAATTCAATTGAATATTTCATTGCAAACAACCGCATTTTACAATTTACTTCCCGAAACATCGTGACATCATTGTTTTCATTAGCGACGACCGACATTGACCTAAGACGATTGCGTCACAGTACACATCCTTCCGCGTTGGTCAGCGCATGTCAAATGATGAACTGACCTAATAAATTTCTGGCATGGTCTAGTACGTCGACCCTAGCTTTATCTATCGGCACACTTCAAAGGAATGCGGAACAAATAACCGATAAAATTAAATATACATTTATCATATTGTCATCTACAGTTGGTTTGTTTCGACATTGACATGTTTTAATTAGATATATTTATGCTTAAAATTTACAGTTCCTATATAATGTCATTAATTAAACCTAAAGTCCATGTCCTTCAAACATAGGTTACATTGGCCGGTTACCTATTGTTGGCTATCCTAGTAGGGTCTTTGGTTTATTTGGTTACATTAGCCGGTTATTTATTGTTGGCTATCCTAGTAGGGTCTTTGGTTTATTTGGTTACATTAGCCGGTTATTTATTGTTGGTTATCCTAGTAGAGTCTTTGGTTTACTTGGTTACATTAGCCGGTTATTTATTGTTGGCTATCCTAGTAGGGCCTTTGGTTTACTTGGTTACATTAGCCGGTTATTTATTGTTGGTTATCCTAGTAGGCTCTTTGGTTTATTTGGTTACATTAACCGGTTATTTATTGTTGGCTATCCTAGTAGAGTCTTTGGTTTACTTGGTTACATTAGCCGGTTATTTATTGTTGGCTATCCTAGTAGGCTCTTTGGTTTATTTGGTTACATTAGACGGTTATTTATTGTTGGCTATCCTAGTAGGGTCTTTGGTTTACCTGGTTACATTAGCCGGTTATTTATTGTTGGTTATCCTAGTAGGCTCTTTGGTTTACCTGGTTACATTAGACGGTTATTTATTGTTGGTTATCCTAGTAGGCTCTTTGGTTTATTTGGTTACATTAGACGGTTATTTATTGTTGGTTATCCTAGTAGGGTCTTTGGTTTACCTGGTTACATTAGCCGGTTATTTATTGTTGGCTATCCTAGTAGGGTTTTTGGTTTATTTTGTTACATTAACCGGTTATTTATTGTTGGCTATCCTAGTAGGGTCTTTGGTTTACTTGGTTACATTAGCCGGTTATTTATTGTTGGCTATCCTAGTAGGGCCTTTGGTTTACTTGGTTACATTAGCCGGTTATTTTTGCTGGCTATCCTAGTAGGGTCTTTGGTTTATTTGGTTGCATTAGCCGGTTATTTATTGTTGGTTTTCCTAGTAGGGTCTTTGGTTTACTTGGTTACATTAGTCGGTTATTTATTGTTGGCTATCCTAGTAGGGTCTTTGGGTTGTTGGTTATCCTAGTAGGGTCTTTGGTTTACTTGGTTACATTAGACGGTTATTTATTGTTGGTTATCCTAGTAAGGCCTTTGGTTTACTTGGTTCCATTAGCCAGTTATTTGTTGTTGGTTATCCTAGTAGGGTCTTTGGTTTACTTGGTTCCATTAGCCGGTTATTTATTGTTGGTTATCTGTGTAGGGCCTTTGATTTACTTGGTTACATTAACCGGTTATTTATTGTTGATTATCTTAGTAGGGCCTTTGGTTTACTTGGTTACATTAGCCGGTTATTTATTGTTGGTTATCCTAGTAGGGTCTTTGGTTTACTTGGTTACATTAGTCGGTTATTTATTGTTGGTTATCCTAGTAGGGTCTTTGGTTTACTTGGTTACATTAGCCGGTTATTTATTGTTCGTTATCCTAGTAGGACTTTTGGTTTACTTGGTTACATTAGCCGGTTATTTATTGTTGGTTATCCTAGTAGGGCCTTTGGTCTACTTGGTTACATTAGCCGGTTATTTATTGTTGTTTATCCTAGTAGGGTCTTTGGTTTATTTGGTTACATTAGCCGGTTATTTATTGTTGGTTATCCTAGTAGGGTCTTTGGTTTACTTGGTTACATTAGCCGGTTATTTATTGTTCGTTATCCTAGTAGGACTTTTGGTTTACTTGGTTCCATTAGCCGGTTATTTATTGTTGGTTATCTGTGTAGGGCCTTTGATTTACTTGGTTACATTAACCGGTTATTTATTGTTGATTATCTTAGTAGGGCCTTTGGTTTACTTGGTTACATTAGCCGGTTATTTATTGTTGGTTATCCTAGTAGGGTCTTTGGTTTACTTGGTTACATTAGTCGGTTATTTATTGTTGGTTATCCTAGTAGGGTCTTTGGTTTACTTGGTTACATTAGCCGGTTATTTATTGTTCGTTATCCTAGTAGGACTTTTGGTTTACTTGGTTACATTAGCCGGTTATTTATTGTTGGTTATCCTAGTAGGGCCTTTGGTCTACTTGGTTACATTAGCCGGTTATTTATTGTTGTTTATCCTAGTAGGGTCTTTGGTTTATTTGGTTACATTAGCCGGTTATTTATTGTTGGTTATCCTAGTAGGGTCTTTGGCTTACTTGGTTACATTAACCGGTTATTTATTGTTGGCTATCCTAGTAGGGCCTTTGGTTTACTTGGTTACATTAGCCGGTTATTTATTGTTGGTTATCCTAGTAGGGTCTTTGGTTTACTTGGTTACATTAGCCGGTTATTTATTGTTGGTCATCCTAGTAGGGTCTTTGGTTTACTTGGTTACATTAGCCTGTTATTTATTGTTGGCTATCCTGGTAGGGCCTTTGGTTTACTTGGTTACATTAGCCGGTTATTTATTGTTGGTTTTCCTAGTAGGGCCTTTGGTTTACTTGGTTCCATTAGCCAGTTATTTGTTGTTGGTTATCCTAGTAGGGCCTTTGGTTTCCTTGGTTACATTAGCCGGTTATTTATTGTTGGTTATCCTAGTAGGGTCTTTGGTTTACTTGGTTACATTAGCCGGTTATTTATTGTTGGTTATCCTAGTAGGGCCTTTGGTTTACTTGGTTACATTAGCCGGTTATTTATTGTTGGCTATCCTAGTAGAGCCTTTGGTTTACTTGGTTACATTAGCCGATTATTTATTGTTGGTTATCCTAGTAGGGCCTTTGGTTTACTTGGTTACATTAGCCGGTTATTTATTGTTGGTTATCCTAGTAGGGCCTTTGGTTTACTTGGTTACATTAGCCGGTTATCTATTGTTGGTTATCCTAGTAGGGCCTTTGGTTTACTTGGTTACATTAGCCGGTTATTTATTGTTGGTTATCCTAGTAGGGCCTTTGGTTTACTTGTTTCTAAAGGCTTTTTAATTATTTGGCTTTCTAATCTTCTGACTATCAACGTATCTGATGAAGATTATTTCAGAAAAGGTAGTGCGCACTAAATATCTATTTTTTTAAATTATTATTATTACCAGTATAGTCGGAGTTATTCAACAATGTGTATATCACTAGAATGACTTATAACAAAGTAAATATCATAAACTGTGTGTAACTATGTAAAAATATTATTTTTAAAAGAACCATCTTCCACATTGTGTACATTGGCTTCTGGGAAAATGTTAACCGTACCGTTCAATGTTAAATTAAACAACAAAACACAGTGCCATAAAACATTAATGTTACCAGTTGTTCCTTTGACATTTATAGCGAATTCTAAATTAAAGTACGATCAAAGCTAGATTCGAGTAAAACATTGTGGTGTAAAAAAAACGTTAGAGAAAACCGAATGAGCAATCAAGAATGGACAAACCAGAGAAACTGGCAACATTGGGTACACAAAACACAAGACGAAGACATAAAAAAAAAAACAACAACCCATAAGACAATATGTGTTGGACACCACTATACGCAAACAAACACAAATAACGTAAATAAGGTATGTGCCCTCCTACAAACAACTGGAGATAAAGACGAACCGAACATCGTGATAATGCGGAAATCGTAACGTGCATCACAACATGGAACTAAGAACGTAAAGACACATAATAGGACAACACAAAAAACTAAAAAGATGAGCGACACAGACCCCACCAAAAAACGGGGGGTAAAGTCAGATGCTCGCAAAGTGTAAGCAGTTTCTGCTTCTTTTAAGAAAAAGAACAATCGGAAACAGTAGGTATAATTATTATTTTACTTGACGATTCAGTAAATGATAATAACACTGTTCCATGGCTGAATGAAAAGTAAATTCGCAATATTAATATAAAAGTTACTCATATATACAGTCAAGACCGGTAAAAGACTTGGCAGTGATAGAGGGAAAACTAAATCTATGTCAAAAGTCAAAGATCCATTGTCATTTTAGATATGGATATTTCGTAACGGTCAGTCAGATCGTGATGACGACCGTATTGTTTTGGTAGTCATGACTTCAACCTAAGAGCAAGGTAGCCTTGTTTGAATAGCTTTCGCAATCAGGTTTATTGGGGGAGGAAACTGGAGTTCCCGGAGAAAACCACCGACCTGTCGCAAGTCACTTATAAACTTTATCACATAATGTTGTATTGAGTACACCTCGCCTGAACGGGATTCTAACTCACAACGTTAGTGGTGATAGGCACTGGTTGCACAGGTAGTTGTAAATCCAACTACCATACGATCATGACCATGATGACTCCTCTGAAACCGAGCGAAAAGTACATTGACAAAATAGTTCGTTGAACAGATGTTTTCTTTCAAGTTTCAATTTCAATTACATTTTTACTGTCAATTAACAACAAATTATTATTGTAAGATTATTAACCATCTTATAAATTTTATTGCATGTATCAATTGTAATTTGTTTCTTTTTTCTTTTTCTTTCTCTTTTTTTGTTTTGCTTAAAACAATTAATATTGTTATTAAAGTACATTTTTTTTATATTCATTTGCATATTTGTACAATCAACTTTTCAATCTAATTATAAAAAAAAGAAAATATTTTGATAATTAGTACTATAATTAAAAGTATATAAGTCATAATAATTCATATAAATATGTCATATTTGGCATTATAAGCACCATAGCTGCAAGTAAGACTCTTTCTAATTTTAACATTAAACTAACCTAAAATAATATTTTAACCAATAAATTGTCCATAAAACAGATTAATAGATTGTTCTTTAATTAGTCCCTAATCTCTAAATCTGTTAATTTAAATTCATATATTTTTTTTTTTTTTTTTTTTTTTAAATTTATTTATTTATTTATTTATTTATTTATTTATTTATTTATTTATTTATTTATTTATTTATTTATTTATTTATTTATTTATTTATTTATTTATTTATTTATTTGCTTATTCATCTATCTTTTAACTTGTTTATTTATTATTTATTTATGCTTTTTTTTTAGTCTTTCTTTGGGGTTGTTTCCGAATTTTAGGACAGAATATATATGTAAGCAAATTGTCTAAATGCAGAAAATTTAATTTCGTTTATAATGAGGTTAATTTTCAGATTCCTATGCGTTTTGTATAATCAGTTTACATTATTCACCTAAAGTAAATTGGAACTATAAATCAGTTTTTATCGTCTTTTTTGTCTACTAACGCTAGTTTTATGTAGCTTAATTATACTAATGATGATGGCCCTGTATTTTTAAATACATCGGGTTTTAATCAAATTTTTACAATTAATACAGGTGATCTACAGGAAGATAAGTATACTTAGCTCATCTGAGTAGAGAGTTAGGGTTGTGGTGTTTAACGCCACTTTCAATAATATTTAAGTTATATCGTGGCGGTCAGTTTTTGTTGGTGGAGGAAACCGGAGTACCCGGAGAAATCCACCGACCTGCCGCAAGTCACTGACAAACTTTATCACATAATGTTGCCTCGCCTAAGCTGGATTCGAACTCACAAATTTAGTTGTGATAGGCGCTGATTGCATAGGTAGTTGTAAATTCAACTACCATACGATCACGACCACGATGACCACTCTGAGTAGAGATTATATTACATAAACTAATGTTTTATTATTTTTATTCATTCATTCATTTTTCAGATTAGCAAGATTCGTTGAAATCAATGTTAATTTATCATATTTATAGCATTTTCTTTTGTTTTTATTTTCTAAAAAAGAAAATGGGAATATCTAAATTAGTGCACCCGACTTGTTTCTGAGATCACCTTCATCAGGTACGCTCAAAAATAGTAAGAACATTACTACACGCAGCACGTAATGCCTATTAAACGAACGATATGTGGACCATGCATTTGTACATTGTGCCAATATGACAGATTTGTATTAAATAGACATGTGTCTGGGTACAGATTTGTATATTTTATTACTTTCTGCTCTCCAATGCTTGTTATTCAAATTTTTCATATTTTATTTAAAACATAGTCGTAGACATCTTATATTACGGTATTGGCGCGTTTTTGGAAATAATCTTCACCGGGTACGCCCACAGTAAATCGTTTGAAAGCTAAATAATTCCAAATCCTTTGTGAGCAAGTTAACTAAAGGGTATAAACAGGATAGTCAAATCGACTGAGGTCAGCTAGGCCTAAATGAATATTAGTATCTTTCATTTTTGTTATTGCTTACAGAATATTTACTATTAGATGCTATCGTTTGATTTTTCTTTTGCAATCTTGTGAAGGTGTCATGAAAAGAATGAGAAGAGAGTCGCTATCGGTATGTCAACATCATGTAAAATATAACAAGACGACACTAGACTCCAAAAGATTTTTAAAAAGGCAATGGAAGGCTAAGTGTATTGTCAGACTTCAATCAATGCTTTATCAAGAAAAGTTTGAAGATATCGAAGGGATAATAAGAAGTCGTAAATCAAAGAAGGACAGACAATGGAATGGCTAATAGAAAAAAAAAAAAGGACAAACAATTATCTACAAATACAACACAGACAACTTAAAATTGAGCAACACAACGAACCTCATTAAATACTTTCACATACTCGGCATTTATTATAAAAGGAGCACATGTGTTTCGTTTTTCTGATCGAAGTCGCGATTACCTTTCGCCTACAGACAATGGATAGTCTTTATGCTCATTCTTGAGAGGGAAAAAGATCATGTAAGAATTCAAATAAAGTTACAAAATCAATCTGAATTTCAGGTGATATAAACGTCTAACCATATTTACTTATTTCTTTTGTTGCAGTATCGGATGATAACATGAAAACAGCACTGGTCCTAATTTGTATATGGTTTTCGAGTAGCCAAGCACAAATATATCCGAAGCAAGTTCGCCCAATACCGAAATTACCAACTGACCCTAATAAACTTAAAGGTCAAGTAAATATACCAGTTGCTCCTCCTGTTGATAACGTGGGCTCAGTACAGATTGTTCAACTCGAAGGACCCGGAAGTGGAAGTAGTGCAGCTATTAATGCTGTTAATAGTGGCGATATCGTGTCTCCATATCCATTAGATAGTGGTGGCTTGTCAATTAATGGAAATAGTGGATCTGCCGTCATTGATTATTGGAACAATATAGTATCCGATGTTGGAAATGGAAATGGTGGCGGTCCTTTTGTGGCTGACATTTGGAGCGTGAGTAATCCTTCAGGGAATAGCCATACGGGAACCTTTGATTTTCCAGTTGAACATTGGAATGCAAATGTTGAATCTACACAATTTCCAAATGCACAACCCGAGTCTGTTACAACAACAGTAACTTTGGGAAATGGATTTCGAGATATATCTGTTCACTCTGATATTCCGTACATACCTCAGAATGGAGAACCAGAACCAATTTCTTTTCCAGAGGGTACTGTATATGATTTTTATAGTCACAGTACCGGACCAATTTATCAACAGAGCATTTATTGGAGAAATCCAAATATTAATAACCCATCTATATTTCCACCTGGTACAGAATATCCGGTATTTGATAATTATCCGTGGTTGGATGTGTCATCAAATATTGGCCAAGAAATGCTTGGGAGTACAACAGGAGGACAAAGTCTGAGAATTCCTGGCGAGCAAGGAATGAGCATGGTAACAGCTGGTCGTCCTGTCGGCCAAGAAATGTTCGGAAGTACCACGGGAGGATTGGGAACTCCTGGCGAGCAAGGAATGAGCATGGTAACAGCTGGTCGTCCTGTCGACCAAGAAATGTTTAGAAGTACCACGGGAGGATTGGGAACTCCTGGAGAACAAGGATTGAACATGGTAACAGCTGGTCGTCCAGCATCGATTGGTAGTATATGGACTTCTCAAGGAAGAGGTGCAAGAGGACATGAAATGCTGAGAGGTGGTGGTGGACAAATAATCGGTAATCAAGTTGAACCAGCAATGGACATTGTAACAATTGGTAGTCCTGCATCAGTGGGTGTCCAATGGGGTCAACAGAGCAGTACAACTGGCACAGACAAAATAGGGCGACACACAGGAATGCAAAATTTCGGAAATCAGAATGGCCAAAGAATTGACTCCAGATCAAATGTAAACAGACATCTAGGTCAAGGTAATAATGTAGGAAGACATATGAACATAGGTCAAGGCCAAATACAAAGACGAACTAAAGGCACTGCCACGGAAACAGTTGGCATGGTAATGGCAGAAAGGCATATAGGACGTTCTATGGGCAGACCAAATGAAAAAACAGCAGGAGGTCAAGGTAGTTCGGGGAGCCAAAGTATGTCTGGAAATGGAAACATTGGACAACAGAGCAGTGCTTTAAATCCTCTACCTTTAGGAAATAATGTAGGTAATACAGTTATATTAGTATTGCCTGCTGAATTCTTATCAAAACCAGGATTAAGTTCGGGATTGTGTAGAGGTCAGAATTGTCCTTTTGATCCCGTCACGAGTATCCAAGAGCTTCTAATAGACCCGGGAAATATTGGTGCTATAGCAAATAATAGATTAATAGCAATTGACCAAACAACTATTACAGAACCAGTTCCTAATATGTCTGTTGGAACAGCTGATCCAACTGCCAATCAAGTGTCGGGATCACCAAATAGTATTAGAAATGGAAAATATGATCCATACAAACGACTCAGGCGCAAATATTTTTTATATAAAAAATCATATTCTAATTCACGTAAACATGACAAACCAAGAAGTCAATACAGGAAAGCAACATATTCATATGGAAAGAATAAAGCTTACAAACTATCGCCATATAGTAGAAAGAGAATATTAAGAAAGAAATATAGGAAGGTGGGTATTATTTAACAATTGTTGATATAGGAAATGATAAAAATAAAATGAAAACAAGGAATATACCAGTATGGCTGTCGAAACAGGTCCAAAAATTAAAAAAATCGTAGAAACAGAATCAAAATTGATACACCTAACACATATATACATGCCTGTCTACTTTCTTGGCCCTGGCATGATTTTACCATGTCAATCACATGACAGAGTACCCAGATCAGAGGAGAATATTAAATAAAGGAATGTTCCGAATACTTATAAACAACCATTGAGATTCCGAAAGGTAATAACAAAAACAAAGCAAAAGCACATACGTACACGAACATATATCTCTTGATGTCACCCGTCGTGAAGGAAACGACAGATTGACATAGGAAAACATTGATCTACAATCAATTTGTATATCAATCAATCTAAAGTGTTTTTGAGTGACATTACTAATGAGACTACATACACATTTATTCCATAAACTATTGTTCAAATTAATTTTTTTATCGTTAGGTGAGCAATATTTCAGCTTTATTCAAGGCTTAAAACAGTTAACCAACAATTGGTGATTTATGTAGGATGGTGCAACTGGAAAGATCTGTGGGGGATTGCCACACGAAAAAGGAGGTATATTGTAGACAGCAACACAACCCTTTCGTGTGGGTTGTATCCATAGCAGAGAAACTATTCTATGTACCCCGATTCTCTCTTTGGGGTACAATATTTCATTATTTAGGTAAGGACATTGCTTAACAACATTTCAGCAAACTCGCAATAGAAATTATTTTATTAACTATAAAATATATTCGTCTAGACTATGAACATTTAGTTTTTGACTAAAAGAAACTCGTGATAACACTAAATTAACTATTTCATAAACGTTAGAACATGGGTAATCAAGACCAGACAATCCAAAGACACGAGCAACATTGAGTACAAGACACAGAATGAAGACAAACAAAACTAAAAACCTCAATAAAAAGGATGAACAACATCTTGGACGCTGAGTAAAGTTCTTCATAGAATAAACATTCGTTTATATATAATTACGCCAAACAAATGCATTTTTAAATTTCTAAATTTCTGAATTTATTATTTCAGGGTGGATATTAAGACGACCAACAAGGAGACTATTGTAATATCGTGTCATAAGTGATATTTCATGTTTTCTTCAGTTTCCGTTGGAGCTATAAGACTGCTATATACACTACGTTTTTGTATATTGTAGTTCTTGGTATTTTGGTTTTAAATATATTCATTTTATCAATAGCAAATCGATTTTATTAATGACATTATGATCATTTCAATAGTGTAAAAGATGCGTTCTATTAAAAGTGTATTCATAATTTCGAAGATGTACACTTTTCATGTTAATTTTTATTCATATTCCATCTAGTGAAATTGGGATATACGCTTGATTTGATTTGATTTGTTGTGTTTAACGCCACTTTCAGCAATATTTCAGCTATATCATGGCGACCAGTTTTAGTGGTGGAAGAAGCCAGAGTATCCGGAGAGAACAACCGACCGTGGGCAAGCAACTGGTAATCATTATCACTTGCGGCTGCGAGTGGAGTGCACCCTTTTTGTAATATACAAAGCCGGGCGCGAACCCACGCCGTATTGGTGATAGGCTTATATGAGTTGCTAGGTAATCCAATTATCCAACTACCTAACTCATTGAGCCACCTGGGCCCATATACGTTTGATGACCTGCTCAAAAGATATATACAATGTACATATATCTCATTAACCGGTTTAACCCCACCACATGTTTGTGCCTGGTCTCTTTGTGTTCAGTGAGTTAAGACGAGAGGTGATTGTTCGTTTTGTGTTTGTGCCTGGTCTCTTTGTGTTCAGTGAGATAAGACGAGAGGTGATTGTTCGTTTTGTGTTTGTGCCTGGTCTCTTTGTGTTCAATGAGTTAAGACGAGAGGTGATTGTTCGTTTTGTGTTTGTGACTGGTCTCTTTGTGTTCAGTGAGTTAAGACGAGAGGTGATTGTTCGTTTTGTGTTTGTGACTGGTCTCTTTGTGTTCAGTGAGTTAAGACGAGGGGTGATTGTTCGTTTTGTGTTTGTGACTGGTCTCTTTGTGTTCAGTGAGTTAAAACGAGAGGTGATTGTTCGTTTTGTATTTGTGCCTGGTCTCTTTGTGTTCAATGACTTAAGACGAGAGGTGATTGTTCGTTTTGTGTTTGTGACTGGTCTCTTTGTGTTCAGTGAGTTAAGACGAGAGGTGATTGTTCGTTTTGTATTTGTGCCTGGTCTCTTTGTGTTCAATGAGTTAAGACGAGAGGTGATTGTTCGTTTTGTGTTTGTGACTGGTCTCTTTGTGTTCAGTGAGTTAAGACGAGAGGTGATTGTTCGTTTTGTGTTTGTGCCTGGTCTCTTTGTGTTCAATGAGTTAAGACGAGAGGTGATTGTTCGTTTTGTGTTTGTGCCTGGTCTCTTTGTGTTCAATGAGTTAAGACGAGAGGTGATTGTTCGTTTTGTGTTTGTGACTGGTCTCTTTGTGTTCAGCGAGTTAAGACGAGAGGTTCGTTTTGTGTTTGTGCCTGGTCTCTTTGTGTTCAATGAGTTAAGACGAGAGGTGATTGTTCGTTTTGTGTTTGTGACTGGTTTCTTTGTGTTCAGCGAGTTAAGATGAGAGGTGATGGTTCGTTTTGTGTTTGTGCCTGGTTTCGTTGTGTTCAGTGAGTTAAGACGAGAGGTGATTGTTCGTTTTGTTCATATTGGTGGAATTGATGACCATCAATGTCTAAACTGTCTTTTCATAAAGATGTACATGTATATTACGAATTTAGTTTGTTACACATATTTCCATTGGTTCTTCAGCCCTGAATGTCAGCATATATTCGGAAAACAGCCGGGGTATATATTTCAGTCCCCAAAAACGATTAAAACATGAACGACAAAACATTACGCTTCACTGAATCAATGGTATAATACCGGATAATAACTATATTTTTACCAAATTAAATGCTGTTTTTATACTCAAAACGGCTGCATGAACAAAAAAATATTACAAGGTTTAATTCCGTCACAAATACCTGATCGATTCAGCAAACTCCTATGTTCCACGGCTGTACCATAACAAATAAACAAAACGTTGAGCCTTGAAAACTTTCGACGTCATGGGGCCACACCAAGGTTTTATTTACATGTAGTTAACATTTAAATTATTGAAACTGTTTCGCAAACCCGCTGTTTTGTTATGTGATATATTAATGTTTTAATCAAAGATTCATTGTCTGGAAATTAAACAATACTAATGTTGATTGGAAAAATACGGCCACAGTATTAAATTGCGTGAGCGCGAGATGGCAAGATGAAGAAGACAGATCGCCGATTTCGATATTTTGGGCTAGCCCGTGCTTCGCAGGGGACAGCGAAAGCTACAATCCTCTACGGAACTTAGAGAGATCTACAGGACACGTTCCCCATACGATCGCAAATATTTACTATCCCGAACTCTCTGGTTATTTCAAAGAGTCCAAACCAAGTTCCGAATCGGTACCGATTCAGGAACCGACCCCTCTGGTATGCAAAGAAGGCCCCCGTTTACGAACATGAAAATACAAATCCCTGTGGTACCACAGGAGAAAATAATCAAAATATGAGCTCACGTAAAATGTGGGGACCGACGTGTCCCGTCTTCATCTTGCCATATCCCGCCAACGATGTGTCCAAAACTGTGACAATTTTATTAAGTCATATAATACAGTACAAATGTATATACAATAATTATAAACTATAAGATATTAAATGAAAATATTTGTCAAGTGCAATTTAAAATTGAAACTATATTTCCTTATAAAAGTCTTTATATAAGCTTTTGACAAAGTTTCTTAAATATGTCCAGCTTCTGATGTTCGATTGAGTCAAAAAGAAAATCAACGTATTTCAATATACAATTATATATAACGATAAGAATAGAAAATCTAAAATTTGAAAAACACTTGATACTCTCCACAGTGTCAGTTATCTCTCCGGCGTGGAACGCCCTTGTGAATAAAGTTCTCCATTGGTTTTCCCTAAATGTCCATTGAGTTGGGCTCTAGTCCATGTCAGCGACAAATTTGAAATATTAACAAAACAGCAGCAGAATCTGGTCCATTATTGCAGCAAAGGGGATAAGGAGTTGGAGGGGCGGTGGGTGGGATTTTTTGTTGACAATGTGCCTGTTGTCGAAAATTGGATGCTGGGAATGTGTGACGTCGCAGATTGTATAAATGACGTTCGCGATCCGGAGACAATTCGGTCTTCGGATTTCCAAAATTCTAAAACTTAAGTTAAGACTAAGTTCACTTTTATTAAATCCGTTTATCCTTTAACGATAAACTTAAATATTTATAAAGTTTATAAAATTTACTACATATGAAACTGTATTGATTTAGAAATTTAGTACAGTATTTTCCTTCATGAGACACCCTATACATGAAATATGACGTGACACATATTTTGACGTCATTGAAGAATGACGTCAAAGGTACGGACATCTAGAGATGCGAAAAAATAAAATAAAAGAGGCAAATTTATCTAATACAGTTGGATGTTGTATTTAAAAAAAAAGGTTAAATCCGTAATATATCTGTTATTCAGCTATCAGACAGGGTATATAATGTGACATTCCCGGCTTATGATGTATATTCCCTTCGGCTGCGCCTCAGGGAATATAGATCCTAAGCCGGGAATGTCACATTATATACCCTGTCTGATAGCTGAATAACATATAATATCATTTTAAGAACTAATTATATTTTACAAATTGCGTCGAAAGCAAACTTGCATTTTGCAAACACTGCTCTGTTAGATAAGGGGAATAATTACATTTAAATGGATGGCTATGATCTCATTAAAGAATGAGGTGTTCTTGTTAATATGTTTTAAGAGTTTATGTTGGACTAGCTGCAATAATGTAGCTCCTGTGACAAACTTGTGTCTCGGCAGAGCTACAACGCGGTCCCATTCGTCACAATGGAGCAACAAAAAAAGTTGCAGTTGAAACAAAAAAACTCACTATTTACGCTTCAAACATTTCATTATAACTATTACTGATGATCCCAGTCCTTGTTAAATCGGTTTAGCTGAGAAATATATGCTTTTCAAAGGTAACAACGACCTTGTTCAAATTTATCGATCGTTTTCCATAACCGGAAACTACGGAAGGCGGAGCTTTTCTAAATATGGTATTTCTTACTACACGCTGATGCCTCAAACCGCCAAATATGGTATCGACAATCCAAATAGTGAGGCCGGAAATAACGAAATTCAAAATGTTCAGAGATGGATTTTTATTTCGTGGGAATTACATTCTAAAATACTGGTAGGTGATAAAAACTTGTTAAAATAATGGACAAAAGGAAAGGTTATGTCTTATTATTGATAAATGCAGGCGTCAGAAACTCTGTAAGCGAGCGCAAAAAATCTCGGCGGCTGCTCCATTACGTGTAATGGCATCCCGTTATAACCCTTGCGAGTAAGCGAGCATTTAGGGTTTTATTATTAGAACTAATGTTGGACCAGAGCAATTGTTCATGTTAATTGTGTTCTGGAATACTACTGCGTTCCAGAGGAATGTTGTTTCTGTTCATGTGGATGTGGTATTTATTTTCCTTTTTTGCATAAACAGAAAGTCATCTGAAACTGGGATAAAATGAAAAGTGCAAGATATTTCTGTTATCTACAATGTTTGGTTAATAAATTAAGTTTCAGGTTTAGTGACGCTGCATGTGTGGTGCACTCAAATACTATTGGTATCTTGAATGTTTATGTTGTTGCAGTTCATGGTATCGATGATCTTGAGTACTTGAACACCACAAGGCCTAAACAGAATACCCACAATCATCTAATGTTACCTATGTCTGAGGTACGAGTACCACCACAGAGCCTAAACAGAATATCCACACTCATCTAATGTTACCTATGTCTGAGGTACGAGTACCACCACAGGGCCTAAACAGAATACCCACACTCATCTAATGTTACCTATGTCTGAGGTACGAGTACCACCACAGGGCCTAAACAGAATACCTACACTCATCTAATGTTACTTACGTCTGAGGTACGAGTACCACCACAAGGCCTAAGCAGAATACCCACACTCATCTAATGTTACCTAAGTCTGAGGTACGAGTACCTCCACAGGGCCTAAACAGAATACCTACACTCATCTAATGTTACCTATGTCTGAGGTACGAGTACCACCACAGGGCCTAAACAGAATACCCGCACTCATCTAATGTTACCTATGTCTGAGTTACAAGTACCACCACAGGGCCTAAACAGAATACCCACACTCATCTAATGTTACCTAAGTCTGAGGTACGAGTACCACCACAGAGCCTAAAGGGAATACCCACACTCATCTAATGTTACCTATGTCTGAGGTACGAGTACCACCACAGGGCCTAAACAGAATACCCACACTCATCTAATGTTACCTATGTCTGAGGTACGAGTACCACCACAGGGCCTAAACAGAATACCTACACTCATCTAATGTTACCTATGTCTGAGGTACGAGTACCACCACAGGGCCTAAACAGAATACCCGCACTCATCTAATGTTACCTATGTCTGAGGTACGAGTACCACCACAGGGCCTAAACAGAATACCCACACTCATCTAATGTTACCTATGTCTGAGGTACGAGTACCACCACAGGGCCTAAACAGAATACCTACACTCATCTAATGTTACCTATGTCTGAGGTACGAGTACCACCACAGGGCCTAAACAGAATACCCACACTCATCTAATGTTACTTACGTCTGAGGTACAAGTACCACCACAAGGCCTAAACAGAATACCCACACTCATCTAATGTTACCTATGTCTGAGGTACGAGTACCACCACCAGGCCTAAACAGAATACCCGCACTCATCTAATGTTACCTATGCCTGAGGTACGAGTACCACCGCAGGGCCTACACAGAATACCCACACTCATCTAATGTTACCTATGTCTGAGGTACGAGTACCACCACAGAGCCTAAAGGGAATACCCACACTCAACTAATGTTACCTATGTCTGAGGTACGAGTACCACCACAGTGCCTAAACAGAATACCCACACTCATCTAATGTTACCTATGTCTGAGGTACGAGTACCACCACAGGGCCTAAACAGAATACCCACACTCATCTAATGTTACATATGTCTGAGTTACGAGTACCACCACAGAGCCTAAAGGGAATACCCACACTCATCTAATGTTACCTATGTCTGAGGTACGAGTACCACCACAGAGCCTAAAGGGAATACCCACACTCAACTAATGTTACCTATGTCTGAGGTACGAGTACCACCACAGTGCCTAAACAGAATACCCACACTCAACTAATGTTACCTATGTCTGAGGTACGAGTACCACCACAGTGCCTAAACAGAATACCCACACTCATCTAATGTTACCTATGTCTGAGGTACGAGTACCACCACAGAGCATAAACAGAATACCCACACTCATCTAATGTTACATATGTCTGAGGTACGAGTACCACCACAGAGCCTACACAGAATATCCACACTCATCTAATGTTACTTACGTCTGAGGTACAAGTACCACCACAGGGCCTAAACAGAATACCCACACTCATCTAATGTTACTTACGTCTGAGGTACAAGTACCACCACAAGGCCTAAACAGAATACCCACACTCATCTAATGTTACCTATGTCTGAGGTACGAGTACCACCACCAGGCCTAAACAGAATACCCACACTCATCTAATGTTACCTATGTCTGAGGTACGAGTACCACCACAAGGCCTAAGCAGAATACCCACACTCATCTAATGTTACCTATGTCTGAGGTATGAGTACCACCACAGAGCCTAAACAGAATACCCACACTCATCTAATGTTACCTATGTCTGATGTACGAGTACCACCACAGGGCCTAAACAGAATACCCACACTCATCTAATGTTACCTATGTCTGAGGTACGAGTACCACCACAAGGCCTAAACAGAATACCCACACTCATCTAATGTTACCTATGTCTGAGGTACGAGTACCACCACAGAGCCTAAACAGAATACCCACACTCATCTAATGTTACCTATGTCTGATGTACGAGTACCACCACAGTGCCTAAACAGAATACCCACACTCATCTAATGTTACCTATGTCTGAGGTACGAGTACCACCACAGAGCCTAAACAGAATACCCACACTCATCTAATGTTACCTATGTCTGAGGTACGAGTACCACCACAGAGCCTAAACAGAATACCCACACTCATCTAATGTTACATATGTCTGAGGTACGAGTACCACCACAGAGCCTACACAGAATACCCACACTCATCTAATGTTACTTACGTCTGAGGTACAAGTACCACCACAAGGCCTAAACAGAATACCCACACTCATCTAATGTTACTTACGTCTGAGGTACAAGTACCACCACAAGGCCTAAACAGAATACCCACACTCATCTAATGTTACCTATGTCTGAGGTACGAGCACCACCACAAGGTCTAAACAGAATACCCACACTCATCTAATGTTACCTATGTCTGAGGTACGAGTACCACCACAGGGCCTAAGCAGAATACCCACACTCATCTAATGTTACCTATGTCTGAGGTACGAGTACCACCACAGAGCCTAAACAGAATACCCACACTCATCTAATGTTACCTATGTCTGAGGTACGAGTACCACCACAGAGCCTAAACAGAATACCCACACTCATCTAATGTTACCTATATCTGAGGTACGAGTACCACCACAAGGCCTAAACAGAATACCCACACTCATCTAATGTTACCTATGTCCGAGGTACGAGTACCACCACAAGGCCTAAACAGAATACCCACACTCATCTAATGTTACCTATGTCTGAGGTATGAGGACCACCACAGAGCCTAAACAGAATACCCACACTCATCTAATGTTACCTATGTCTGAGGTACGAGTACCACCACAGGGCCTAAACAGAATACCCACACTCATCTAATGTTACCTATGTCTGAGGTACGAGTACCACCACAAGGCCTAAACAGAATACCCACACTCATCTAATGTTACCTATGTCTGAGGTACGAGTACCACCACAGAGCCTAAACAGAATACCCACACTCATCTAATGTTACCTATGTCTGATGTACGAGTACCACCATAGTGCCTAAACAGAATACCCACACTCATCTAATGTTACCTATGTCTGAGGTACGAGTACCACCACAGAACCTAAACAGAATACCCACACTCATCTAATGTTACCTATGTCTGAGGTACGAGTACCACCACAGGGCCTAAACAGAATACCCACACTCATCTAATGTTACATATGTCTGAGGTACGAGTACCACCACAGAGCCTACACAGAATACCCACACTCATCTAATGTTACTTACGTCTGAGGTACAAGTACCACCACAAGGCCTAAACAGAATACCCACACTCATCTAATGTTACTTACGTCTGAGGTACAAGTACCACCACAAGGCCTAAACAGAATACCCACATTCATCTAATGTTACCTATGTCTGAGGTACGAGCACCACCACAAGGTCTAAACAGAATACCCACACTCATCTAATGTTACCTATGTCTGAGGTACGAGTACCACCACAAGGCCTAAACAGAATACCCACACTCATCTAATGTTACCTATGTCTGAGGTACGAGTACCACCACAGAGCCTAAACAGAATACCCACACTCATCTAATGTTACCTATGTCTGATGTACGAGTACCACCACAGTGCCTAAACAGAATACCCACACTCATCTAATGTTACCTATGTCTGAGGTACGAGTACCACCACAGAGCCTAAACAGAATACCCACACTCATCTAATGTTACCTATGTCTGAGGTACGAGTACCACCACAGAGCCTAAACAGAATACCCACACTCATCTAATGTTACATATGTCTGAGGTACGAGTACCACCACAGAGCCTACACAGAATACCCACACTCATCTAATGTTACTTACGTCTGAGGTACAAGTACCACCACAAGGCCTAAACAGAATACCCACACTCATCTAATGTTACTTACGTCTGAGGTACAAGTACCACCACAAGGCCTAAACAGAATACCCACACTCATCTAATGTTACCTATGTCTGAGGTACGAGCACCACCACAAGGTCTAAACAGAATACCCACACTCATCTAATGTTACCTATGTCTGAGGTACGAGTACCACCACAAGGCCTAAGAAGAATACCCACACTCATCTAATGTTACCTATGTCTGAGGTACGAGTACCACCACAGAGCCTAAACAGAATACCCACACTCATCTAATGTTACCTATGTCTGAGGTACGAGTACCACCACAGAGCCTAAACAGAATACCCACACTCATCTAATGTTACCTATATCTGAGGTACGAGTACCACCACAAGGCCTAAACAGAATACCCACACTCATCTAATGTTACCTATGTCTGAGGTACGAGTACCACCACAAGGCCTATACAGAATACCCACACTCATCTAATGTTACCTATGTCTGAGGTACGAGTACCACCACAAGGCCTAAACAGAATACCCACACTCATCTAATGTTACCTATGTCTGAGGTACGAGTACCACCACAAGGCCTAAACAGAATACCCACACTCATCTAATGTTACCTATGTCTGAGGTACGAGTACCACCACAGGGCCTAAACAGAATACCCACACTCATCTAATGTTACCTATGTCTGCGGTACGAGTACCACCACAGAGCCTAAACAGAATACCCACACTCATCTAATGTTACCTATGTCTGAGGTACGAGTACCACCACAGGGCCTAAACAGAATACCCACACTCATCTAATGTTACCTATGTCTGAGGTACGAGTACCACCACAAGGCCTAAACAGAATACCCACACTCATCTAATGTTACCTATGTCTGAGGTACGAGTACCACCATAGGGCCTAAACAGAATACCCACACTCATCTAATGTTACCTATGTCTGAGGTACGAGTACCACCACAAGGCCTAAACAGAATACCCACACTCATCTAATGTTACCTATGTCTGAGGTACGAGTACCACCACAGGGCCTAAACAGAATACCCACACTCATCTAATGTTACCTATGTCTGAGGTACGAGTACCACCACAAGGCCTAAACAGAATACCCACACTCATCTAATGTTACCTATGTCTGAGGTACGAGTACCACCACAGAGCCTAAACAGAATACCCACACTCATCTAATGTTACCTATGTCTGAGGTACGAGTACCACCACAGGGCCTAAACAGAATACCCACACTCATCTAATGTTACCTATGTCTGAGGTACGAGTACCACCACAAGGCCTAAACAGAATACCCACACTCATCTAATGTTACCTATGTCTGAGGTACGAGTACCACCACAGAGCCTAAACAGAATACCCACACTCATCTAATGTTATCTATGTCTGAGGTACGAGTACCACCACAGGGCCTAAACAGAATACCTACACTCATCTAATGTTACTTACGTCTGAGGTACGAGTACCACCACAAGTCCTAAACAGAATACCCGCACTCATCTAATGTTACCTAAGTCTGAGGTACGAGTACCACCACAGGGCCTAAACAGAATACCCACACTCATCTAATGTTACCTATGTCTGAGGTACGAGTACCACCATAGGGCCTAAACAGAATACCCACACTCATCTAATGTTACCTATGTCTGAGGTACGAGTACCACCACAAGGCCTAAACAGAATACCCACACTCATCTAATGTTACCTATGTCTGAGGTACGAGTACCACCACAGGGCCTAAACAGAATACCCACACTCATCTAATGTTACCTATGTCTGAGGTACGAGTACCACCACAGGGCCTAAACAGAATACCCACACTCATCTAATGTTACCTATGTCTGAGGTACGAGTACCACCACAGGGCCTAAACAGAATACCCACACTCATCTAATGTTACCTATGTCTGAGGTACGAGTACCACCACAAGGCCTAAACAGAATACCCACACTCATCTAATGTTACCTATGTCTGAGGTACGAGTACCACCACAGAGCCTAAACAGAATACCCACACTCATCTAATGTTACCTATGTCTGAGGTACGAGTACCACCACAGGGCCTAAACAGAATACCCACACTCATCTAATGTTACCTATGTCTGAGGTACGAGTACCACCACAAGGCCTAAACAGAATACCCACACTCATCTAATGTTACCTATGTCTGAGGTACGAGTACCACCACAGAGCCTAAACAGAATACCCACACTCATCTAATGTTATCTATGTCTGAGGTACGAGTACCACCACAGGGCCTAAACAGAATACCTACACTCATCTAATGTTACTTACGTCTGAGGTACGAGTACCACCACAAGTCCTAAACAGAATACCCGCACTCATCTAATGTTACCTAAGTCTGAGGTACGAGTACCACCACAGGGCCTAAACAGAATACCTACACTCATCTAATGTTACCTATGTCTGAGGTACGAGTACCACCACAGGGCCTAAACAGAATACCCACACTCATCTAATGTTACCTATGTCTGAGGTACGAGTACCACCACAAGGCCTAAGCAGAATACCCACACTCATCTAATGTTACCTATGTCTGAGGTACGAGTACCACCACAGAGCCTAAACAGAATACCCACACTCATCTAATGTTACCTATGTCTGAGGTACGAGTACCACCACAAGGCCTAAACAGAATACCCACACTCATCTAATGTTACCTATGTCTGAGGTACGAGTACCACCACAAGGCCTAAACAGAATACCCACACTCATCTAATGTTACCTATGTCTGAGGTAGGATTACCACCACAAGGCCTAAACAGAATACCCACACTCATCTAATGTTACCTATGTCTGAGGTACGAGTACCACCACAAGGCCTAAACAGAATACCCACACTCATCTAATGTTACCTATGTCTGAGGTACGAGTAACACCACAAGGCCTAAACAGAATACCCACACTCATCTAATGTTACCTATGTCTGAGGTACGAATACCACCACAGGGCCTAAACAGAATACCCACACTCATCTAATGTTACCTATGTCTGAGGTACGAGTACCACCAAAAGGCCTAAACAGAATACCCACACTCATCTAATGTTACCTATGTCTGAGGTACGAGTACCACCACAGGGCCTAAACAGAATACCCACACTCATCTAATGTTACCTATGTCTGAGGTACGAGTACCACCACAGAGCTTAAACAGAATACCCACATTCATCTAATGTTACCTATGTCTGAGGTACGAGTACCACCACAAGGCCTAAACAGAATACCCACACTCATCTAATGTTACCTATGTCTGAGGTACGAGTCCCACCACAAGGCCTAAACAGAATACCCACACTCATCTAATGTTACCTATGTTTGAGGTACGAGTACCACCACAGGGCCTAAACAGAATACCCACACTCATCTAATGTTACCTATGTCTGAGGTACGAGTACCACCACAAGGCCTAAACAGAATACCCACACTCATCTAATGTTACCTATGTCTGAGGTACGAGTACCAACACAGAGCCTAAACAGAATACCCACACTCATCTAATGTTACCTATGTCTGAGGTACGAGTACCACCACAGGGCCTAAACAGAATACCTACACTCATCTAATGTTACTTACGTCTGAGGTACGAGTACCACCACAAGTCCTAAACAGAATACCCGCACTCATCTAATGTTACCTAAGTCTGAGGTACGAGTACCACCACAGGGCCTAAACAGAATACCTGCACTCATCTAATGTTACCTATGTCTGAGGTACGAGTACCACCACAGGGCCTAATGAGAATACCCGCACTCATCTAATGTTACCTATGTCTGAGGTACGAGTACCACCACAGGGCCTAAACAGAATACCCACACTCATCTAATGTTACCTATGTCTGAGGTACGAGTACCACCACAGAGCCTAAACAGAATACCCGCACTCATCTAATGTTACCTATGTCTGAGGTACGAGTACCACCACAGAGCCTAAACAGAATACCCACACTCATCTAATGTTACCTATGTCTGAGGTACGAGTACCACCACAGGGCCTAAACAGAATACCTACACTCATCTAATGTTACTTACGTCTGAGGTACGAGTACCACCACAAGGCCTAAACAGAATACCCGCACTCATCTAATGTTACCTATGTCTGAGGTACGAGTACCACTACAAGGCCTAAACAGAATACCTACACTCATCTAATGTTACCTATGTCTGAGGTACGAGTACCACCACAGAGCCTAAACAGAATACCCACACTCATCTAATGTTACCTATGTCTGAGGTACGAGTACCACCACAAGGCCTAAACAGAATACCCACACTCATCTAATGTTACCTATGTCTGAGGTACGAGTACCACCACAGAGCCTAAACAGAATACCCACACTCATCTAATGTTACCTATGTCTGAGGTACGAGTACCACCACAGTGCCTAAACAGAATACCCACACTCATCTAATGTTACCTATGTCTGAGGTACGAGTACCACCACAGAGCCTAAACAGAATACCCACACTCATCTAATGTTACCTATGTCTGAGGTACGAATACCACCACAGTGCCTAAATAGAATACCCACACTCATCTAATGTTACCCATGCTTGAGGTACGAGTACCACCACAGAGCCTAAACAGAATACCCACACTCATCTAATGTTACCTATGTCTGAGGTACGAGTACCACCACAGAGCCTAAACAGAATACCCACACTCATCTAATGTTACCTATGTCTGAGGTACGAGTACCACCACACGGCCTAAAGGGAATACCCATACTCATCTAATGTTACCTATGTCTGAGGTACGAGTACCACCACAGGGCCTAAACAGAATACCCACACTCATCTAATGTTACCTATGTCTGAGGTACGAGTACCACCACACGGCCTAAACAGAATACCCTCACTCATTTAATGTTACCTATGTCTGAGGTACGAGTACCACCACAAGGCCTAAACAGAATACCCACACTCATCTAATGTTACCTATGTCTGAGGTACGAGTACCACCACAGGGCCTATACAGAATACCCACACTCATCTAATGTTACCTATGTCTGAGGTACGAGTACCACCACAGGGCCTAAACAGAACACCCACACTCATCTAATGTTACCTATGTCTGAGGTACGAGTACCACCACAAGGCCTAAACAGAATACCCACACTCATCTAATGTTACCTATGTCTGAGGTACGAGTACCACCATAGGGCCTAAACAGAATACCCACACTCATCTAATGTTACCTATGTCTGAGGTACGAGTACCACCACAGAGCCTAAACAGAATACCCACACTCATCTAATGTTACCTATGTCTGAGGTACGAGTACCACCACAGGGCCTAAACAGAACACCCACACTCATCTAATGTTACCTATGTCTGAGGTACGAGTACCACCACAGGGCCTAAACAGAATACCCACACTCATCTAATGTTACCTATGTCTGAGGTACGAGTACCACCACAAGGCCTAAACAGAATACCCACACTCATCTAATGTTACCTATGTCTGAGGTACGAGTACCAACACAGAGCCTAAACAGAATACCCACACTCATCTAATGTTACCTATGTCTGAGGTACGAGTACCACCACAGGGCCTAAACAGAATACCTACACTCATCTAATGTTACTTACGTCTGAGGTACGAGTACCACCACAAGTCCTAAACAGAATACCCGCACTCATCTAATGTTACCTAAGTCTGAGGTACGAGTACCACCACAGGGCCTAAACAGAATACCTGCACTCATCTAATGTTACCTATGTCTGAGGTACGAGTACCACCACAGGGCCTAATGAGAATACCCGCACTCATCTAATGTTACCTATGTCTGAGGTACGAGTACCACCACAGGGCCTAAACAGAATACCCACACTCATCTAATGTTACCTATGTCTGAGGTACGAGTACCACCACAGAGCCTAAACAGAATACCCGCACTCATCTAATGTTACCTATGTCTGAGGTACGAGTACCACCACAGAGCCTAAACAGAATACCCACACTCATCTAATGTTACCTATGTCTGAGGTACGAGTACCACCACAGGGCCTAAACAGAATACCTACACTCATCTAATGTTACTTACGTCTGAGGTACGAGTACCACCACAAGGCCTAAACAGAATACCCGCACTCATCTAATGTTACCTATGTCTGAGGTACGAGTACCACTACAGGGCCTAAACAGAATACCTACACTCATCTAATGTTACCTATGTCTGAGGTACGAGTACCACCACAGAGCCTAAACAGAATACCCACACTCATCTAATGTTACCTATGTCTGAGGTACGAGTACCACCACAAGGCCTAAACAGAATACCCACACTCATCTAATGTTACCTATGTCTGAGGTACGAGTACCACCACAGAGCCTAAACAGAATACCCACACTCATCTAATGTTACCTATGTCTGAGGTACGAGTACCACCACAGTGCCTAAACAGAATACCCACACTCATCTAATGTTACCTATGTCTGAGGTACGAGTACCACCACAGAGCCTAAACAGAATACCCACACTCATCTAATGTTACCTATGTCTGAGGTACGAATACCACCACAGTGCCTAAATAGAATACCCACACTCATCTAATGTTACCCATGCTTGAGGTACGAGTACCACCACAGAGCCTAATCAGAATACCCACACTCATCTAATGTTACCTATGTCTGAGGTACGAGTACCACCACAGAGCCTAAACAGAATACCCACACTCATCTAATGTTACCTATGTCTGAGGTACGAGTACCACCACAGGGCCTAAAGGGAATACCCATACTCATCTAATGTTACCTATGTCTGAGGTACGAGTACCACCACAGGGCCTAAACAGAATACCCACACTCATCTAATGTTACCTATGTCTGAGGTACGAGTACCACCACACGGCCTAAACAGAATACCCTCACTCATTTAATGTTACCTATGTCTGAGGTACGAGTACCACCACAAGGCCTAAACAGAATACCCACACTCATCTAATGTTACCTATGTCTGAGGTACGAGTACCACCACAGGGCCTATACAGAATACCCACACTCATCTAATGTTACCTATGTCTGAGGTACGAGTACCACCACAGGGCCTAAACAGAACACCCACACTCATCTAATGTTACCTATGTCTGAGGTACGAGTACCACCACAAGGCCTAAACAGAATACCCACACTCATCTAATGTTACCTATGTCTGAGGTACGAGTACCACCATAGGGCCTAAACAGAATACCCACACTCATCTAATGTTACCTATGTCTGAGGTACGAGTACCACCACAGAGCCTAAACAGAATACCCACACTCATCTAATGTTACCTATGTCTGAGGTACGAGTACCACCACAGGGCCTAAACAGAACACCCACACTCATCTAATGTTACCTATGTCTGAGGTACGAGTACCACCACAGGGCCTAAACAGAATACCCACACTCATCTAATGTTACCTATGTCTGAGGTACGAGTACCAACACAGGGCCTAAACAGAATACCCACACTCATCTAATGTTACCTATGTCTGAGGTACGAGTACCACCACAGGGCCTAAACAGAATACCCTCACTCATCTAATGTTACCTATGTCTGAGGTACGAGTACCACCATAAGGCCTAAACAGAATACCCACACTCATCTAATGTTACCTATGTCTGAGGTACGAGTACCACCACACGGCCTAAACAGAATACCCTCACTCATTTAATGTTACCTATGTCTGAGGTACGAGTACCACCACAAGGCCTAAACAGAATACCCACACTCATCTAATGTTACCTATGTCCGAGGTACGAGTACCACCACAAGGCCTATACAGAATACCCACACTCATCTAATGTTACCTATGTCTGAGGTACGAGTACCACCACAAGGCCTAAACAGAATACCCACACTCATCTAATGTTACCTATGTCTGAGGTACGAGTACCACCACAAGGCCTAAACAGAATACCCACACTCATCTAATGTTACCTATGTCTGAGGTACGAGTACCACCACAGGGCCTAAACAGAATACCCACACTCATCTAATGTTACCTATGTCTGCGGTACGAGTACCACCACAGAGCCTAAACAGAATACCCACACTCATCTAATGTTACCTATGTCTGAGGTACGAGTACCACCACAGGGCCTAAACAGAATACCCACACTCATCTAATGTTACCTATGTCTGAGGTACGAGTACCACCACAAGGCCTAAACAGAATACCCACACTCATCTAATGTTACCTATGTCTGAGGTACGAGTACCACCATAGGGCCTAAACAGAATACCCACACTCATCTAATGTTACCTATGTCTGAGGTACGAGTACCACCACAAGGCCTAAACAGAATACCCACACTCATCTAATGTTACCTATGTCTGAGGTACGAGTACCACCACAGGGCCTAAACAGAATACCCACACTCATCTAATGTTACCTATGTCTGAGGTACGAGTACCACCACAGGGCCTAAACAGAATACCCACACTCATCTAATGTTACCTATGTCTGAGGTACGAGTACCACCACAGGGCCTAAACAGAATACCCACACTCATCTAATGTTACCTATGTCTGAGGTACGAGTACCACCACAAGGCCTAAACAGAATACCCACACTCATCTAATGTTACCTATGTCTGAGGTACGAGTACCACCACAGAGCCTAAACAGAATACCCACACTCATCTAATGTTACCTATGTCTGAGGTACGAGTACCACCACAGGGCCTAAACAGAATACCCACACTCATCTAATGTTACCTATGTCTGAGGTACGAGTACCACCACAAGGCCTAAACAGAATACCCACACTCATCTAATGTTACCTATGTCTGAGGTACGAGTACCACCACAGAGCCTAAACAGAATACCCACACTCATCTAATGTTATCTATGTCTGAGGTACGAGTACCACCACAGGGCCTAAACAGAATACCTACACTCATCTAATGTTACTTACGTCTGAGGTACGAGTACCACCACAAGTCCTAAACAGAATACCCGCACTCATCTAATGTTACCTAAGTCTGAGGTACGAGTACCACCACAGGGCCTAAACAGAATACCTACACTCATCTAATGTTACCTATGTCTGAGGTACGAGTACCACCACAGGGCCTAAACAGAATACCCACACTCATCTAATGTTACCTATGTCTGAGGTACGAGTACCACCACAAGGCCTAAGCAGAATACCCACACTCATCTAATGTTACCTATGTCTGAGGTACGAGTACCACCACAGAGCCTAAACAGAATACCCACACTCATCTAATGTTACCTATGTCTGAGGTACGAGTACCACCACAAGGCCTAAACAGAATACCCACACTCATCTAATGTTACCTATGTCTGAGGTACGAGTACCACCACAAGGCCTAAACAGAATACCCACACTCATCTAATGTTACCTATGTCTGAGGTAGGATTACCACCACAAGGCCTAAACAGAATACCCACACTCATCTAATGTTACCTATGTCTGAGGTACGAGTACCACCACAAGGCCTAAACAGAATACCCACACTCATCTAATGTTACCTATGTCTGAGGTACGAGTAACACCACAAGGCCTAAACAGAATACCCACACTCATCTAATGTTACCTATGTCTGAGGTACGAATACCACCACAGGGCCTAAACAGAATACCCACACTCATCTAATGTTACCTATGTCTGAGGTACGAGTACCACCAAAAGGCCTAAACAGAATACCCACACTCATCTAATGTTACCTATGTCTGAGGTACGAGTACCACCACAGGGCCTAAACAGAATACCCACACTCATCTAATGTTACCTATGTCTGAGGTACGAGTACCACCACAGAGCTTAAACAGAATACCCACATTCATCTAATGTTACCTATGTCTGAGGTACGAGTACCACCACAAGGCCTAAACAGAATACCCACACTCATCTAATGTTACCTATGTCTGAGGTACGAGTCCCACCACAAGGCCTAAACAGAATACCCACACTCATCTAATGTTACCTATGTTTGAGGTACGAGTACCACCACAGGGCCTAAACAGAATACCCACACTCATCTAATGTTACCTATGTCTGAGGTACGAGTACCACCACAAGGCCTAAACAGAATACCCACACTCATCTAATGTTACCTATGTCTGAGGTACGAGTACCAACACAGAGCCTAAACAGAATACCCACACTCATCTAATGTTACCTATGTCTGAGGTACGAGTACCACCACAGGGCCTAAACAGAATACCTACACTCATCTAATGTTACTTACGTCTGAGGTACGAGTACCACCACAAGTCCTAAACAGAATACCCGCACTCATCTAATGTTACCTAAGTCTGAGGTACGAGTACCACCACAGGGCCTAAACAGAATACCTGCACTCATCTAATGTTACCTATGTCTGAGGTACGAGTACCACCACAGGGCCTAATGAGAATACCCGCACTCATCTAATGTTACCTATGTCTGAGGTACGAGTACCACCACAGAGCCTAAACAGAATACCCGCACTCATCTAATGTTACCTATGTCTGAGGTACAAGTACCACCACAGAGCCTAAACAGAATACCCACACTCATCTAATGTTACCTATGTCTGAGGTACGAGTACCACCACAGGGCCTAAACAGAATACCTACACTCATCTAATGTTACTTACGTCTGAGGTACGAGTACCACCACAAGGCCTAAACAGAATACCCGCACTCATCTAATGTTACCTATGTCTGAGGTACGAGTACCACTACAGGGCCTAAACAGAATACCTACACTCATCTAATGTTACCTATGTCTGAGGTACGAGTACCACCACAGAGCCTAAACAGAATACCCACACTCATCTAATGTTACCTATGTCTGAGGTACGAGTACCACCACAAGGCCTAAACAGAATACCCACACTCATCTAATGTTACCTATGTCTGAGGTACGAGTACCACCACAGAGCCTAAACAGAATACCCACACTCATCTAATGTTACCTATGTCTGAGGTACGAGTACCACCACAGTGCCTAAACAGAATACCCACACTCATCTAATGTTACCTATGTCTGAGGTACGAGTACCACCACAGAGCCTAAACAGAATACCCACACTCATCTAATGTTACCTATGTCTGAGGTACGAATACCACCACAGTGCCTAAATAGAATACCCACACTCATCTAATGTTACCCATGCTTGAGGTACGAGTACCACCACAGAGCCTAAACAGAATACCCACACTCATCTAATGTTACCTATGTCTGAGGTACGAGTACCACCACAGAGCCTAAACAGAATACCCACACTCATCTAATGTTACCTATGTCTGAGGTACGAGTACCACCACAGGGCCTAAAGGGAATACCCATACTCATCTAATGTTACCTATGTCTGAGGTACGAGTACCACCACAGGGCCTAAACAGAATACCCACACTCATCTAATGTTACCTATGTCTGAGGTACGAGTACCACCACACGGCCTAAACAGAATACCCTCACTCATTTAATGTTACCTATGTCTGAGGTACGAGTACCACCACAAGGCCTAAACAGAATACCCACACTCATCTAATGTTACCTATGTCTGAGGTACGAGTACCACCACAGGGCCTATACAGAATACCCACACTCATCTAATGTTACCTATGTCTGAGGTACGAGTACCACCACAGGGCCTAAACAGAACACCCACACTCATCTAATGTTACCTATGTCTGAGGTACGAGTACCACCACAAGGCCTAAACAGAATACCCACACTCATCTAATGTTACCTATGTCTGAGGTACGAGTACCACCATAGGGCCTAAACAGAATACCCACACTCATCTAATGTTACCTATGTCTGAGGTACGAGTACCACCACAGAGCCTAAACAGAATACCCACACTCATCTAATGTTACCTATGTCTGAGGTACGAGTACCACCACAGGGCCTAAACAGAACACCCACACTCATCTAATGTTACCTATGTCTGAGGTACGAGTACCACCACAGGGCCTAAACAGAATACCCACACTCATCTAATGTTACCTATGTCTGAGGTACGAGTACCAACACAGGGCCTAAACAGAATACCCACACTCATCTAATGTTACCTATGTCTGAGGTACGAGTACCACCACAGGGCCTAAACAGAATACCCTCACTCATCTAATGTTACCTATGTCTGAGGTACGAGTACCACCATAAGGCCTAAACAGAATACCCACACTCATCTAATGTTACCTATGTCTGAGGTACGAGTACCACCACACGGCCTAAACAGAATACCCTCACTCATTTAATGTTACCTATGTCTGAGGTACGAGTACCACCACAAGGCCTAAACAGAATACCCACACTCATCTAATGTTACCTATGTCTGAGGTACGAGTACCACCACAGGGCCTATACAGAATACCCACACTCATCTAATGTTACCTATGTCTGAGGTACGAGTACCACCACAGGGCCTAAACAGAACACCCACACTCATCTAATGTTACCTATGTCTGAGGTACGAGTACCACCACAAGGCCTAAACAGAATACCCACACTCATCTAATGTTACCTATGTCTGAGGTACGAGTACCACCATAGGGCCTAAACAGAATACCCACACTCATCTAATGTTACCTATGTCTGAGGTACGAGTACCACCACAGAGCCTAAACAGAATACCCACACTCATCTAATGTTACCTATGTCTGAGGTACGAGTACCACCACAGGGCCTAAACAGAACACCCACACTCATCTAATGTTACCTATGTCTGAGGTACGAGTACCACCACAGGGCCTAAACAGAATACCCACACTCATCTAATGTTACCTATGTCTGAGGTACGAGTACCAACACAGGGCCTAAACAGAATACCCACACTCATCTAATGTTACCTATGTCTGAGGTACGAGTACCACCACAGGGCCTAAACAGAATACCCTCACTCATCTAATGTTACCTATGTCTGAGGTACGAGTACCACCATAAGGCCTAAACAGAATACCCACACTCATCTAATGTTACCTATGTCTGAGGTACGAGTACCACCACACGGCCTAAACAGAATACCCTCACTCATTTAATGTTACCTATGTCTGAGGTACGAGTACCACCACAAGGCATAAACAGAATACCCACACTCATCTAATGTTACCTATGTCTGAGGTACGAGTACCACCACAGGGCCTAAACAGAATACCCACATTCATCTAATGTTACCTATGTCTGAGGTACGAGTACCACCACAAGGCCTAAACAGAATACCCACACTCATCTAATGTTACCTATGTCTGAGGTACGAGTACCACCACAGGGCCTAAACAGAATACCCACACTCATCTAATGTTACCTATGTCTGAGGTACGAGTACCACCACAGGGCCTAAACAGAATACCCACACTCATCTAATGTTACCTATGTCTGAGGTACGAGTACCACCACAGGGCCTAAACAGAATACCCGCACTTATTTAATGTTACCTATGTCTGAGGTACGAGTACCACCACAGGGCCTAAACAGAATACCCACACTCATCTAATGTTACCTATGTCTGAGGTACGAGTACCACCACAGACCCTAAACAGAATACCCGCACTCATCTAATGTTACCTATGTCTGAGGTACGAGTACCACCACAGAGCCTAAACAGAATACCCACACTCATCTAATGTTACCTATGTCTGAGGTACGAGTACCACCACAGGGCCTAAACAGAATACCTACACTCATCTAATGTTACTTACGTCTGAGGTACGAGTACCACCACAAGGCCTAAACAGAATACCCGCACTCATCTAATTTTACCTAAGTCTGAGGTACGAGTACCACCACAGGGCCTAAACAGAATACCTACACTCATCTAATGTTACCTATGTCTGAGGTACGAGTACCACCACAGGGCCTAAACAGAATACCAGCACTCATCTAATGTTACCTATGTCTGAGGTACGAGTACCACCACAGGGCCTAAACAGAATACCCACACTCATCTAATGTTACCTATGTCTGAGGTACGAGTACCACCACAAGGCCTAAACAGAATACCCACACTCATCTAATGTTACCTATGTCTGAGGTACGAGTACCACCACAGAGCCTAAACAGAATACCCGCACTCATCTAATGTTACCTATGTCTGAGTTACGAGTACCACCACAAGGCCTAAACAGAATACCCACACTCATCTAATGTTACCTATGTCTGAGGTACGAGTACCACCATAGGGCCTAAACAGAATACCCACACTCATCTAATGTTACCTATGTCTGAGGTACGAGTACCACCACAGAGCCTAAACAGAAAACCCACACTCATCTAATGTTACCTATGTCTGAGGTACGAGTACCACCACAGGGCCTAAACAGAACACCCACACTCATCTAATGTTACCTATGTCTGAGGTACGAGTACCACCACAGGGCCTAAACAGAATACCCACACTCATCTAATGTTACCTATGTCTGAGGTACGAGTACCAACACAGGGCCTAAACAGAATACCCACACTCATCTAATGTTACCTATGTCTGAGGTACGAGTACCACCACAGGGCCTAAACAGAATACCCTCACTCATCTAATGTTACCTATGTCTGAGGTACGAGTACCACCATAAGGCCTAAACAGAATACCCACACTCATCTAATGTTACCTATGTCTGAGGTACGAGTACCACCACACGGCCTAAACAGAATACCCTCACTCATTTAATGTTACCTATGTCTGAGGTACGAGTACCACCACAAGGCCTAAACAGAATACCCACACTCATCTAATGTTACCTATGTCTGAGGTACGAGTACCACCACAGGGCCTAAACAGAATACCCACATTCATCTAATGTTACCTATGTCTGAGGTACGAGTACCACCACACGGCCTAAACAGAATACCCACACTCATCTAATGTTACCTATGTCTGAGGTACGAGTACCACCACAGGGCCTAAACAGAATACCCACACTCATCTAATGTTACCTATGTCTGAGGTACGAGTACCACCACAGGGCCTAAACAGAATACCCACACTCATCTAATGTTACCTATGTCTGAGGTACGAGTACCACCACAGGGCCTAAACAGAATACCCGCACTTATTTAATGTTACCTATGTCTGAGGTACGAGTACCACCACAGGGCCTAAACAGAATACCCACACTCATCTAATGTTACCTATGTCTGAGGTACGAGTACCACCACAGACCCTAAACAGAATACCCGCACTCATCTAATGTTACCTATGTCTGAGGTACGAGTACCACCACAGAGCCTAAACAGAATACCCACACTCATCTAATGTTACCTATGTCTGAGGTACGAGTACCACCACAAGGCCTAAACAGAATACCCGCACTCATCTAATTTTACCTAAGTCTGAGGTACGAGTACCACCACAGGGCCTAAACAGAATACCTACACTCATCTAATGTTACCTATGTCTGAGGTACGAGTACCACCACAGGGCCTAAACAGAATACCCACACTCATCTAATGTTACCTATGTCTGAGGTACGAGTACCACCACAAGGCCTAAACAGAATACCCACACTCATCTAATTTTACCTAAGTCTGAGGTACGAGTACCACCACAGGGCCTAAACAGAATACCTACACTCATCTAATGTTACCTATGTCTGAGGTACGAGTACCACCACAGGGCCTAAACAGAATACCCACACTCATCTAATGTTACCTATGTCTGAGGTACGAGTACCACCACAAGGCCTAAACAGAATACCCACACTCATCTAATGTTACCTATGTCTGAGGTACGAGTACCACCACAGAGCCTAAACAGAATACCCGCACTCATCTAATGTTACCTATGTCTGAGTTACGAGTACCACCACAAGGCCTAAACAGAATACCCACACTCATCTAATGTTACCTATGTCTGAGGTACGAGTACCACCACAGTGCCTAAACAGAATACCCACACTCATCTAATGTTACCTATGTCTGAGGTACGAGTACCACCACAGAGCCTAAACAGAATACCCACACTCATCTAATGTTACCTATGTCTGAGGTACGAGTACCACCACAGGGCCTAAAGGGAATACCCACACTCATCTAATGTTACCTATGTC
This sequence comes from Bathymodiolus brooksi, assembly GCA_963680875.1. Lineage (NCBI taxonomy): Eukaryota > Metazoa > Mollusca > Bivalvia > Mytilida > Modiolidae > Bathymodiolus > Bathymodiolus brooksi. Next base: position 111,779,246 of record OY804576.1, read on the forward strand.
TGAGGTACGAGTACCACCACAGGGCCTAAACAGAATACCCACATTCATCTAATGTTACCTATGTCTGAGGTACGAGTACCACCACACGGCCTAAACAGAATACCCACACTCATCTAATGTTACCTATGTCTGAGGTACGAGTACCACCACTGGGCCTAAACAGAATACCCACACTCATCTAATGTTACCTATGTCTGAGGTACGAGTACCACCACAGGGCCTAAACAGAATACCCACACTCATCTAATGTTACCTATGTCTGAGGTACGAGTACCACCACAGGGCCTAAACAGAATACCCGCACTTATTTAATGTTACCTATGTCTGAGGTACGAGTACCACCACAGGGCCTAAACAGAATACCCACACTCATCTAATGTTACCTATGTCTGAGGTACGAGTACCACCACAGACCCTAAACAGAATACCCGCACTCATCTAATGTTACCTATGTCTGAGGTACGAGTACCACCACAGAGCCTAAACAGAATACCCACACTCATCTAATGTTACCTATGTCTGAGGTACGAGTACCACCACAAGGCCTAAACAGAATACCCGCACTCATCTAATTTTACCTAAGTCTGAGGTACGAGTACCACCACAGGGCCTAAACAGAATACCTACACTCATCTAATGTTACCTATGTCTGAGGTACGAGTACCACCACAGGGCCTAAACAGAATACCCACACTCATCTAATGTTACCTATGTCTGAGGTACGAGTACCACCACAAGGCCTAAACAGAATACCCACACTCATCTAATTTTACCTAAGTCTGAGGTACGAGTACCACCACAGGGCCTAAACAGAATACCTACACTCATCTAATGTTACCTATGTCTGAGGTACGAGTACCACCACAGGGCCTAAACAGAATACCCACACTCATCTAATGTTACCTATGTCTGAGGTACGAGTACCACCACAAGGCCTAAACAGAATACCCACACTCATCTAATGTTACCTATGTCTGAGGTACGAGTACCACCACAGAGCCTAAACAGAATACCCGCACTCATCTAATGTTACCTATGTCTGAGTTACGAGTACCACCACAAGGCCTAAACAGAATACCCACACTCATCTAATGTTACCTATGTCTGAGGTACGAGTACCACCACAGTGCCTAAACAGAATACCCACACTCATCTAATGTTACCTATGTCTGAGGTACGAGTACCACCACAGAGCCTAAACAGAATACCCACACTCATCTAATGTTACCTATGTCTGAGGTACGAGTACCACCACAGGGCCTAAAGGGAATACCCACACTCATCTAATGTTACCTATGTCTGAGGTACGAGTACCACCACAAGGCCTAAACAGAATACCCACACTCATCTAATGTTACCTATGTCTGAGGTACGAGTACCACCACACGGCCTAAACAGAATACCCTCACTCATTTAATGTTACCTATGTCTGAGGTACGAGTACCACCACAAGGCCTAAACAGAATACCCACACTCATCTAATGTTACCTATGTCTGAGGTACGAGTACCACCACAGGGCCTATACAGAATACCCACACTCATCTAATGTTACCTATGTCTGAGGTACGAGTACCACCACAGGGCCTAAACAGAACACCCACACTCATCTAATGTTACCTATGTCTGAGGTACGAGTACCACCACAAGGCCTAAACAGAATACCCACACTCATCTAATTTTACATAAGTCTGAGGTACGAGTACCACCACAGGGCCTAAACAGAATACCTACACTCATCTAATGTTACCTATGTCTGAGGTACGAGTACCACCACAGGGCCTAAACAGAATACCCACACTCATCTAATGTTACCTATGTCTGAGGTACGAGTACCACCACAAGGCCTAAACAGAATACCCACACTCATCTAATGTTACCTATGTCTGAGGTACGAGTACCACCACAGAGCCTAAACAGAATACCCGCACTCATCTAATGTTACCTATGTCTGAGTTACGAGTACCACCACAAGGCCTAAACAGAATACCCACACTCATCTAATGTTACCTATGTCTGAGGTACGAGTACCACCACAGTGCCTAAACAGAATACCCACACTCATCTAATGTTACCTATGTCTGAGGTACGAGTACCACCACAGAGCCTAAACAGAATACCCACACTCATCTAATGTTACCTATGTCTGAGGTACGAGTACCACCACAGGGCCTAAAGGGAATACCCACACTCATCTAATGTTACCTATGTCTGAGGTACGAGTACCACCACAAGGCCTAAACAGAATACCCACACTCATCTAATGTTACCTATGTCTGAGGTACGAGTACCACCACACGGCCTAAACAGAATACCCTCACTCATTTAATGTTACCTATGTCTGAGGTACGAGTACCACCACAAGGCCTAAACAGAATACCCACACTCATCTAATGTTACCTATGTCTGAGGTACGAGTACCACCACAGGGCCTATACAGAATACCCACACTCATCTAATGTTACCTATGTCTGAGGTACGAGTACCACCACAGGGCCTAAACAGAACACCCACACTCATCTAATGTTACCTATGTCTGAGGTACGAGTACCATCACAAGGCCTAAACAGAATACCCACACTCATCTAATGTTACCTATGTCTGAGGTACGAGTACCACCATAGGGCCTAAACAGAATACCCACACTCATCTAATGTTACCTATGTCTGAGGTACGAGTACCACCACAGAGCCTAAACAGAATACCCACACTCATCTAATGTTACCTATGTCTGAGGTACGAGTACCACCACAGGGCCTAAACAGAACACCCACACTCATCTAATGTTACCTATGTCTGAGGTACGAGTACCACCACAGGGCCTAAACAGAATACCCACACTCATCTAATGTTACCTATGTCTGAGGTACGAGTACCACCACAGGGCCTAAACAGAATACCCACACTCATCTAATGTTACCTATGTCTGAGGTACGAGTACCACCACAGGGCCTAAACAGAATACCCTCACTCATCTAATGTTACCTATGTCTGAGGTACGAGTACCACCATAAGGCCTAAACAGAATACCCACACTCATCTAATGTTACCTATGTCTGAGGTACGAGTACCACCACACGGCCTAAACAGAATACCCTCACTCATTTATTGTTACCTATGTCTGAGGTACGAGTACCACCACAAGCCTAAACAGAATACCCACACTCATCTAATGTTACCTATGTCTGAGGTACGAGTACCACCACAGGGCCTAAACAGAATACCCACATTCATCTAATGTTACCTATGTCTGAGGTACGAGTACCACCACAAGGCCTAAACAGAATACCCACACTCATCTAATGTTACCTATGTCTGAGGTACGAGTACCACCACAGGGCCTAAACAGAATACCCACACTCATCTAATGTTACCTATGTCTGAGGTACGAGTACCACCACAGGGCCTAAACAGAATACCCACACTCATCTAATGTTACCTATGTCTGAGGTACGAGTACCACCACAAGGCCTAAACAGAATACCCACACTCATCTAATGTTACCTATGTCTGAGGTACGAGTACCACCACAGAGCCTAAACAGAATACCCACACTCATCTAATGTTACCTATGTCTGAGGTACGAGTACCACCACGGAGCCTAAACAGAATACCCACACTCATCTAATGTTACCTATGTCTGAGGTACGAGTACCACCACAGAGCCTAAACAGAATACCCACACTCATCTAATGTTACCTATGTCTGAGGTACGAGTACCACCACAGAGCCTAAACAGAATACCCACACTCATCTAATGTTACCTATGTCTGAGGTACGAGTACCACCACAGAGCCTAAACAGAACACCCACACTCATCTAATGTTACCTATGTCTGAGGTACGAGTACCACCACAGGGCCTAAACAGAATACCCACATTCATCTAATGTTACCTATGTCTGAGGTACGAGTACCACCACAAGGCCTAAACAGAATACCCACACTCATCTAATGTTACCTCTGTCTGAGGTACGAGTACCACCACAGGGCCTAAACAGAATACCCACACTCATCTAATGTTACCTATGTCTGAGGTACGAGTACCACCACAGGGCCTAAACAGAATACCCACACTCATCTAATGTTACCTATGTCTGAGGTACGAGTACCACCACAAGGCCTAAACAGAATACCCACACTCATCTAATGTTACATATGTCTGAGGTACGAGTACCACCACAGAGCCTAAACAGAATACCCACACTCATCTAATGTTACCTATGTCTGAGGTACGAGTACCACCACAGAGCCTAAACAGAATACCCACACTCATCTAATGTTACCTATGTCTGAGGTACGAGTACCACCACAGAGCCTAAACAGAACACCCACACTCATCTAATGTTACCTATGTCTGAGGTACGAGTACCACCACAGGGCCTAAACAGAATACCCACATTCATCTAATGTTACCTATGTCTGAGGTACGAGTACCACCACAAGGCCTAAACAGAATACCCACACTCATCTAATGTTACCTCTGTCTGAGGTACGAGTACCACCACAGAGCCTAAACAGAATACCCACACTCATCTAATGTTACCTATGTCTGAGGTACGAGTACCACCACAGGGCCTAAACAGAATACCCACACTCATCTAATGTTACCTATGTCTGAGGTACGAGTACCACCACAAGGCCTAAACAGAATACCCACACTCATCTAATGTTACCTATGTCTGAGGTACGAGTACCACCACAGAGCCTAAACAGAATACCCACACTCATCTAATGTTACCTATGTCTGAGGTACGAGTACCACCACGGAGCCTAAACAGAATACCCACACTCATCTAATGTTACATATGTCTGAGGTACGAGTACCACCACAGAGCCTAAACAAAATACCCACACTCATCTAATGTTACCTATGTCTGAGGTACGAGTACCACCACAGAGCCTAAACAGAATACCCACACTCATCTAATGTTACATATGTCTGAGGTACGAGTACCACCACAGAGCCTAAACAGAATACCCACACTCATCTAATGTTACCTATGTCTGAGGTACGAGTACCACCACAGAGCCTAAACAGAACACCCACACTCATCTAATGTTACCTATGTCTGAGGTACGAGTACCACCACAGGGCCTAAACAGAATACCCACATTCATCTAATGTTACCTATGTCTGAGGTACGAGTACCACCACAAGGCCTAAACAGAATACCCACACTCATCTAATGTTACCTCTGTCTGAGGTACGAGTACCACCACAGGGCCTAAACAGAATACCCACACTCATCTAATGTTACCTATGTCTGAGGTACGAGTACCACCACAGGGCCTAAACAGAATACCCACACTCATCTAATGTTACCTATGTCTGAGGTACGAGTACCACCACAAGGCCTAAACAGAATACCCACACTCATCTAATGTTACCTATGTCTGAGGTACGAGTACCACCACAGAGCCTAAACAGAATACCCACACTCATCTAATGTTACCTATGTCTGAGGTACGAGTACGACCACGGAGCCTAAACAGAATACCCACACTCATCTAATGTTACATATGTCTGAGGTACGAGTACCACCACAGAGCCTAAACAAAATACCCACACTCATCTAATGTTACCTATGTCTGAGGTACGAGTACCACCACAGAGCATAAACAGAATACCCACACTCATCTAATGTTACCTATGTCTGAGGTACGAGTACCACCACAGAGCCTAATCAGAACACCCACACTCATCTAATGTTACCTATGTCTGAGGTACGAGTACCACCACAGGGCCTAAACAGAATACCCACACTCATCTAATGTTACCTATGTCTGAGGTACGAGTACCACCACAGGGCCTAAACAGAACACCCACACTCATCTAATGTTACCTATGTCTGAGGTACGAGTACCACCACAGGGCCTAAACAGAATACCCACACTCATCTAATGTTACCTATGTCTGAGGTACGAGTACCACCACAAGGCCTAAACAGAATACCCACACTCATCTAATGTTACCTATGTCTGAGGTACGAGTACCACCACAGAGCCTAAACAGAATACCCACACTCATCTAATGTTACCTATGTCTTAGGTACGAGTACCACCACAGAGCCTAAACAGAATACCCACACTCATCTAATGTTACCTATGTCTGAGGTACGAGTACCACCACAGGGCCTAAACAGAATACTCACACTCATCTAATGTTACCTATGTCTGAGGTACGAGTACCACCACAGGGCCTAAACAGAATACCCACACTCATCTAATGTTACCTATGTCTGAGGTACGAGTACCACCACAGAGCCTAAACAGAATACCCACACTCATCTAATGTTACCTATGTCTGAGGTACGAGTACCACCACAAGGCCTAAACAGAATACCCACACTCATCTAATGTTACCTATGTCTGAGGTACGAGTACCACCACAAGGCCTAAACAGAATACCCACACTCATCTAATGTTACCTATGTCTGAGGTACGAGTACCACCACAGAGCCTAAACAGAATACCCGCACTCATCTAATGTTACCTATGTCTGAGGTACGAGTACCACCACAAGGCCTAAACAGAATACCCACACTCATCTAATGTTACCTATGTCTGAGGTACGAGTACCACCACAGGGCCTAAACAGAATACCCACACTCATCTAATGTTACCTATGTCTGAGGTACGAGTACCACCACAAGGCCTAAACAGAATACCCACACTCATCTAATGTTACCTATGTCTGAGGTACGAGTACCACCACAGGGCCTAAACAGAATACCCACACTCATCTAATGTTACCTATGTCTGAGGTACGAGTACCACCACAGAGCCTAAACAGAATACCCACACTCATCTAATGTTACCTATGTCTGAGGTACGAGTACCACGACAGAGCCTAAACAGAATACCCACACTCATCTAATGTTACCTATGTCTGAGGTACGAGTACCACCACAGGGCCTAAAGAGAATACCCACACTCATCTAATGTTACCTATGTCTGAGGTACGAGTACCACCACAGAGCCTAAACAGAACACCCACACTCATCTAATGTTACCTATGTCTGAGGTACGAGTACCACCACAGGGCCTAAACAGAATACCCACATTCATCTAATGTTACCTATGTCTGAGGTACGAGTACCACCACAAGGCCTAAACAGAATACCCACACTCATCTAATGTTACCTCTGTCTGAGGTACGAGTACCACCACAGGGCCTAAACAGAATACCCACACTCATCTAATGTTACCTATGTCTGAGGTACGAGTACCACCACAGGGCCTAAACAGAATACCCACACTCATCTAATGTTACCTATGTCTGAGGTACGAGTACCACCACAAGGCCTAAACAGAATACCCACACTCATCTAATGTTACCTATGTCTGAGGTACGAGTACCACCACAGAGCCTAAACAGAATACCCACTCTCATCTAATGTTACCTATGTCTGAGGTACGAGTACCACCACGGAGCCTAAACAGAATACCCACACTCATCTAATGTTACATATGTCTGAGGTACGAGTACCACCACAGAGCCTAAACAGAATACCCACACTCATCTAATGTTACCTATGTCTGAGGTACGAGTACCACCACAGAGCCTAAACAGAATACCCACACTCATCTAATGTTACCTATGTCTGAGGTACGAGTACCACCACAGAGCCTAAACAGAACACCCACACTCATCTAATGTTACCTATGTCTGAGGTACGAGTACCACCACAGGGCCTAAACAGAATACCCACACTCATCTAATGTTACCTATGTCTGAGGTACGAGTACCACCACAGGGCCTAAACAGAACACCCACACTCATCTAATGTTACCTATGTCTGAGGTACGAGTACCACCACAGGGCCTAAAGAGAATACTCACACTCATCTAATGTTACCTATGTCTGAGGTACGAGTACCACCACAGGGCCTAAACAGAATACCCACACTCATCTAATGTTACCTATGTCTGAGGTACGAGTACCACCACAGAGCCTAAACAGAATACCCACACTCATCTAATGTTACCTATGTCTGAGGTACGAGTACCACCACAAGGCCTAAACAGAATACCCACACTCATCTAATGTTACCTATGTCTGAGGTACGAGTACCACCACAAGGCCTAAACAGAATACCCACACTCATCTAATGTTACCTATGTCTGAGGTACGAGTACCACCACAGAGCCTAAACAGAATACCCACACTCATCTAATGTTACCTATGTCTGAGGTACGAGTACCACCACAAGGCCTAAACAGAATACCCACACTCATCTAATGTTACCTATGTCTGAGGTACGAGTACCACCACAGGGCCTAAACAGAATACCCACACTCATCTAATGTTACCTATGTCTGAGGTACGAGTACCACCACAAGGCCTAAACAGAATACCCACACTCATCTAATGTTACCTATGTCTGAGGTACGAGTACCACCACAGGGCCTAAACAGAATACCCACACTCATCTAATGTTACCTATGTCTGAGGTACGAGTACCACCACAGAGCCTAAACAGAATACCCACACTCATCTAATGTTACCTATGTCTGAGGTACGAGTACCACCACAGAGCCTAAACAGAATACCCACACTCATCTAATGTTACCTATGTCTGAGGTACGAGTACCACCACAGGGCCTAAAGAGAATACCCACACTCATCTAATGTTACCTATGTCTGAGGTATGAGTACCACCACAAGGCCTAAACAGAATACCCACACTCATCTAATGTTACCTATGTCTGAGGTACGAGTACCACCACAAGGCCTAAACAGAATACCCACACTCATCTAATGTTACCTATGTCTGAGGTACGAGTACCACCACAGGGCCTAAACAGAATACCCACACTCATCTAATGTTACCTATGTCTGAGGTACGAGTACCACCACAGGGCCTAAACAGAATACCCACACTCATCTAATGTTACCTATGTCTGAGGTACGAGTACCACCACAAGGCCTAAACAGAATACCCACACTCATCTAATGTTACCTATGTCTGAGGTACGAGTACCACCACAAGGCCTAAACAGAATACCCACACTCATCTAATGTTACCTATGTCTGAGGTACGAGTACCACCACAGAGCCTAAACAGAATACCCGCACTCATCTAATGTTACCTATGTCTGAGGTACGAGTACCACCACAAGGCCTAAACAGAATACCCACACTCATCTAATGTTACCTATGTCTGAGGTACGAGTACCACCACAGGGCCTAAACAGAATACCCACACTCATCTAATGTTACCTATGTCTGAGGTACGAGTACCACCACAAGGCCTAAACAGAATACCCACACTCATCTAATGTTACCTATGTCTGAGGTACGAGTACCACCACAGGGCCTAAACAGAATACCCACACTCATCTAATGTTACCTATGTCTGAGGTACGAGTACCACCACAGAGCCTAAACAGAATACCCACACTCATCTAATGTTACCTATGTCTGAGGTACGAGTACCACCACAGAGCCTAAACAGAATACCCACACTCATCTAATGTTACCTATGTCTGAGGTACGAGTACCACCACAGGGCCTAAAGAGAATACCCACACTCATCTAATGTTACCTATGTCTGAGGTATGAGTACCACCACAAGGCCTAAACAGAATACCCACACTCATCTAATGTTACCTATGTCTGAGGTACGAGTACCACCACAAGGCCTAAACAGAATACCCACACTCATCTAATGTTACCTATGTCTGAGGTACGAGTACCACCACAGGGCCTAAACAGAATACCCACACTCATCTAATGTTACCTATGTCTGAGGTACGAGTACCACCACAGGGCCTAAACAGAATACCCACACTCATCTAATGTTACCTATGTCTGAGGTACGAGTACCACCACAAGGCCTAAACAGAATACCCACACTCATCTAATGTTACCTATGTCTGAGGTACGAGTACCACCACAGAGCCTAAACAGAATACCCGCACTCATCTAATGTTACCTATGTCTGAGGTACGAGTACCACCACAAGGCCTAAACAGAATACCCACACTCATCTAATGTTACCTATGTCTGAGGTACGAGTACCACCACAAGGCCTAAACAGAATACCTACACTCATCTAATGTTACCTATGTCTGAGGTACGAGTACCACCACAGGGCCTAAACAGAATACCCACACTCATCTAATGTTACCTATGTCTGAGGTACGAGTACCACCACAGAGCCTAAACAGAATACCCACACTCATCTAATGTTACCTATGTCTGAGGTACGAGTACCACCAAAGGGCCTAAACAGAATACCCACACTCATCTAATGTTACCTATGTCTGAGGTACGAGTACCACCACGGAGCCTAAACAGAATACCCACACTCATCTAATGTTACCTATGTCTGAGGTACGAGTACCACCACAGAGCCTAAACAGAATACCCACACTCATCTAATGTTACCTATGTCTGAGGTACGAGTACCACCACAAGGCCTAAACAGAATACCCACACTCATCTAATGTTACCTATGTCTGAGGTACGAGTACCACCACAGAGCCTAAACAGAATACCCACACTCATCTAATGTTACCTATGTCTGAGGTACGAGTACCACCACAGAGCCTAAACAGAATACCCACACTCATCTAATGTTACCTATGTCTGAGGTACGAGTACCACCACAGGGCCTAAACAGAATACCCACACTCATCTAATGTTACCTATGTCTGAGGTACGAGTACCACCACAGGGCCTAAACAGAATACCCACACTCATCTAATGTTACCTATGTCTGAGGTACGAATATCACCACAGGGCCTAAACAGAATACCCACACTCATCTAATGTTACCTATGTCTGAGGTACGAGTACCACCACAGGGCCTAAACAGAATACCCACACTCATCTAATGTTACCTATGTCTGAGGTACGAGTATCACCACAGGGCCTAAACAGAATACCCACACTCATCTAATGTTACCTATGTCTGAGGTACGAGTACCACCACAGAGCCTAAACAGAATACCCACACTCATCTAATGTTACCTATGTCTGAGGTACGAGTACCACCACAGAGCCTAAACAGAATACCCACACTCATCTAATGTTACCTATGTCTGAGGTACGAGTACCACCACAAGGCCTAAACAGAATACCCACACTCATCTAATGTTACCTATGTCTGAGGTACGAGTACCACCATAGGGCCTAAACAGAATACCCACACTCATCTAATGTTACCTATGTCTGAGGTACGAGTACCACCATAGGGCCTAAACAGAATACCCACACTCATCTAATGTTACCTATGTCTGAGGTACGAATATCACCACAGGGCCTAAACAGAATACCCACACTCATCTAATGTTACCTATGTCTGAGGTACGAGTACCACCACAGGGCCTAAAGGGAATACCCACACTCATCTAATGTTACCTATGTCTGAGGTACGAGTACCACCACAGGGCCTAAACAGAATACCCACACTCATCTAATGTTACCTATGTCTGAGGTACGAGTACCACCACAAGGCCTAAACAGAATACCCACACTCATCTAATGTTACCTATGTCTGAGGTACGAGTACCACCACAGGGCCTAAACAGAATACCCACACTCATCTAATGTTACCTATGTCTGAGGTACGAGTACCACCACAAGGCCTAAACAGAATACCCACACTCATCTAATGTTACCTATGTCTGAGGTACGAGTACCACCACAGGGCCTAAACAGAATACCCACACTCATCTAATGTTACCTATGTCTGAGGTACGAGTACCACCACAGGGCCTAAACAGAATACCCACACTCATCTAATGTTACCTATGTCTGAGGTACGAGTACCACCACAAGGCCTAAACAGAATACCCACACTCATCTAATGTTACCTATGTCTGAGGTACGAGTACCACCACAAGGCCTAAACAGAATACCTACACTCATCTAATGTTTCCTATGTCTGAGGTACGAGTACCACCACAGGGCCTAAACAGAATACCCACACTCATCTAATGTTACCTATGTCTGAGGTACGAGTACCACCACAGGGCCTAAACAGAATACCCACACTCATCTAATGTTACCTATGTCTGAGGTACGAGTACCACCACAAGGCCTAAACAGAACACCCACACTCATCTAATGTTACCTATGTCTGAGGTACGAGTACCACCACAAGGCCTAAACAGAACACCCACACTCATCTAATGTTACCTATGTCTGAGGTAGTTTTATAGTGTTTAACGTCACTTTCAACAATATTTCAGTTATATCGTTGAGGTCATTTTTATTGGTGGAGGAAACCCGAGTACCCGGGGAAAACCAATGACCTGTCGCAAGTCACTGACTGGTGGAGGAAACCCGAGTATCCGACGAAAACCACCGACCTGTCGCAGGTCACTGACAAACTTTATATTTTCATAATAGATATATACGTGTAGATATATAACAAGTATATAATGCTTTTCAAATGTAGTCAACATATGTGGCAAATACTTTTTTCCAACATTTTCTTCCTTTTTCAGAAAGTATTTTCACAATGCTTTAAAACAAAGGTGATGATGGACCTCCCAAAACTGCCTATTATACAAACATTATTATCTCATTTTGAAACATTAAAAATGTAAGGAAATAATATATAAACATTGACAATAGTGTACTTCACACATGATAAAAGCTGTCATGTAAATGAAAAAATATCTGTCAAATTTGCCGATATTAATAATAAAGTAATTAAACTTTTAATGGTTCATCCATCACGTTATATAGACTATGTAATCACAAATATGCAAATATATCATGATTTTTATTTAATTTCCCCTTTGGTAAATTGTGGTACAAAATAATAGGCAATGGTAAACATTTCTTCGGTTCATATAACGACTGTTTTCACATTTTCTCATAATTTAGAACTAGACCAACACTGTCAACGTTCTAGAATAAAGAAACGAATCTTAAGATCGTTGTTTGTCCTTGTCCTTTTTCTTTTGGTCATTATATTGTCTTTCCTTCCTCGCTTTACGTCTTCTGATTACCCCTTTGGTATCTTCTGATATTACCCCTTTGGTATCTTCTGATTACCCCTTTGGTATCTTCTGATTACCCCTTTGGTATCTTCTGATTACCCCTTTGGTATCTTCTGATTACCCCTTTGGTATCTTCTGATTACCCCTTTGGTATCTTCTGATTACCCCTTTGGTATCTTCTGATTACTCCTTTGGTATCTTCTGATTACCCCTTTGGTATCTTCTGATTACCCCTTTGGTATCTTCTAATTACCCCTTTGGTATCTTCTGATTACTCCTTTGGTATCTTCTGATTACCACTTTGGTATCTTCTGATTACTCCTTTGGTATCTTCTGATTACTCCTTTGGTATCTTCTGATATTACCCCTTTGGTATCTTCTGATTACCCCTTTGGTATCTTCTGATTACTCCTTTGGCATCTTCTGATTACTCCTTTGGTATCTTCTGATTACCCCTTTGGTATCTTCTTATTACCCCTTTGGTATCTTCTAATTACCCCTTTGGTATCTTCTGATTACCCCTTAGGTATCTTCTGATTACCTCTATTGTATCTTCTGATCACCCCTTTGGTATCTTCTGATTACCCCTTTGGTATCTTCTGATTACCCCTTTGGTATCTTCTGATTACTCCTTTGGTATCTTCTGATTACCCCTTTGGTATCTTCTGATTACCCCTTTGGTATCTTCTAATTACCCCTTTGGTATCTTCTGATTACTCCTTTGGTATCTTCTGATTACCACTTTGGTATCTTCTGATTACTCCTTTGGTATCTTCTGATTACTCCTTTGGTATCTTCTGATATTACCCCTTTGGTATCTTCTGATTACCCCTTTGGTATCTTCTGATTACCCCTTTGGCATCTTCTGATTACTCCTTTGGTATCTTCTGATTACCCCTTTGGTATCTTCTTATTACCCCTTTGGTATCTTCTAATTACCCCTTTGGTATCTTCTGATTACCCCTTAGGTATCTTCTGATTACCTCTATTGTATCTTCTGATCACCCCTTTGGTATCTTCTGATTACCACTTTGGTATCTTCTGATTACTCCTTTGGTATCTTCTGATTACTCCTTTGGTATCTTCTGATATTACCCCTTTGGTATCTTCTGATTATCCCTTTGGTATCTTCTGATTACCCCTTTGGTATCTTCTGATTACTCCTTTGGTATCTTCTGATTACCCCTTTGGTATCTTCTGATTACCCCTTTGGTATCTTCTGATTACCCCTTTGGTATCTTCTGATTACCCCTTTGGTATCTTCTGATTACCCCTTTGGTATCTTCTGATTACCCCTTTGGTATCTTCTGATTAACCCTTTGGTATCTTCAAACTTGTCTTTTTACGTTAGACATCTAGGTTTTTATTATTATTGTCCTATTAATAGCTTTAACTCAAAATAGTGATATCAAATTGAAGGCTCGCCACCGCAAGTGATAAAGTTTAGCTTAAATATTACTGAAAGTGGCGTTAAATATCAAAAATCAAATCAATCAAATTGAAGGCCATCTTCATAATCATGTGCTAAATGGTCAAACAATTCAAGACAATCAGATTGATAACATTTGTCACACCAAACATGGTGACCATTTATCATAAAAGAGCTTTAAAAAATATTACGAACCTCGAGTCAATATGAAAGTTAGTGTTATGGTAATTAACGCCACTTTCAACAATATTTCAGTTATATCGTCGCGATCAATTTTATTGGTGGAGGAATCAGGAGTATCAGGAGAAAACCACCGACCTGCCGCAGAGTCAATATGAGAGTGTAAACTGTGAGTGATAATAAGCACAATATATATCGTAAAAGAGAACAGTCACATTCAAATCATCATCGGTAATCTATGCTTGGTTACATTTGTTACTCGTGGGTTACCGAAAATGTCTTCATGTTCAACAAATCACTGTTTCATAAATTTTGATATTTACTCGAATTGTCTTATAAATGTTCACTTACATCCAAATAACTTCTTAAGAAATTAAACTGTCATATTAGTTACAATATTGTCATATCAAGTAAGCTATGATAGCAGTTGAAATACTTGTACTATCATCTATTAAAATATCTGAGGTCAGAGCTCATGTACTGAAATAAGTACATATTCTGGAATGTGCACTCGGGCAACTTGTGCAGATTGCTGGATATTTATCACGTATGTGTTTAAGATATGGATACTGTGTTTTATTAACTTGTTATCAATGTTAACAAATAAACAAAAATAATCTGTTTGATTATGTGACAATTATACTACATGTATTAACTTTCACTCTATTACACTGTAGATTTTGTGTTCTTAAAACTGGATACATTTTATACAAAAAAAAAAAAAAATAGTCTTAAGGAGAAATCCATTTTATATGGCAGTCTGTGGTGATTTCCCAATAATAAATGTTAGTATTTACATTAGATTAGATTAGATTAAACGTATTTTATTGTTAACTATATAACATTTGGATCGGACACAAGTTATTCCAACTTACAAAGGTCCTCTCCACATATTTACATACAATTTTATATTCCATGCACCAGCAAGTAATAATGTATAAATAACAATTACATTTTATAACAGCATTGAGAAAAAAAGAAAAAAAAGATTTTTGAAATTATATAATATATTGAGCTATAACAGTCCAGAATTGTCATATTCGTGGGGGTAAATCAACAATGGATAAAATGTTCACAAAAGAAAATAGTTAAATTCAATATATGAAGTGTGATCACTGTGGGGTAAAACGTTTCGTTTGTTTGATGTACAACTGCACTGATTTGAATATTTGTGCATTTTGTTCCTCAGATAAGCTATCATCGCCAAATAGTAAAGTTTCAATAAGTAAACTGTCAAGAAATTGCAGATTATTTGTCAACTGTTCACGGGCTTCAACATATAAACAACACTCTAGAAAAAAGTGAATCGCATCCTCTATTACCCATCCACAGACACATTCCATATTGAATACTTGATATAGATTGTACCGTTATATGGCATGTTCTCCCTGGCCTCATGGACATACAACTTATGAGCACAATTTGCATACCATCCTATCCCAAAATCTTCCAACCAGAACGCTGTATTAATTAGATATGACGTTTTGATTGGATGTTAATCAAGTAAGAGTACAAAACTTGTACTCAGAAAGTTTTATGACCGTAAGGACCGGTCACTCATAATAAAAACAACTGTTATACTGAAAAGTAATCAAAACTGCGAGAATCCAATACCTAAACAATAGCTTCAGAAATTATTTGGTTGTTGTTGTCATCATGAACTTGCATTGTTGACCCATGTGGAAGTGTAGTGTCTCAACTCACTCATTTTAGGAATTAGGACTTCAGGACGGTGGTGATATCAATGGGATACGAGATGTTAACCAGTTTCCGGAGCACCTGGCATCACTTCCGGCTTTGGAGGCATGTCGTGTTGTTGTAGCTGTCTTATGCCTTTTTTGTACTGTTGTTCCTTTAATCTCCTCGGATTCTCTGTGTTCATATTTATTACAACTTTTAAAACGGACGAAAAAACAGAGAAGCTAAAATCAACTTGAAGGAGCTAAAAACTAAAAGGTCTTGAACCTCAACACAAAAAGACAAAAATAGATGTCTTCTGAAACTTTGGTGAAAATACTTCTATGATGTCTTGAGATTTCATTTTCTATTATCCATTGCATTGCCTGTCTTTCCATTTACTGCTCCTGATTATTCTTTTTGGTATCTTCAACTATTTCTTGCAGAGATGTTAACAGTATAAAATAGACCTATACAACATATCAGTTTCGTACATGTGTAAATAAAAGTACAATTACATATACAAGGAGTAAGGACTTTCGCATTAAACTTGATTAATTTACATAGTTTCTCCCCAATACATTACATGAAGAAAATAATTGACTGAATTTGAAAGTATTGACATTATTACAGCAATAGCTTAATAGTATATGTTTTTGGTTTCCATATTACAAGATATAATATAATGGAACTCGTCACCTATGTCATCCGAGTCTCAACAATTACTCATACCAATTTATTTTGTCTAACTAATTCTTAAAATACATTAAGAGTGTTTTTCAAAAATTTATGCTCAGACAAATCAACCAATCTCATTCGTTGCTTTATAATATTTGAATAACAGTAAATAAAATAGGAAATCTAACAATTTCAACAATCATACACTTACAATAACATATTATATACCAAATAACATCTGAATGACAAAGATTTCCAGTTGTAGCGTTATTCGACGGAAGCAAAGAGTACCACTCAACTGCAGTTTGGGGAACATTTTGCACTCCAACATCCAAAAGCAAATACTAAGTCAGCGCTTAAATTCGAACAACAAACCACGAAACTGCTACAAGATGAGCTTGGAATAAAACAACATTAAACTTCATTCGTATGAGGAGGAAATTGAATTATTGTCAACATCAACACCTGTGTCAACATCCACACCTGTGTCACCATCAACACCTGTGGCAATATCAACACATTTGTCAACATCCCCACATGTGTCAACATCCCCACCTTTGTCAACATCCCCACCAGTGTCAACATCAACACATGTGTCAACATCAACACATGTGTCAACATCAACACCCGTGTCAACATCAACACCTCTGTCAATATCAACACATTTGTCAATATCAACATCAGTATCAACATCAACACACGTGTCAACATCAACACCTCTGTCAACATCAACACATGTGTCAATATCAACACATGTCAACACCAACACCTGTGTCAACATCAACACTTATGTCAATATCAACACCTGTGTCACCATCAACACATGTGTCCATATCAACACATGTCAACACCAACATCTGTGTCAACATCAACACCTATGTCAATATCAACACCTGTGTCAACATCAACACGTGTCAACATCAACATTTGTGTCAACATCAACACATGTGTCCGAAAGAGTGAAATAAAAGCTTCAAATAACCACAAGGCAGTAACAGAAACAAAAATTGAAGGTACGAAACCCTCAAATGTTAAAGGACAACATTCTAATAATTGGAAGTTCATTACTAAAGGATTTCAAACTAAATATTGAAAGGAGCAGGTTAACGTGAACACAACCCGAGGTGGTACATCTAAATCTATCATACAACATATCAAACAACTAGATTTATCTCCGCATAGGACCATATTTCTTCAATTTGGTGGACATGACGCCTGTAATAACTTCAAACAAGGGATACTACTAAGCACATTATTATAGGAGGGTTATTACCAATAATAAAGATTGTTGTAGTAAAGTATAACACTTGTCTTCTGAACTTGTGTAAAGAAGAAAACATTGACTTTATGAACCACTTACATGTAGAAAATTTCCTCCTACAAAACGAGAAAATTGTTAAAATCTTGTTAACACCAGACGGTGTACATTTGACAATCGTGGAACCCCATTCAGGGGCGGGTGCAGGATTTCAGGTTAGGGGGGGGGGGGCGCATTTAAAAAAATTGCTCGGCACAATTTTTGGGGTATTTCGTGTGAAAAATCACGATTATACGCCAAAAAATCATATTTTTTCCAATTTTAGGGGGGGCGTGCGCCCCCCCCCCTGGATCAGCCCCTGTCATTGGTGGTTGAAAATATAAATGAAAAAATTGAAATACAAGAGAATGTATCATTTTGACAATTTTGACAAATATTTGAGTCAAGTACATTGAACTATTATAAGTTAGAATGTTGGCGTATAGTTTTCTTCTCGTGTATATATGAACGTTTGTCAAAATAAACGACACATATTGCCAAAATTAGATGAATTGAAATACAATATTGCCACCATGTATAATTATTTAAAACCTTATCTATTAGGAATGTGTGAAACGTTTTTAAATAAGAAAGAATACAGAATGTTTTCAAAACTTTAAAGAATTAGACTAAAAGAAAAGACAGGTACAACAGGCCTAGGGCCATATTAACCTTAACAGCATTGCAGCCCCCCCTCCCGGGGGATAGGAGTGCACGGGGGCCCCTACCTATACAACCACTCAGGAATATTTCGATAAAATTAATCATATATTTATTGTATTGGTACTTCTAACAACATCAGTGTATGGGTCATTCTCTGACAACTTTTCAAAATACCAAGTTGTGTCTATATGAAAGGAAATTTGTCACAAACGTTTCATTTGCTACAATTCGTTTAATTAATCATTCTTGAGACAGAATTAAGTGTTTGGCAAGCTGTTTTATCAAAAAAATATATATTCTACGTCTTTTACTCCCGTGGGGTGTAAATATTTGTCTTTACCGTCGCAATACCTTAAACGCACATTTTTTTTTACCTTTTCTTCAACATAAACCATAAAACCGATATGAATATAAACGAATAAATTGTTCTGTTGATATATGTAGAATTACTTATATAATTTTTCTTATATCTACGGAGTATTTGAAAGGTTTGTGTGTCATAATTTCAAAGTTGAGATCCGGGATGTATATATTTTTCCTATATTCTTTAACTAGTGCTCAATGGTAAAACATAACTGAACTGGGTAATAGATGTGCTACTACAGCGTCATTTAAGGTTACATATGTTGTATAATTACAAATATAATATAAAAAAAACATTTTTGAATTCGTGACGGAAAGGAATATTTTTGACGGTAAAGAAAAATAAGACATTTTGGTTTATAATAACAACTACCAACATAAATCAAAAGCACGAGGTTGAATATAACACCTTTAACCGTGCTCAAATACATACCTGATGCTAAGTAAAAGTGATTAAAAATACGTTGTTGTCTTTACCGTCACGATTGTAATATGAAATTGTGACGGCAAAGACTGTTACGGTAAAGACAATTCCGCATTTCGGTATTGATTCCGTGTAGTACAGAAAATATTTCTAAAGGTGAAATATATGCATTGCCATCGGGAACAACGTTTTATTTCTATAGGACGTTTAAAATGTTGTAGCAGGTGAACAGGAATTTCTATTATGTTTGGTAAAGACGTTGAATAAAGGTACTAATGCATTTTAATGGAGATACTGGTTTCTTTCTTTGAATCCTGCTGACAGTCGATCCACGATACTGTTTCTTTACATAGATGAAGTAGAAAGGAAAGCACCAACGTGACTACGATCTCAGAGTCACATATATACTAGACGTTCTGCAACGTTAAATTTTCGTGACGGTAAAGACAGAAATTCATAGGACACATATTTTAGAGTAAATAAATGAAATATGTTACATAAAAAATATATAAATCTGTAAGCATATTATTATTTAAAGTTTACTGGTATGATTAAACCTTTTTGATTGTTCTTTTCTATAATCATCCCTGCTATGGAATATTACCGTCACGTGTATTATTCTATATGTGACTGGTGAAAAAGAGAATTTGTAAATCCATTATTCGCCTTATCCCTTAAAGTATTTTTTAAATCTTTTAATGAAATAAATACAATTTAACATGAACAAACGACATATCAACTTTTATTGTAATTTAAGTTTGTTGTTTTTCTGTAATATTAATGAGACACAATTGCAGTCTTTACCATCACTATTGTAAAAGTTGTCAGAGAATGACCCGTATACTGATTTTGTTAGAAGTACCAATGCAATAAGTATATGATTAATTTTATCGAAATATTCCTGAGTGGTTAACAATTTAAAAAAAAAAACATGATGTACACAACTTGACATACATAGATTAGCATGGGCCCCTGTGATCGTGGGGCCCCGGGCAACTGCCCATGTGTTAAGACGGCGCTGTCTACAATAAAATTGGGAAAGTTCGCTCAGAAGACAAAAAGTAAGTTGGAATCATCAACTATGTTGTTTGAGAGAGACATTTTCCCGACATAAAAAATCATGTCTTTTATGTTTTATATGCGTGACCCTCTTAAAATAAAACATTTATTTCATCTGGCATTAAATTTCCAATCTTTCGATTTTGAGCGTACCTGATGAAGATAATTCCAGAAACGCGTCGTACGCACTAAATTTGATATCTATCTACATACTGCAACGCGGACCTCGAAGAAGATACTCTCAAATGTATGATTTTAAGATTCCTAGGTAACAATACCGAACGCGCCAATTGTGGGCTCGAGTTCGAAGATATAAATAGAATATAAATCCCTTTATGTTCCTCTTTGATTCGATTGATATCACCTGATTAGCATGTGATTTATGTGGGGTCAGTACTGCGTTTTATAAAACTGAACTTTACTTCACAAAATTAAAGAGAATAATCATCCAGATATTTTGTTTTGAATCACGAGTTTGAGAGAATATAGTCTCCAGTGATTCTTCTTCTTCTTCGACATGAAGATGCTGCTGATTTATCTTTCTGCTGTGGTTATCAGCTTCAACCTTTTAGGTGTTACTGCTGTAAATAGGTTTACAACACCAGAACAAATTCACATTTCATTCGGTGGTATGTATACAATTGTATTGAACAAGTCAAGTGCGGAAGTGGTTGTAACTTGTAATCATTATTATTTATTTATGTAAAATTCTATCTATATTTGGATTCTTTCTGTCTCTTATGTAAAACTATCTGTATGTCTCAAGTGGGCCCGAATGACCCGTATACTGATTTTGTTAGAAGTACCAATGCAATAAACTAGGAAGCTGATACCTGGGGCGGCCCTAAATTTTTCAAACAGGAGGGCGCACTACAATTTTTTTCTTCAAATATTTGCCTTAAGATTGAGAAAAATATTATCATGTTATAATGTATACTAAGTAAAATGTTTAACTGAAAGCACTATCACTTATTTAAATGTGCATGTAAAAAACATACAAAATATAAGACATACACACTTTCGACACGAATAGTTGCCAGATTAGTAATCTCTTATAGTAAATATAATTCCCCCCAAAGTTGTCTTGATGTACCAAAAAATGTCACTAAACGCATATCGAAATAGTTTTCTGTGTGCTATTTCGGTTATTATTGAAATCATAAATTATCCATTTAAACTCAGGGAAAATGCATTTCAAGTGCCCATTTTTAAAAATAATTTCGGACCCCCCCCTAGCATTTCCCCCCTCGCTGCACTCGCCGAATTGCCTCACTAGAAAAAAGACCCAAGCTACGCCAATGCCATAGAATCGGAATAAACATTTCAGGAAGTGTAAAACCCATATAGGGAAGGTCTAAAACGCGGAAGTGTGAAAACACGGAAGCCCAAAATGGGTACTTGAAAGGTCATATCTTGAAAAGTACTCGACCTAGGATAAAAATCTAAACGGATTCTAAAAGCTATTGTTAAGATCTATCTTTTAAAGAAATAAATAATAAAATATTTTAATATTTAGGTACTTAAAAGTTGAACGGAAGTGTCAAAAATGAGAACGGGCAATGGACACAATTTTGACTTTGATCTCAAATGTATCAAAATTCAAAGACCCCGGTCAAAAACCATTTAGATATTCTTAAAGACAATTTTATACTCTATCAGAAGATATAAAAATCTTTTTGTTAAAATATTAGATAAAAGCACAATCTTGACCGGAAGCCTACCTTTTCAGAGTTACCCGTCGGCTAATTTTCAACTTTGATTTCAAATTTCTCAAAATTCAATGAACCCCGGTCAAAAACCGGTTAGTATTCTTAAAGACAATTTTATACTCTATCAGATGATATAAATATGATTTTATGGAAATATTGGTGAAAAACACAATCTTGACCGGAAGTCTACCTTTTCAGAGTTAGCCAACGGTGAATTTTCAACTTTGATCTCAAATTTCTCAAAATTCAAGGAACCCGGTCAAAAACCGTTTACATATTCTTAAAGACAATTTTATACTCTATCTGATGATATAAAAATCTTTTTGTTAAGGTATTAGATAAAAGCACAATGTTGACCGGAAGCCAACCTAGGGTTAATGATTATGAAATTGAATTTGAACCGGCTCCAGATTCGGCCTTTACTCTAAAGACTTCTTTAAAACAAAATGTAATGAAAACACCATCTACAGTTGGTAGTGTTAAACCCACCCCCCAAAAATTGAATGACGTGTCAACTCCGAAATCAAAAAGAAAAATAGATTTAAGTGCAATTGTTGAAGAAGAAAATGATACGGAACTTCCCGATATTTTAAATGTAAGAGAAAAAATAGATGATATTAATTCCAACAAATCTCTACCAGTGAAAAAACATAAAATAGAAAATGTTGCTGTTGAAAACAATGAAATAGAAAAACATAAAAATTATGGATTGGTTTTTGTAAAATACAACATAAACATGAAATTCTAAATAAAGAGTATTTCGTCTCAAAATCTTTTAAAAATTAAATTTCCAGACATTTATGGCTTTCAGGAAGCAACACTAGCCCCTGTAAAATCAAATGGTAAATGGGCAAGTCACAACAGGTTTTTACCACAATTTTTGGGGTATTTCGTGTGAAAAATCATGTTTATACGCCAAAATATCATATTTTTTCCAATTTTAGGGCGTGCGCCCCCCCCCCTCCCTGGATCCGCCCCAGTCATTGGTGGTTGAAAATATAAATGAAAAAATTGAAATACAAGAGAATGTATCATTTTGACAATTCTGACAAATATTTGAGTCAAGTACATTGAACTATTATAAGTTAGAATGTTGGCGTATAGTTTTCTTCTCGTGCATATATGAACGTTTGTCAAAATAAACGACACATATTGCCAAAATTAGATGAATTGAAATACAATATTGCCACCATGTATAATTATTTAAAACCTTATCTATTAGGAATGTGTGAAACGTTTTTAAATAAGAAAGAATAAAGAATGTTTTCAAAACTTTAAAGAATTAGACTAAAAGAAAAGACAGGTACAACAGGCCTAGGGCCATATTAACCTTAACAGCATTGCAGCCCCCCCTCCCGGGGGATAGGGGTGCACGGGGGCCCCTACCTATACAACCACTCAGGAATATTTCGATAAAATTAATCATATATTTATTGTATTGGTACTTCTAACAACATCAGTGTATGGGTCATTCTCTGACAACTTTTCAAAATACCAAGTTGTGTCTATATGAAAGGAAATTTGTCACAAACGTTTCATTTGCTACAATTCGTTTAATTAATCATTCTTGAGACAGAATTAAGTGTTTGGCAAGCTGTTTTATCAAAAAAAATATATATTCTATGTCTTTTACTCCCGTGGGGTGTAAATATTTGTCTTTACCGTCACAATACCTTAAACGCATATTTTTAGCTCACCTGGCCATAGGCCATGTGAGCTTTTGTCATGGGTAAGCGTCCGTCCGTCCGTCCATTAGCTTTTCACATTTAAATCTTCTTCTCTGAAACCGCTGAACAGAAATCAGCCAAACTTGCCAGAAATGTTCACTGGATGGTCCTCTACCAGATTTGTGTTTTTGGTGCTGATTTGAAATCCAACATGGCTGCCAGGGTCCATAATGTGTTCTCATTGGCTGAAATTTAAAAAATCTTCTTGTCAGAAACCACTAAGTCAATTGAATTGTGACTTTGCAGGAATGATCATTGGGTGGTCCTGTACTAAAATTGTGAATCGTTTGCCGATCGGAAATTCAAGATGGCCGCCATGACTCGACTTAGTTTAACATAGGACCCTATGGGAATTTCACATTTTCATCTTTTTTTTCTGAAACCACAAAACAGATTTGAATCAAACTTGGCAGAAATGTTCATTGGATAGTCATATACAAGATTTTTGTTTTTGGCGCTGACCGGAAATCCAACATGGCTGCCAGGGCCCATAATGTGTTCTCATTGGCTGAAATTTTAAAAATCTTCTTGTCAGAAACCACTAACTCAATTGAATTGTGACTTTGCAGGAATGATCATTGGGTGGTCCTGTACTAAAATTGTGAATCGTTTGCCGATCGGAAATTCAAGATGGCCGCCATGACTCGACTTAGTTTAACATTGGACCCTATGGGAATTTCACATTTTCATCTTTTTTTCTGAAACCACAAAACAGATTTGAATCAAACTTGGCAGAAATGTTCATTGGATGGTCATATACAAGATTTTTGTTTTTGGCGCTGATCGGAAATCCAACATGGCTGCCAGGGCCCATAATGTGTTCTGATTGGTCGAAATTTAAAAAAATCTTCTTGTTAGAAACCACTAAGCCAATTGAATTGTGACTTTGCAGGAATGATCATTGGGTGGTCCTGTACTAAACTTGTGAATCGTTTCCCAATCGGAAATTCAAGATGGCCGCCATGACTCGACTTAGTTTAACATTGGACCCTATGGGAATTTCACATTTTCATCTTTTTTTTCTGAAACCACAAAACAGATTTGAACCAAACTTGGCAGAAATGTTCATTGGATGGTCATATACAAGATTTGTGTTTTTGGTGCTGATCGGAAATCCAACATGGCTGCCAGGGCCTATAATGTGTTCTGATTGGTCGAAATTTTAAAAATCTTCTTGTTAGAAACCACTAAGCCAATTGAATTGTGGCTTTGCAGGAATGATCATTGGGTGGTCCTGTACTAAACTTGTGAATCGTTTGCTGATCGGAAATTCAAGATGGCCACCATGACTCGACTTAATTTTAACATTGGACCCTATGGAAAAAATGTTTAAAAGTCTTCTCCTCTGAAACCAGTAAGTCAGTTTAAAGCAAACATGGGATGAATGGTCCTTAGGTGGTCAACTTTCAAAATTATGTCCTGTGACCCCGACCTCCATCCAAGATGGCAACCATCAGCGAACATAGTTTTAACATAGGACCCTATGGGAAATATATTTAAAAATCTTCTTCTCTGAAACCAGTAAGCCAATTTAAAGCAAACATGGCATGGATGGTCCTTAAGTGGTCAATTTTCAAAATTGTGTCCAGTGACCCTGACCTCCATCCAAGATGGCCACCTTCAGCAGACATACTGTAGTTTTAACATAGGACCCTATGGGAAAAAATGTTTTAAAATCTTCTCCTCTGAAACTAGTAAGCCAATATAGCAAACATGTCATCGATGGTCCTTAGGTGGTCAACTTCCAAAATTGTGTTCAGTGATCCCGATCTCGGTTCAAAATGGCCACCGTCAGCAGACATAGTTTTAACATAGGACCCTATGGGAAAATTGTTTAAAAGTCTTCTCTTCTGAAACCAGTCGGCCAATTTAAAGCAAACATGGCATGGATGGTCCTTGGGTAGTATATTTTCAAAATTGTGTCCGGTGACCACGACCTCCATCCAAGATGGCTGCCATGAGCAGACATAGTTTTAACATAGAACCCTATGGCAGTATGGGATTTGAATAGTAACTTAGATGTATTCAGCATGCAGACATTCTTAAGAGGACTTATTTATGTCAGGTGAGCGATACAGGCTCACCTGAGCCTCTAGTTTTTTACCTTTTCTTCAACATAAACCATAAAACCGATATGAATATAAACGAATAAATTGTTCTGTTGATATATGTAGAATTACTTATATAATTTTTCTTATATCTACGGAGTATTTGAAAGGTTTGTGTGTCATAATTTCAAAGTTGAGATCCGGGATGTATATATTTTTCCTATATTCTTTAACTAGTGCTCAATGGTAAAACATAACTGAACTGGGTAATAGATGTGCTACTACAGCGTCATTTAAGGTTACATATGTTGTATAATTACAAATATAATATAAAAAAAACATTTTTGAATTCGTGACAGAAAGGAATATTTTTGACGGTAAAGAAAAATAAGACATTTTGGTTTATAATAACAACTACCAACATAAATCAAAAGCACGAGGTTGAATATAACACCTTTAACCGTGCTCAAATACATACCTGATGCTAAGTAAAAGTGATTAAAAATACGTGGTTGTCTTTACCGTCACGATTGTAATATGAAATTGTGACGGCAAAGACTGTTACGGTAAAGACAAATCCGCATTTGGGTATTGATTCCGTGTAGTACAGAAAATATTTCTAAAGGTGAAATATATGCATTGCCATCGGGAACAACGTTTTATTTCTATATGACATTTAAAATGTTGTAGCAGGTGAACAGAGGAATTTCTATTATGTTTGGTAAAGACGTTGAATAAAGGTACTAATGCATTTTAATGGAGATACTGGTTTCTTTCTTTGAATCCTGCTGACAGTCGATCCACGATACTGTTTCTTTACATAGATGAAGTAGAAAGGAAAGCACCAACGTGACTACGATCTCAGATTCACATATATATTAGACGTTCTGCAACGTTAAATTTTCGTGACGGTAAAGACAGAAATTCATAGGACACATATTTTAGAGTAAATAAAAGAAATATGTTACATAAAAAATATATAAATCTGTAAGCATATTATTATTTAATGTTTACTGGTATGATTAAACCTTTTTGATTGTTCTTTTCTATAATCATCCCTGCTATGGAATATTACCGTCACGTGTATTATTCTATATGTGACTGGTAAAAAAGAGAATTTGTAAATCCATTATTCGCCTTATCCCTTAAAGTATTTTTTAAATCTTTTAATGAAATAAATACAATTTAACATGAACAAACGACATATCAACTTTTATTTTAATTTAAGTTTGTTGTTTTTTTGTAATATTAATGAGACACAATTGCAGTCTTTACCATCACTATTGTAAAAGTTGTCAGAGAATGACCCGTATACTGATTTTGTTAGAAGTACCAATGCAATAAATATATGATTAATTTTATCGAAATATTCCCGAGTGGTTAACAATTAAAAAAAACCACATGATGTACACAACTTGACATACATAGATTAGCATGGGCCCCTGTGATCGTGGCGCCCCGGGTAACTGCCCATGTGTTAAGACGGCACTGTCTACAATAAAAATGGGAAAGTTCGCTCAGAAGACAAAAAGTAAGTTGGAATCATCAACTATGTTGTTTGAGAGAGACATTTTCCCGACATAAAAAATCATGTCTTTTATGTTTTATATGCGTGACCCTCTTAAAATAAAACATTTATTTCATCTGGCATTAAAATTCCAATCTTTCGATTTTGAACGTACCTGATGAAGATAATTCCAGAAACGCGTCGTACGCACTAAATTTGATATCTATCTACATACTGCAACGCGGACCTCGAAGAAGATACTCTCAAATGTATGATTTTAAGATTCCTAGGTAACAATACCGAACGCGCCAATTGTGGGCTCGAGTTCGAAGATATAAATAGAATATAAATCCCTTTATGTTCCTCTTTGATTCGATTGATTACTATCACCTGATTAGCATGTGATTTATGTGGGGTCAGTACTGCGTTTTATAAAACTGAACTTTACATCACAAAATTAAAGAGAATAATCATCCAGATATTTTGTTTTGAATCACGAGTTTGAGAGAATATAGTCTCCAGTGATTCTTCTTCTTCTTCGACATGAAGATGCTGCTGATTTATCTTTCTGTTGTGGTTATCAGCTTCAACCTTTTAGGTGTTACTGCTGTAAATAGGTTTACAACACCAGAACAAATTCACATTTCATTCGGTGGTATGTATACAATTGTATTGAACAAGTCAAGTGCGGAAGTGGTTGTAACTTGTAATCATTATTATTTATTTATGTAAAATTCTATCTATATTTGGATTCTTTCTGTCTCTTATGTAAAACTATCTGTATGTCTCAAGTGGGCCCGAATGACCCGTATACTGATTTTGTTAGAAGTACCAATGCAATAAACTAGGAAGCTGATACCAGGGGCGGCCCTAAATTTTTCAAACAGGAGGGCGCACTACAATTTTTTTCTTCAAATATTTGCCTTAAGATTGAGAAAAATATTATCATGTTATAATGTATACTAAGTAAAATGTTTAACTGAAAGCACTATCACTTATTTAAATGTGCATGTAAAAAACATACAAAATATAAGACATACACACTTTCGACACGAATAGTTGCCAGATTAGTAATCTCTTATTGTAAATATAATTCCCCCCAAAGTTGTCTTGATGTACCAAAAAATGTCACTAAACGCATATCGAAATAGTTTTCTGCGTGCTATTTCGGTTATTATTGAAATCATAAATTATCCATTTAAACTCAGGGAAAATGCATTTCAAGTGCCCATTTTTAAAAATAATTTCGGACCCCCCCCCTAGCATTTCCCCCCTCGCTGCACTCGCCGAATTGCCTCACTAGAAAAAAGACCCAAGCTACGCCAATGCCATAGAATCGGAATAAACATTTCAGGAAGTGTAAAACCCATATAGGGAAGGTCTAAAACGCGGAAGTGTGAAAACACGGAAGCCCAAAATGGGTACTTGAAAGGTCATATCTTGAAAAGTACTCGACCTAGGATAAAAATCTAAACGGATTCTAAAAGCTATTGTTAAGATCTATCTTTTAAAGAAATAAATAATAAAATATTTTAATATTTAGGTACTTAAAAGTTGAACGGAAGTGTCAAAAATGAGAACGGGCAATGGACACAATTTTGACTTTGATCTCAAATGTATCAAAATTCAAAGACCCCGGTCAAAAACCATTTAGATATTCTTAAAGACAATTTTATACTCTATCAGAAGATATAAACATCTTTTTGTTAAAATATTAGATAAAAGCACAATCTTGACCGGAAGCCTACCTTTTCAGAGTTAGCTGTCGGCTAATTTTCAACTTTGATTTCAAATTTCTCAAAATTCAATGAACCCCGGTCAAAAACCGGTTAGTATTCTTAAAGACAATTTTATACTCTATCAGATGATATAAATATGATTTTATGGAAATATTGGTGAAAAACACAATCTTGACCGGAAGTCTACCTTTTCAGAGTTAGCCAACGGTGAATTTTCAACTTTGATCTCAAATTTCTCAAAATTCAAGGAACCCGGTCAAAAACCGTTTACATATTCTTAAAGACAATTTTATACTCTATCTGATGATATAAAAATCTTTTTGTTAAGGTATTAGATAAAAGCACAATGTTGACCGGAAGCCAACCTAGGGTTAATGATTATGAAATTGAATTTGAACCGGCTCCAGATTCGGCCTTTACTCTAAAGACTTCTTTAAAACAAAATGTAATGAAAACACCATCTACAGTTGGTAGTGTTAAACCCACCCCCCAAAAATTGAATGACGTGTCAACTCCGAAATCAAAAAGAAAAATAGATTTAAGTGCAATTGTTGAAGAAGAAAATGATACGGAACTTCCCGATATTTTTTTAAATGTAAGAGAAAAAATAGATGATATTAATTCCAACAAATCTCTACCAGTGAAAAAACATAAAATAGAAAATGTTGCTGTTGAAAACAATGAAATAGAAAAACATAAAAATTATGGATTGGTTTTTGTAAAATACAACATAAACATGAAATTCTAAATAAAGAGTATTTCGTCTCAAAATCTTTTAAAAATTAAATTTCCAGACATTTATGGCTTTCAGGAAGCAACACTAGCCCCTGTAAAATCAAATGGTAAATGGGCAAGTCACAACAGGTTTTTACCACAGGATCCACCTAGCGTACAAATACATCATAATGGTAACCAACATTGGGTATTGTCAACACAACTTTCGAATGGTGAAATATATCTGTTAAGGAACGACCATTTAACTTGAAGGGGGGGGGTTATGGTTTTTTTCTAAAAAAATATTCTGATTCCCAATGTTGCTGAAAGAAATATTCTGATTTTGGTGGAGGAAAAAAAAATAATATGATTCAGAGTTTTTGTCATATAACCTAATGTTAAATTCTGGAAAAAAAATTCACGCTTTGCGTGACAAAAAAACAATTCTAACTCTTGTGTTGTCCGAAAAAAAAAAATTCTGAACGAAACAAAAAACCATAACCCTCCCCTTCAAGTTAAATGGTCGGTCCCTTAGACAGTTAAGCTTTAAATATTACAACTTCTTTGGAATACCAATTTGCACAAATTTATGGCGAAAATCGTAAAAAAAAATTATTAAACTACCAGAAACTCAGAAGCAGGACAATAGTATAGACTGTGGATTATTTTCTTTGGCCAATGCAGTTGAATTTTGTCAGTCAGGATCTCGTATAAAATTTGAACAAAAATATATGAGAGAGCATCTAGTCCATTGTTTAGAAAAAGGTAATTTCTCGGCTTTTCCTAAATATCATGTTGGATTTGCTCCTAAGAATATTAAGATAAATACACATAAAATTGAAATAGACTGTGAATGTGGAAAACAAAATGCAATAGAAAATATGATAGGATGTGAGGGAATAAAAGGTAAAAAACTTGGATATATAAGAATTTTTAACTGAAAATATGGCAAAGAAGAACAAGATTAATTGTGATGCTATTTTACTCAATAGATTAATTAATTAAGATTAGATTTAACATTTTAAGAATTTTCTTTCTATATAATGTGCATGTGTGTACATGTTAGTCATGTATTTAAGAGGTTTTTTTTTCAACTTTGACAAAAATGTTGTAGTTGTTCTTTTATGATACATGTATGTAAAATTTAAAAAAAAAAAATTTTGTGATTAATTTTATCTGTTTTTGCAGAGGAATAATATATTTAATTTGCTTTATCAATTTAATCAAATAAATGTAATCCAATTTCAAAAATATACTTGTTACTATGTTTCGATTTTTTTTTAATCCAAGGTGATATTAATTTCTTTTCTTTTTGTTATTCAGGACATTTCTTGAACATTTTTTTTCTCACATTTTTATTCTTATTTTGTTAAACATACATTCTAAACATAAAAAAAAATATGCCAGTTGATTATAAATACATTCTTTTCAATATAAAAAAATGACAAATTAAGTATTTTTTGTATATTAACACACAGATATGGTAAACATAGAAAATCTCAATCAATGAAGGATTTATGGACACTTGTAATTTGCCACTTATTCACTCTCATGTCATAAATTGACCTTAAAGAGACATACTGTCTAGGCTAATGAAAAAGAAAACACACACACACACATATTCAACTAGATTCCTAAATTAAATACATATATTTTTTTTAATAAAATGTGAAATGTTCGATGGTTAAAATTAAATTACTATAAATTTCTTTTTCATAAATATTCATGAATTTTGAATTAAACTTTTTTAAATAATACACATCTATTGTATACATGTAAATATTTTCAAATAATTTACTTTTAAATTTTAAAATACAGATAATAATTGAAATTTTAACAAAACAAATCAATTGAAAAACAAAGAAATTTTAATTCAATTTTAGAATTATCAAAACATTACTACATTGTAAAATAGAAAATTTATTATGTAAATATTTCCACTAAATAAAAAGTCACAAGTGTAACAAATCACACATACATGCTCAGGTTAATTTTACTAACACCTATATTGAATCAGGTACATCTACCTGGAAATCATTATGATCATATTGTTTATTCAATTGCTGACCACCTGTACAGGTGAGGGTAATAAAACTGATCATCAGCCCATGATTTACGACCCCCAATAAAACCTCAGCATTGAATGCTGAGCCTTTTAAATGCTGGCTTACTCGGCCACTATGTATGCCTCTGTGATATTTTCTGACGTATTTGTGCGTGACTTTACATAAGGGCAGACATCTTTTTTTTACCCCTGCTTGCTTCAAGTCCTATATGGCTCAACTCCCAATGCATTTATCTTTTCAATAAAATATAATGCTCACCATCCGAATACAGTCAGTTTTCTATTATCACATTAATTGTTTTTGTCACAAAACCCCCATTTACCCTATCTATGGTGGCCAAAAGTGAAACTAGACAGCTTCACTGTTGGAAGTTTGATACTCTCTGGACTATAGGATAGACAACATTGTATAGCGGGAAAATTCAAATGGAAAAAAGAACGATAATTCATGAGAAAACCCAATATCAGATGGTACTGCCCAAGAGTATCAAACGTCCACTTTCAGTAGCAGTATTTCAGTTGTAACGTCCACTTTCAGTAGCAGTATTTCAGTTGTAACGTCCACTTCCAGTAGCAGTATTTCAGTTGTAACGTCCACTTTCAGTAGCAGTATTTCAGTTGTATTCAGAATGAGAACAAGTTCTATGAAAACTACTAGTCTATTAAAATAAGGGAATGGATCGGTCAACGACTATTGCACAGCACCCTCCAAACACATTACTCGCTGGTTCACGATCAGCTTTCCGTTTTATTACTTGGCAACCTTCTCATGTATTCAAGGTGTAAATTAGAAAAGACTATTTAAAATATACATGAACTGTTTTATAACATCAAGATTATTAACTATTTCTACTGTATCATTGATTATTGTTCATTTCAAGTTGATCCAACAAAGATGGTGGTCACATGGAGTACCATGAATGTTACCCAGAATTCAACATGTGTCTATGGTATTGATACACCCACTATGGTTGCTAAAGGTTATACAAGAAAATTTGTTGATGGAGGACCTCAACAACACACCCAATACATACACAGGGTAACACTGATTAATCTGAAACCAGGAACAAGATATGGTTAGTTGGTAATCAAACACAAGATTTTTACATTGGTACCTTTGTATATTCTTTATGATTTTTGAAAACACATGTTTACTCCTCAAATAGCATAGAAGCGGCAAATACATGTACCAAATTTATAATCTTTGGTTTGACACAACCTAGACTTGAACCAATGATCTACCACACTCAAGGTGACCACGTTAACAATTACAATACTGATACAGTGTGTACCTGTGACAAGGGCAGATAACTACTACTAATACATGTACTGATAACTACTAAGGGAGATAATTTATCATGTGTATTCATAACTAGGATATATTGGTACTGGTATTGTTGATGCTAGAGGTATAGAAGCACAATGAAAAGTATAACTTGTGTCTCAGTTTAAAACAAGTGACATTGATGTACATAGGGGAAGAAAACTCTATATCTTGAGTGATTGTTGTTTAATGCCAACTCATCAATTTTTCAGCTATATCATGGCAAGAGCAAGTTATATTTCAATGAGATGATGATGATGTCAGCTTTGCACTATGCCAACATGTTTAGTAGGATTTCTATAGTGTTTTTAATACCAATTTTATAGTCTTTGATTTGACCTGATCGGGTTTGAAACTCACAATCAACCGCACTTGAGATGAGCATGCTAACCATTCCACCATTGATGACACTAAACACTATCTTGTGCTTTGATAGCATATCAAAATAACAGAAGTGTTCCTTATATAACAACCACAGTTAATTATGTATATTTTTTAAAAATCTTGAAGGATTGTTAAAATTTCAGTATACAGTTGCGGAAACGGCATTCTTATGAGTGACGTGTACAAGTTTGTATCAATGAAGGACGGTACAGACTGGAGCCCTAGGATAGCTCTGTTTGGTGATTTAGGATATGTTAATCCACAGTCTGTTCCTAGATTAATAAATGACTGCAAAAAAGAAATGTATGATGCTATCTTTCATGTTGGTAAGTTGACAAATTGAAGTAGACATAAAACCTAAGAATTTATCTATTATTTATTATTACATTATAAATCTTTGTATGTTTCCAATGTTTAATTCTGCGTTTTTTAATTATTTTTGTTCATTGTGGAAAACCCTTGTTTCCCACAATAAAAAAACGGAAGAAAAAGATATCCAATAAATAGTTTGAAAGTAAACAATTTAAAACATATGGTGTCTTATTTTATAGGACTAATCTATTATTATGATCAATTGTTATTGTATTATACCAGTGTGGGAAACCATTTTTTTCAAACACTCGCCAATTTTGGCGAGTGGACTGAAACAAGTACTCGCCGAAATGAAATAGAGCTCACCATGTTTGGCGAGTGACATTTTTTTTAAACTCGCCAACAAATACCAAATAAACTATACAGTAATGTTCAACAATTTATTTTGCTGATTTTGACAAGTCATTAACTTCTTCAAGAAGGATCAACACTCTCTTAAGAGCTGCGTTGATCTCTTCTTCCTCAATTTCGATGTCTTCGTCTTTTAAGTTTTAATACGCGGTATAAAACATGTATGTCAAACCCGGTTCCGACACATATTTAACTTTGTTTTCGCTACGAATTCGTTTGAAATATTTCAAAACCAAATTATTTTATTTGCATTAATTTTAAGTCATCACATCTATTTGTAATGAAACAATATTTCATTTAATCGTGAAATCGACCCTGGCAAAATTATGCGGGGTCAGGATTGTATACTTAATTTTTCTGTTCACAGAAATGAAGTGTCATGACTCATGGCGGAATGTTTTCTAATCCAGTACAATGATTGATAAAATGTTGGATAAATGACACGTAGTTAACAGAACATTTAACTGTTTGGGAGCTATGATATTTTAAAGCTGTAACCAGTTATCGTGGCAAGCGTTTTCATGTTCCTACTCGCCTTACAACTGTTACTCGCCAGACCAGCGAGTATAAAGTGGATCTTACTCGCCACCTGAAATTTCCACTCGCCTTTGGCGAGTTGTCGTTTCCCACACTGTTATACTGTATATCAATGTGTAAAATTTGATATTTGATCTTGGGTGACCGGTATTGTCGATTTATACAAATTTTAGCAGTTTTATATTTATGCTGGAAAAGTGATGTCTACAATTTATTTAATGTAGATTACATGTACATACTGAATCCACTTGGAAAAAATTATGTTGGTATTACTCTTCTATTTTATCTATCGATGTTGCTGGCAGTTTTATGTGTCGGTGTTTCTCTCCATTTCATCTGTTGGTGTTTTTCTCCTATTTTATCTATCGGTGTTGCTGGCAGTTTTATGTGTTGGTGTTTCTCTCCATTTCATATGTTGGTGTTTCTCTCCATTTCATCTGTCGGTGTTTTTCTCCTATTTTATCTATCGGTGTTGCTGGCAGTTTTATGTGTCGGTGTTTCTCTCCATTTCATCTGTTGGTGTTTTTCTCCTATTTTATCTATCGGTGTTGCTGGCAGTTTTATGTGTCGGTGTTTCTCTCTCCATTTCATCTGTCGCAGTTTTTCTCCTATTTTATCTATCGGTGTTGCTGGCAGTTTTATGTGTCGGTGTTTCTCTCCATTTCATCTGTTGGTGTTTTTCTCCTATTTTATCTATCGGTGTTGCTGGCAGTTTTATGTGTCGGTGTTTCTCTCCATTTCATCTGTCAGTGTTTTTCTCCTATTTTATCTATCGGTGTTGCTGGCAGTTTTATGTGTCGGTGTTTCTCTCTCCATTTCATCTGTCGCAGTTTTTCTCCTATTTTATCTATCGGTGTTGCTGGCAGTTTTATGTGTCGGTGTTTCTCTCCATTTCATCTGTCGGTGTTTTTCTCCTATTTTATCTATCGGTGTTGCTGGCAGTTTTATGTGTCGGTGTTTCTCTCCATTTCATCTGTCGGTGTTTCTCTCCATTTCATCTGTTGGTGTTTCTCTCCATTTCATCTCAGTGTTTTTCTCCTATTTTATCTATCGGTGTTGCTGGCAGTTTTATGTGTCGGTGTTTCTCTCCATTTCATC
Source organism: Bathymodiolus brooksi (assembly GCA_963680875.1). Taxonomy (NCBI): domain Eukaryota; kingdom Metazoa; phylum Mollusca; class Bivalvia; order Mytilida; family Modiolidae; genus Bathymodiolus; species Bathymodiolus brooksi. The sequence goes on from OY804576.1 coordinate 111,815,550, forward strand.
TGTCGGTGTTTTTCTCCTATTTTATCTATCGATGTTGCTGGCAGTTTTATGTGTCGGTGTTTCTCTCCATTTTATCTGGCGGTGTTTTTCTCCTATTTTATCTATCGATGTTGCTGGCAGTTTTATGTGTCGGTGTTTCTCTCCATTTCATCTGTCGGTGTTTCTCTCCATTTCATCTGTCGGTGTTTCTCTCCTTTTCATCTGTTGGTGTTTCTCTCCATTTCATCTGTCTGTGTTTCTCTCCATTTCATCTGTCGGTGTTTCTCTCCATTTCATCTGTCGGTGTTTCTCTCCATTTCATCTGTTGGTGTTGCTCTCCATTTTATCTGTCGGTGTTGCTCTCCTATTTTATCTATCAGTGTTGCTGGCAGTTTTATGTGTCGGTGTTTCTCTCCATTTCATCTGTCTGTGTTTCTCTCCATTTCATCTGTTGGTGTTTCTCTCCATTTCATCTGTCGGTGTTGCTCTCCATTTCATCTGTTGGTGTTGCTCTCCATTTTATCTGTCGGTGTTGATCTCCATTTCATCTGTCGGTGTTGCTGGGAACTTTATCCTTCAGTATTTCTCACCAGTTCATCTGTTTGATGTCATTTACTTTAATTGGATGTCGTTATTTTCAATATTTAAAAGATCTAATTTTAGATAAAAAAAAACTTAATTTCGACATAAATATATATTTTGATATAGTTAAGTTTCTCCAGTTATTACTAAATATAATATCATGAATGTTGAGACCTATGCATGTAAATTTTGTTTTATATTTCAGGTGATTTTGGATATGACTTAGATTCAGTAAGTACCTTCTATAGACTATAGCAGAGTAATTAACACAAATGTTGATATCACGAATTGAAGCATCGTTTCAAAATATGTCGGGGGGAAATTAAATAATTTTTTTTTTATATCACATTATATGTCGCTTCTTTCTCATAATATTACAGGGGCCGTTGTGGCCGTGATCGTATGGTAGTTAGATTTACAACTACCTATGCAATCAGTGCCTATCACCACTGATGTTGTGAGTTCGAATCTCGATCAGGGTGAGGTGTACAACATTATGTGATAAAGTTTGTCAGTGACTTGCGACAGGTCAGTGGTTTTCCATGGGTCCTCCGGTTTTCTCCAATAAAGGTGACTGCCACGATATAACTGAAATATTGTTGAAAGTGGCATTAAACACCATCAAACAAACAAGCAAACATAATATTTCAAATAAAACAAGTATTCACAAACAGGGGAGGTAAGTCAATAGAACAAATACAAACTTGTAAATCTTAAAACCAGAGAAGATAAATGGGTTTGCATTACAGTACACTATAAATAACATTAGGGACCGACCATTTAACTTGAGGGGGGGGGGGGTTATGGTTTTTGTTTATAAGAGAGACACAATTTTATGTAACATTACCATCCATTTATTTATTTTAATATTTCAGAATGACGGACATATAGGAGATAAGTTTTTAAACTTGGTAGAACCATTTGCTGCTGAAACTCCTTACATGACATGTCCTGGAAATCATGAAAATAAATAGTTTGTATTTTTTATTGACTACGAAATCTGTCATAATATGCTATAGGTGTTGAGATAAAACAGATTTGTTTGTATAAATAATTATTCACTTTGTTTACGACAAATTAATACTGTCTTTTATGAAATTGAACCTATTGTGTTGTTGTTATCATCTATGTATGCAATCAACGACTGTTACTATTATTGTTTGACTCCTGCATCTTGCAAGGTGTACTTGATACAAGTTTAACTGACAAATTTATTAGTAACTTGCAAAATACAGTGATTTTCTTTGGTTAGTCTTGTTTCCTTTCACTAATGAATTTTATAACTATTACTAAATAAGACTTGATCTAACATATTGAAAAGAAAAGTATTTTTCTGATGTCTTTGTTTAGTTGAGAAATCACAATTTTCATTGTCATCTCACAAAACGATGATTTAAAAATTAAAAGAATCATTAAATGATTAATTCAACAAATTTATTGAATTGAATTATGGAAGAATCCTCATTGTCATAACTTTACACCATATATTTTATTAAGAATATTTAAGATTAAGATTTTGTAGTATAAGGCCCTCAGCCAAATGAACTGAAACTTGGTATAGGAAGCATCTATAGAAGGTCCTCTCTAAAGATTGCACATTTTGTCCCGATCCATTAACAAACATGACCGCCACAGGCAATTCTTGTTTCTGTATGGCCGATTTAAAAAAATCTTCTCCTCTGAAACCGCTAGGCCAGATGAACCGAAACTTGGTAGGAAGCATCTATGGAAGGTCCTCTATAAAGATTGCTCATTTTGTCCCTATCGGTTAACAAACATGACCGCCACAGGCAATTCTTGTTTCTGATTGGTTGATTTCTAAAAAATCTTCTCCTGTTAAAAGAAAGATAACTCTTGCCTAAACTGTTAAAAGAAAGATAACTCTTGCCATTATCTCCCTTAGAAATTAACTAATGCTGATATAGTGTAACATGTTTGTTCTATACATTACAAGTAGGTATTCACATTTTTATATTCGTTTTAGCAAACCTTGCCAAAGACAATATGAGCTTTTGTCATCACTTGGTGTCTGTCGTCTGTACGAAGAAGCTTCTTTGAAAAAATCAGGGTCGTCCTTGCTGAATTCAGCGAGAAAACAATGATGTCAATGTTTACGCAACATCAAAATCAAGTTTAAGTGTAAAAAATGGTTATTTCCATTCAACAGATATGCTTTAAATTTTCCTGGCGTATAAAGGTATTATATCAGTGGGTGTCTGTAATTTTTTGTCTTCATTAGCAATGTTTACTACCACATATAAACATAAAAACTTACATTGAACCCTTATAAACATAAAAACTTACATTGAACCTTTCCGGTTTTGACAGTCGATGATCGGAAATGGTAACGTGCCCACAAACTTTACGTAAACACGTTAGTTGCGTCGCACAGGTACCCATACTGTAATGAACCGAAACTTGGTGGGAAGCATCTACACGTATGGAAGGTTCTGTATTAAGTTTCCTCAAAGCAGAATGAAAGGTGAGCGACACAGGCTCAGCCCACTGAGCCTCTAGTTTTTATTACCATTTTTGAACAAGCACTGTTAACAACTAGATCCTTGTTCCATATAAACTAGATAGAAATAAAACAAACAGTTTGGCTTACCTACATACACTTTTTTTTCAAGAATATTAAGAGAAACACGAGTACTCTTTTTCATGGCCTCAACCGTGCATAATCAACAATATCAGTAATAAACATTTTATTGACTTTTTCAGTAATTTTTCCAACTATAGAAACAGATTTACAATGCCAGGAGATGAACACATGGATATGATGGTTTATAGGTAAAACTATGTCTTATCTTAATTACTTGTATGTATTTACCTCTTACACAGAGCTGTGGAACCTTACACTTCACATTGTTTTATCAGATTATTCTTGTTTAAGAACACACTGAGATACTTGCAACTTGTCCAGTTGAGTCCTGGACATCATTTGTGTTAGGATTCACCATTTTTTTTTGCAAAAAATAACAAAGAATGCACTATTGGTACTTGTAATGTTTTGGTTAGGACTCGTCAAATTTTTATTCTACAAGAATCTCTGAGGACACATGGTTTATGTAATATTTAAGCAATTTTTCTGCAAGAAGGTCTCAAAGATAGGTCATAGCATACTTTTTAAAAATTTATTTTGAGACACTTTTGACACCTTGATTAATTCATACATCAATTTGCCATTACATGGTGGTCAGGAAATCTTTTTTTTTTTACAAATTGGGCCTAGTTTTGAACACTGTATAAGACATTAAAAGAAGGGCTGTCGTGTTCTTGATCGTATGGTAGTTGGATCATTGACTATCACCACTAATGTTCGAATCCCTCTGAGGCAAGGCATAGTCAATACAACATTATGTGATAAAGGTTGTCAATTACTTTTGACAGGTCCGTGGTTTCCTCCACCAATAAAACTCACCGCCAAGATATAACTGAAATATTGTTGAAAGTGGCATTAAACACCATAAACCACCAACCATTAAAAAAATGTATCAACTTGAACTCATAATTATTTTTTTTACAGTTTTAACATAGGACCAGCCCATGTGATCTCTATATCAACAGAATTCTATTTTTATCTTTATTATGGTATAATACAGGTGGTAAAACAGTATGAATGGTTAGAACGAGATCTGAAGGTAATTATACAAGTTCTAATGATAGTTACATAATCTACCCTTTTACATTTATGTATGATGGTTTGTACTAATATTGACTACCTATTACATAAATGCCTGTGAAATACATTTCTAAATGGAAGAAAACCTGGTGTTTCACCAGTGAATAACAATATGTTTCACTGTGAGGTTATAGTACTTACGTCGTCACATTTGACAATAACTTGCATCTGACAATAAAAACAAGTTCATTTTTTGGAACTTCTTATTAGCACATACAAAAGTGTAAAATCTTATTAGCACATACAAAAGTGTAAAATCTTATTAGCACATACAAAAGTGTAAAATCTATGTGTGTTTGTAATAAAAAGTATAGTGTGTTTGTAATAAATAGTATAACTACTTTTGCATTCCGAATATCAATAATTAATTAAGGAATATTTGAAATTTTATACGATATAACCTGGTTTGGGGCAGTTTACGCTTAATAAACCGTGAAGCGGTTTATGAAAAGCGTAAGCTGTTCCAAACAAAGTTATACAAGTACAGTCAAACCTGTCGTAACGGTCACCTTTATATAATGATCACCTGCTCATAACAGTCACTTTCGTGCTCTCCCTGTGCATTTTACTATATATTTTAATTTGATATAGTGGTCACCTGTTCAATGTGGTCAGCGGTCACCATTTATTAGTAATTTCCAGTGTAAAACCTTTGTATAACGGTAAGTTCATTTTTAAAATAATACCGGAAGTGATTTCGAAAGTTCGGTATTTTTCTCAAATGTACAAAAAATCCCAAGGTGTTACAAAATTTATTGCTTAATTTAATTAACTAAATAAACAAACACTATTAAATTTTGTGAGTAATAAATTACATAAAGGAAAATTTATACCCGGGGGTTATTGGAGATATTTATTCATTACGACGAGAGTAGAAATTCACTCACCAAAAATATTTTGTATCTAGTGCATCATGTCAAAATCATCAACATCCATAAATAGAAAAGTTTTGAAATTAGACGACAAAGTGAAAGTTATCTGTATGAGTACGTTGTAGAATCCCTGCTGGGCTTTAATACAACGGGTTATAAATCGTAGTGATCGATGGTGGGAAAAGTTGTTGGGCTGTGGACGAGGAGAAGGGTGTTGGTCGTACCCAGATAATGAACATTCTTTAAAGAAAACGTGAGATTCAATCGACGATTTTGAAAACAATGTTTCCAGTTCAACATCGTGTTACTGGAAATTGTACTTTTGTTTATTAAATATCTTGCTTTATTTATTTGTATGTTTTATTCAAATCGTATCAGATTGAGATAAACATAACATGTAATTAAAAATGTTTATTTACAACTACTGTAGAATATTTCGTCGAATAATCAAACCCCTTCATATAAAGGTCACCTGTATATAGTGGTCATTTTGTCAAACTCCCCCAGGTGACCACTATAGACAGGTTTGACTGTATAACCTGTTCAAATATTCCTTATAATTTAATTTTGCAATAAAACTGAATGATTACTGGATTTAAATTACGATTATTTCATGTGACTATTTGAATTTGTCATTGGTGAATGAATACGTTAGTGACGTCACAATGCCAACCCAGGTTATCAAGTATAACCAAAATTTTCTTCGGGCAGATCCGATCAGCCAATCAGATTGCAGTATTCAAATCAAGTTAAGTTAATCACTTGTAACTGAACAATAATAATAATTCACTCATGCACTAGGATTATACAATTGCTGCACCCTTATTTGTTTTCTTGTTGATTACCCCACATCTGGTAATAACAGTTTATACACCAAATAACACCAGAATGAATAAGATACTCGGATGAAGCATATATCAACTGAAGTAAAGAGTACCGCTAATCAGCAGGCACACTCATTTTAGAGTTATGGTGACTGTGTTTAACGTCACTTTCAACATATTACAGTTATATCATGGCAGCCAGTTTTATTGGTGGAAGAAACCAGAGTACCCAGAGAAAACCACAGACCTGCTGCAAGTCACTGACAAACGAAAGTGGTGATAGCCACTGATTGCATAGGTACCATACGATCACGAATATAACTGCCCCTTTAAACTATATATAATTTATAACCACTTGGTTGACAAAGGCATAAATTGACTTAAAATGGGAGCATATTAAATATTTCTCTACGCAAGCCTTAGTGTACTTATATTTTAATCATTTATTAGGAAGCAGCCAAACCAGAAAATAGAGCCAAGAGACCATGGATCATCACGATGGGACACAGACCTATGTATTGTTCTAATAATGATGATGATGACTGTACTCACCATGAAAGCCTGGTATGTAATATCCAATCAGATTGATGTTTATGTCATCCTGTAATATAAGTAGTTTTTGATTGGTTAATATGATGTTCTTCACTGGCTACATAAACAATGCTGTCATAAAACTCCTGATGTATTTTAATTCACATGTGTGTAGTGTCTGACAAATTATGGACGTCATTCCAAAGTGATTTCATGTATTTATACAGGACCATTATAGCATACTATTGATGCCATAGATTGTGTAACATTTTTAACATGGTAACATTATTTTCGTTGCATTTTATCCCTCGTCATTGCTCGGGATAAACTTTTATGAAAATAATGTTACCCATGTTAAAACTACATACAAACTATGGCTTCCATGAATTATTTCTTTTATAAATACAATATTCGAAATGGTTGTATGTGTTTTAGTTTTATATGGAAGATATAAAACGGTAAAGGAACAACTTAACATGATTAATAATGTAACTTTTGATTTTGAAACGATCGCAAGTTAAATGTGTTTGAAAGTAATGATTTGTTTTTGCAACATTTCACATTGTGAAACAACCTTTATTGCATTGTGATGCCAAAACAGGTTGTGATATGAGATACTTGAATCTTGCACCAGTTTCTCACATGGAATATGCCTGTCACACATGTACAGCTGTGTGAGAAAATAATTTCAACCTATCCATTGTCTTCCATTTTACTTTTGGCCATCAAAACCTCTGTACTTTAGCCTATCACATTGCCACCTTTTACCTACATGATTTATTGTTTGTAAACTTGTTTTCGTCATGAATATAGCCGAATTACTGCCGACCTGACATTAAACAACAATCAATAATTCTTATAGGATTAATGTATATCATTTTCGTGCCTTTTGATTGGACAAGAGCACTGTCACTTGTTTGTTTTTGATTCGTTCATATCTCGATGAACTTTTTAGCTCACCTTGCCAAAGGCAATGTGAGCTTTTGCCATCACTTGGCGTCCGTCGTCTTTCGTCCGTTAACGTTTTGCATTTTAATCTTCTCCTCTGAAACCCCTTAGCCAAATGAGCTGAAACTTGGTAGGAAGCATCTGTGGAAGGTCCTCTCTAAAGAATGGTAATTTTGTCCCGATCCATTAACAAACATGGCCGCCACAGGCAATTCTTGTTTCTGATTGGCCGTTTTAAAAATCTTCTCCTCTGAAACAGCTAGGCCAAATCAACCAAAACTTTGTAGGAAGCATCTATGGAAGGTCCTCTGTAAAGATTGCTAATTTCGTCCCGATCCGTGTACAAACATGGCCACCACAGGCGATTCTTGTTTCTGATTGACCAATTTTTAAAAATCTTCTCTCCTCTGAAACTGCTTGGCCAAATGAATCGAAACTTGGTAGGAAGCATCTATGGAAGGTCCTCTATAAAGATTGCTGATTTCAACCTGATCCATTAACAAACATGGCTGCCACAGGCAATTCTTATTTCTGATTGGTCGATTTCTAAAAATCTTCTCTGAAACAGCTAGGCCAAATTGTTAGATTTCTAAAAATCTTCTCCTCTGAAACCGTTTGGCCAAATGAAATGAAACTTGGTAGGAAGCATCTATGGAAGGTTCTCTGTAAAGATTGCTCATTTCGTCCCGATACGTTAACAAACATGGCTGCCACAGGCGATTCTTGTTTCTGATTGGCCAATTTTAAAAATCTTCTCCTCTGAAACTGCTTGGCCAAATGAAATGAAACTTGGTAGGAAGCATCTATGGAAGGTCCTCTATAGGGATTGCTCATTTCGTCCCGATCTGTTAACAAACATGGCCGCCACATGCAATTCTTGTTTCTGATTGGTTGATTTCTAAAAATCTTCTTTGAAACTGCTAAGCCAAATGAACCGAAACTTGGTAGGAAGCATTTATGGAAGGTCCTCTATAAAGATTGTTAATTTCATTTCATGCACTCAAAAATTATTCTGTTTGTGATTGCATCGGCATCATTTACACATGCATGAACTCCTGAAAAGAAGCGTTTAATCCTGTGATAAATTTGGGTACCCATGAGCGTCCTTGATGAGTATTAGACAAATTGTATAATCAATAAAAAATAAAAATTCTAGATCATTTTTTGGCATCCATTGATTAGATATTTATTTTAGGGGAAAAACCCATAAAACGGTAATTGCCAACCCTTATTATTGCTTTCTGAATTATATACCAATTTGTTATGGCCAAGTAAATTAATAACAAAAAAAGGATTATGTATTCTAGTTGTGAAGATATTTTATACAGAGTTATTGGTAATGTGGACATTTTGCCCTTTGATCTCACAGAGTGATATTGTCAGTATCAACAACCTGACTCTGATACTGAAATTTATTGGTCACTGTGACTTCAAATACATTATGACGTTACAGATGAAAATAATAACGCCAGTTCTGAAGATCTTGATATACATTATCACTAGTATCACATCTCGTCCATATCAGACTCGCTGCAATACTTGAGATACTTTTTGTCTCGACCTTCATAGCTACCGTTATTCTATATATGTCATCATTGAATATATGCATACCTATAGAGAGCATATCTGTGCAATTTGATGTTGTTTATTAAGATAATTTTATGTCATTTGACCTTTTTGTACTTGAAGATTCGTGTTGGTGTACCTTATTTACACTGGTTTGGGCTAGAGAAATTATTTCATCAGTATGGAGTAGATGTCATGGTATGGGCACATGAACATTCTTATGAAAGATTTTGGCCAGTTTATAACAGAGAGGCAAGTTCTTACTGATCAGAGTAGAATTTTTCAAACATGGACAATACTTTTTAATTTCAGCAATATCATGGCGACCAGTTTTAGTGGTGGAAGAAGCCGGAGTACCTGGAGAGAACCACCGACCATGGGCAAGCAACTGGTAAACTTTATCACTTTTGGCTGCGAGTCGAGCACCCTTTTTTGTAATTTACAAAGCCGGGTGCGAACCCACACTGTATTGGTGATATGCTTGTATAAGTTGTTAGGTAATCCAACTACCCGGGCTCCAATGAAATTGCAAAACAAATATTGTTGAAAGTGGCACTAAAGACCATAACCCTAACCCTATTTGATTTGGTTAATTGATAATTTTAAATAGTAGAATGATCCTGAGTGTCACAGATACAAATGTTTCTCAGAATCTTTCCGAGACTTTTGATGAGGCTTTTGGAGTTTACCGGTATCATTTCTGCATACAACAGCCTGCTCATGAGCTAGTCACATATATCATAAAACCTTGACTTTACTAAAGCTTGAATATGAAAACACAGATCAGCTTCATACAAAGAGTGCACCACACCAAGAATAATAAAGATGTTTGAGTAAACTTATTTAACATGACTGATAAAATTAAATATGCTGGGCAAGATGAATATATTGTGAGGAATTACTTGGTTAATGTAATGAAACTTAAAATAAATAAAAATTAGAATTGTATTCCAAATGAAAACATTTTATTAAGGTAGCACTATACAAAAATTGATATTTTTTCATCAAAATATTTTTAATCAATTTTTATTTTATTATAATATTCTTGATACACAGGTGAAAAAATAATTCAGATATGATGTACCATTAATGAGCATTACTTTTAGTTAGTTTTGTAAACAAACACATGTGCTTGAATCAGAGATGATAAAAACAAGTGGGCAGTCCTTAATTGTTTATCTATTGGATAATTTGATAGTTTTATGACCACTGACCATTTTTGTTGAAGATTCCATTAAATGAAGGGGAAAGCTGCATGGATGTAGCTAACTTTTCATCAATCCCAAAAGAAATAAATTAGTTATTTGCAATGGAATTTATTTCAAAATATCTAATGTATAATTTTCATTTAGTAAAATCCAACTAAAAGGGAAGAATACACATAATGAGCAAACTAAGGTTCCAGGTGATTCCTGCTTTAATTAGTGGTTCACATCTGGTCAGTGGAGGTGGAGTTTTGACCTTATCAGTAGGCAGTTAACCTCAAGCTAGGTCAGAGTGATGTAACTTCTCCCGCCAATTTCATGTGTTTACTGCACAGGGTGTGCATTTTCCAGCTATATTTAGAGTTTGTGTGAAGAAATTCTATCTTTCTGGTCAAATCATTGTTGATTTATGATTCAAGGTCAATCCTGAAGTGTTCCCATGGCACATTTGTGACTTTTATTCAAGAAAATGGGGTACATGTACCAAGAGGAAAATTACAACTTTTGGGATTTTTCCACTACAATTTTTAACATAAAATGTCGACTTTGAATGAAATTAGCTCCTGCATTGGTACCCGTAGAGGCTTGGTTTTGGTATATGTTGTTCTTAGACCTGAATGAAATTAGCTCCTGCATTGGTACCCGTAGAGGCTTGGTTTTGGTATATGTTGTTCTTAGACCTATTATCTGGAAAACCGTGTCTCGGATTTCTGATAGAATTAATAGAACAAATTCTACACACAATTAAATTTGGTGAAATCTTATGAAGTCAGGCTGTATACACATAATGGGGCTTTAAGAGAGATTGAAACATCACAGAAAAAATCTGAGACATGGTTTTGGAGTGTTGATTAAGAAATTGTAAAAAGTTTTTCCATTTGAATAAACATGCAACAGCTAATTTTGGTCAAGTGCACACATCAAGATTTTGCAACTAATTGCATAATAATTAATTATGTAATTGTTGCATAATCATAATATTATAATCAGTGGAAAGATTTATCTTTCTTCTTTCAAATGGTTTCTCATTTGTTAATTTTGATGCAATATTAAGAAAGTTACAGCTGTTTTCAGATGGAAGATTGGAGGAAAAAAATCTTTGTATAGTGCTACCTTCAGTTTTATTTTTGTGCAAATATTATTAAGAAATGATTAATTTAGATAAACTTGAAATTGTAGGTTCTAAATGGTAGTAAAGCAGAACCGTACACAAATCCTAAGGCACCTATTCATTTTGTTACTGGATCAGCAGTAAGTATGGTGGTAAACGCTAGTGGAGACACGAGCTTGTAATTTGATGATTAAAAAGCTTAAAAACTGCCAGTTTGATTTATAAAAAAATTACAATGCAAAGAAAATAATGGAGATAGGCACTTATGATTACTGAAATACTGTTGCTATGAAACAAAATCATAGGACCTAACACTCTCAGTCCAGTCTGTGAGTGAGTGATTGTTGCTTAATGCCAAATGAGCAATTTTTTTCAACTATTTCATTGTGAGAACAATTTACAATCGATGAGATGTTAATGATGTCTGCTTTGTACAAGACCAAGACGTTTCGTTGGATTATTGTAGTGCTAGCTCCTTGAAGCAACAGTCTGCGGGTAGACATGTTATTCCACTCAGACATTGCAGAATTTATATAAGGTTTACTTTTATAGAGCCAGTAAAACTGTTAATATCAATATAATTATAATGTCATCATTATTTATCTTTTTTTTTTATTTTATTTTTTTTAAATTGACTGTATATGATTTACTGCACACGACACATTTCTTATAAACAATGTTCATCAGATACACTCATAATCAAAAGATTGGCAAGCTAAAGAATTTAAAAGTCTTTGAGAGCAGGTAAACCAAAGAACATAAGCAGGATTGCCAAAATCGGCTCAGATTATCTATGCCAGAGGGAATTTGACCTTGTTAATGATAATTTTTGTAAAGAACTTGCAGAAAATACAATTCTGATAAATATTTTGGTTATACAGTTTAAACACAGTAATTCATTGTTATTTGTTTTTATTCCTAGGGTTGTCAAGAGAGACATGATCCATTTAAGAATCAAACGATACCAGAATGGTCAGCATTCAGAAGTTTAGATTATGGTTATTCTCGGATGCAAATAATAAATAGCAGTCATTTATACTGGGAACAAGTTTCTGATGATAAGGTAATTACTGCTCATTTTCAAAAGTGAGCATAAAATGAAGAATAAAAATAAATATTCCACATTGTTAGGACAGTTCCAAAATCTAATAGAATTTTTTTAAAAACAGAGGTAAAATCAATACCCCTAACACATATACATGAATGACCACTCATTTTCCTCAATTTGTACAGGCACTTCTGTAAAAAAGTGGCATGTTAAACTAGTTTTATGGGCCCACACCAATTAGGTTTTATATGTTGATGTAAGAGCGAGTGAGTGAGTGATTGTTGTTAAATGCCAATTCAGCAATTTTTCAGCTATATCATGGCAAGAACAAGTTAATTTTCAATGAGATGATGAGGTCCACTTTGTACTAGACCAACATGCTTAGTTGGATTATTATAGTGCTAGCTCACTGAAACAACAGTCTGTGGAGAGACATGTCGCCCCACTCAGACACATTATCCTGATTCTGAGCCAACCAGCCTTCTCTTTCTCCTTAATGCTGTGTCCTTAGTGGAGAAGCAACAAATAACAATTTGATAGTCTTTGGTTTGACCCGATCAGGGTTTGAACCCACAATCCCTGACACGATCAGGGTTTGAACCCACAATCCCCGACCCGATCAGGGTTTGAACCCACAATCCCCGACCCGATCAGGGTTTGAACCCACAATCCCCGACCCGATCAGGGTTTGAACCCACAATCCCCGACCCGATCAGGGTTTGAACCCACAATCCCCGACCCGATCAGGGTTTGAACCCACAATCCACGACCCGATCAGGGTTTGAACCCACAATCCCCGACCCGATCAGGGTTTGAACCCACAATCAAGCATGCTAACCATGTGGTTGTTGACGTAAGAGATACTGAGGATTTGTTAGCTAAGAAAAAAATAAATATTCAAGTTGTCAATGGAAAATTAAACTTATTTTTATTTGAAATGGCGAACATGACCCATAATTTGATTTATTATTCCCCTTTAAAAACAACAAGATTTGGAATTACACAATTAGTATTCAGAATAATAAGGCACATTTTGAATAAAATACTTGGATCAGGTTTTATTGGACATTAATTAAAAAATGACTGATTGGGTACCATAAATAAAATTGTTTCTTTTAGTAAAGAAAGAATAAATATTTAACCAGTTTATAATTCAATATACCACAGCAAAATAAAGATAAAAAGTCAAAGCACAACAATACTATGACAAAGCCGTACAGCCAATAATAAGCCATGTGTATACTGTGGCATAGAAAAGCCACCTACTTTGTAGCTTCTCCAACTCATGTGGTACATCCATGTTTTAGTATCAGCCATTGGATGTGTGGGATGCATAAATACACATCTTGTCTGAAGGACATGTGTAAACTTGTGCCTTGTTTTTCGTGAAGGATATATATCTAATTTAGTGTACACAATGTGTTTCTGAAATAACCTTCATATGCACGTTTAAAAGATTGGAATATTCAAATAATTTAAAAGTTTTTAGAAGCCAAAAAAGACCAACAACGTAGGGTCTGCCCAAGCAGAAGAGCTAATATTCACCTAATTTTAAAAATCTTTGGGATTAAAAATCAGGATATCCTCACAAAGAAACATCCTAGCAACATGATTTCACCAAATTGTCTATTTCTTATTTGAAATCTTCTTACCATGAGTATAACTGAAATACTGCCTTCCAGTCATCAAACAATAGTCAATCAACCAATCACCAGCTGTAAGGGACAAACAACAATAATCTATCCATCAATTAAAAGCCACCAGTATTTGCAATTTAAATGATAATTAAAAGAGAATATGAAAAAAAACCAATGACAAATGAATGTTTACTTCGATTATGGAATCAAAGGCTGGTAACGTACAATGTTGTTTTTATTTCAGGGTGGATCTATAATAGACAAAGTGATGGTTATAAAAGACAAACATGGACCATACAATGATCTAAAAAGGAAATCTTAATTGAACTATATAGAAATAATTTTAGGTAATCTTCATTCTTTTTGAAGAAGGCCATAGGTATTGACCGAAATGGTAGGCTATAATTGTTTTATCATTTTTCAATATTATTATATAAAATATTAAAATTTTGAAATTTTATGAAAACTTAAATTTTTGAAACATTTTGAACATTTTATCATTTTGAAAATTTTGAAATCTTGTGAAAATTTGGAATTTATTTGAAATTTTTTGAAATTTTTGAAATATTGAAAATTTTGAACTTTAAATTTTTGAAATGTTTAGGTAATCTTCATTCTTTTTGAAGAAAGCCATAATGGACCGGCAAAGCATTTTGGAACAAAATAATGTTCTTGCTGTATATATACAAACCAGTCTGTAGTATTCATAATATAACCTACTGGTTAATATAGTATTAATGTATGGCCTTTTTCATATTGGCCCTGTTACATGCCCGAGGTATTAATAATGGCCGAGGATGGCCATTACAGCCGTCCGAGGCCATTATTAAGCCATATATTGATACTTTTATTAACCAACTTTAACAGAGAATACAGTAGGTATGTCATGATGTTTTTTTTTCAATTTACTATTATGAATCTACAGTATGAAAATTTGGTTGAGGATAATCATATTTGTATTTTTTCATAAAATGTGACATTATAACTGAACTTAACATAAGCAACATAGCAACTGCAAGTGAGACGTTTGTAAGGGAATGTGATGAGTGATGTAGCATTGCAATGCGCAAGTGTGAAGTGTGGAGTTATCGAGTATTATATTGTTTGAAGGAGTTGCGGATTAACGAATGTCATTTTTTGAGTGTCGGTGAAAATGATCGAATTGAGATGGAAAAATAATTACGTCAGCGAGACAGGTCATTGAAGGTACAATGTAAGGGAATATGAAGAGGGGCTGAAAATAGTGAAATCAGATGAAATTTTGTTCAAACATACCAAGATAAAATCTTGCCAACAGTCCATCTAACTCTGGAAATGGTATGTCTTCAATCATTCTCATCTCCCCATTAGATAAGGCCCACTCATAGAACATTTTCAAGTCTGATTTTGTTTTGGTACAGGTGTTTTTATTCCTATTGTCCTTGGTAAAATGTTCTGTGTCCTCCAGTGTTACGACTTTATGTCTATCCTGTCGCACACCTTCATCATTCGATGTATCTACATTATCCGGATCAACAGAGTTTTGTGTTTGAGCTACCGGTATGCCTGTGACCTCAACAGGATCAATGCGATCAAGCGTGGGCACCACCTCAAGTACTGCTCCATTTCAGGCCAGAGCACTGGCTAATGCCAATAGTTCCTTCCGATTACTCAATTGTTCGTATCTGTCAATGTCATCGACGAGAATGTCCATCATTTCCTCTCCGTTTTAAGCATATCTGCTCATACAAATTATAGGTGGCGCTTTCAGTGCAAAGTGAAGTGTGCATTTGCAATAGTGTAAGTGCAGATCGATTGTCAACACACACAAACTTTAAAAAAAATTGTCACTTATTGTTAGAAATGTACGCCATTTTGATTCTGTCCATAATGGCCCTGTAATGATGCCCCATTTTTAAATTCGTAATGACTGGCTGTGATTTCGTAATGACCGGCTGTAGGAATTTCCGGTTCATAATGACCGGCTGTAGAAATTTCCGGTTCATAAAGGATGGTCATTTCTATTCATATTGTAGTAAGTTGGTTAATAAATCCTAGTAATAATCTTATGTTCTGTAATGTTCCGGTGACTTATCTTTCTTGCGTTGTGTTCCCACAATATTTTAAGGAGGGAAAAGATTTTTGTCTTGATATTTTTGTTGCCAACCTTTTCAGCATCTAGCTGGTGGTAAAAATGACAGTATTATATAACTGATCTATATTTGTCATTATCGTCTTTTTATTTCAATAGATATTCCTAAGCTAAAAAAATTAAATGGTGTTCAACATCTTATTGTATAGGATATTGGATGGTTATGTATATTACATTTTACAGTGAAACCTGTCTGAACCGAACCTCCTTGGACCAAATTTTGTGTTTGGAATAGACAGGTGTTCTGTTTATACAGGTTAAATTAACAAAGATTTCCCTTATTTTGACTTTATTTAAAGCTCAGTGAATACAGGATTTCGGTTTAGACAGGTTTCACTGTATATGGGTAGTGTTTTTCCAGTATCCTATTATAATAGAAATTGTATATGCCCACTAGGGGTATGTTTTTTATGTTTGTTCTGTAATCATGACCAGAGCTAAAGATAAACTGTAATGCAATAATATGTGATATTGAAATATTTAATTTCCAGTCAAGTATGTTAGAAAATGCTAAATATATTGTGTTGTATGATTGAATTTTATATGTATTGTTGTTTGTTAATCTCTAGTTTTGAGAGAGAATTAAACTGTTATTACTATTCATATTTGATTTCATACTAATATTCACTTGTAGGTTCCATACATGTGAACCTTGCGGCGGGAGCATTTTTCTCCCGATTTTGAGGGTCCCTCCCGTCAACTTTCAAAATCTTCCGCCCGTGAAAAAAATCAAGTACAATAAGATCTTGATCTACATTTTGCAATCAATATTTCTGGAAATTCCCCATTTGGAACTCCCGCACTGACGAAAAACGCCGAGAGATGCGAATGGTAAAGGTGAATGTCATATTTCATGATATCCGGTTATTGATCTGTTTGACACCTTTACAGGTAAATTGGGTCATAGTGATTAATTAAGGTGTTGATGATTATACAACAATTATCCACTGATTGACAGTTAATTGGGGATAAGGAAGTGGGTTTGTGGCACACGCTTAGATGATTAGAAGTGTGATAGCGGCAATTAAAAATAGTTATTAACCATTGTGCAAACAGGAGTCGGACAACCTTTGATGCAGAGGAAAACTTCTCATTTCGATCAAACGTACAATGAATTCATCTCGGATTGAGTTGTTATGGCTTGTTTGGGACTAAAGCCGATCAAAGTATTATTTAAGGACTAAGTTCCAGGATGGGGCACAAATCGGATGTCGTGAGAAATGGGTGGAATATGGGGAAAAAAATAACTCGTATTTTCTTGGTCTGGAAAAACAGAGGCAAATTAAAAAGTCAATAAACAAATTAATAGATGAAAACAATGAAAAAATAACTGACCAGATGCACATTCTTAGTACTATTAAATCGTATTATGAAAAATTGTATACTACAAAATATACTGATGAAAATCTTGCCAGTAATTATATTTTCGATACAAAATTAGAAAACAGACTTCAGGATCAGGATCAATCAATTTGTGATGGAAAGGTAACTGAAGAAGAGTGTTCTAATGCAATAAATAATATGAAATCAAATAAAGCCCCAGGTTTGGATGGACTAACAGTAGAATTTTATAGAGAATTTTGGGGAAAAGTCTTTTTTTTTTTAATTGATGTTCTAAATAAAAGTTTTGATGAAAAGCTACTGAGTTTTTCTCAGCAGACTAGTGTTTTATCTTTATTGTTTAAAAAGGGGGTCTCTTAGTTCTAGATAATTATAGACCAATTTCTCTTTTAAATGTTGATTTAAAACTTCTTCCTTATGTTCTAGCACAGCATTTAAAAAAAGTTTTAGAAAAAATTGTAAATAATGACCAAACTGGATATATTAAAAACAGGTTCATTGGCTTCAATCATAGATAAATACAAGACATTATTGATTTTGCTGAATCTTGTAATGTTGAAGGGGCAATAGTCTTTGTTGATTTAAAAAAAGTGTTGGACTCACTTGAATGGACATTTATCTTGACAACTTTATAACATTTTGGGTTTAATGAATCGTTTATAAATTGGGTTAAAACTTTATACAGTAATATTCAAACTTGTGTAATGAACAATGGCTGGATATCGGAGATTTTCAGAAACTTGCACGGAATACGTCAATGTTGTCCTTTATCTGCTTTGCTATTTGTTTTATCAGTTGAAATCATGGCTCTTCGAATAAGAAATAATAAGGATATCAAGGGTTTTCAGATAAAAATAGATGAACAAACACATAGTATAAAAATCTCGCAATTAGCAGATGACACAACACTATATTTTAACTCTAAAAACGATATATCTGTTGCTATGAACGAAATTGAAATTTTTGGTACTTTTTCAGGTTTAATGATAAATAAGAAATAAGACAGAGGGGTTGTGGATTGGGAAACTAAAACACAGTAAAGATAAGGTAGAAAATATTAAATGGACAAACAAACCAATAAAGTCGTTAGGTATTTATTATGGTCATGATTACACAGAATGTGAAAAACTTAATTGGGGGGGGGGGGAAAATGAATAGCTTATTTTTGTCATGGTCAAAGCGAAATCTCTCAATTTTGGGTAAAGTACTAATCATTAAAGCTTTGATTATACCTATTTTTACTTTTATTGTTAGTTCATGTGTTATTCCAGAAATATACAAAAAAAGAGATAGAGAGTAAGTGTTTTAAATTTATATGGAATGGGAAACCAGATAAGGTAAAAAGAAATACATTGATAGGAGATTTTGAGAAGGGTGGGCTGAAAATGATAGATATAGAAAATTATTTTATATCTTTGAAGGTGTCATGGGTAAGTAGATTAGCTGACTAAAAATTTTCGAATTGGAAACTGATACCACTAGAATATCTAAATGTATTTGGGAAAATATGGCTTATTTTTAAAATGAACATACACTGTAGATGTGAACAAATATAAACAGTTTTTAAATAATATCCCCAAATTTTACAAAAATGTTTTGACCAGTTGGATAAAAACAGGTGGTGGTCAATTAAGTTCACCATTAACATTCAGTAATGTAAGAAAGCAAATTTTTATGGGGAAATAGATTTATTACTTTTGATATTTTTTTTTTTTTTTTTTTTAAAGAATGGATTAATAGTGGAATATTTTTTGTTAATAGATAATAATGGTAAAATTACACAAGAATTTATTCTTCACAAGTTAATAAATAAATCTAATTTGATATCTGAATTTAGTATTCTTAAAAAAGCTTTTCCAAAGAATTGGTTAGACATTTTAAAAACAGAAAGCTCAGTTAAAAGCATTGTAAATATCAAAAAAGATTATTTCATCTGGAACAATCAGTTTATTAATTTATCTACATTGTCTAATAAGTTATTATATAATAAACTGGTGAATGTTAAATTTTCAAACCTTATTGGTACACATTATTGGATTAATTATTTAGTGTTGTCTGAAAAACCAAATACAAGTACCGGTAGTCTATATTTTTTCATTTTTAAATTTCTTGAAGAAACAAACTTAAAATGTTCAGATGGAAACTTTTTCATTTTATTATTCCAAATAAAGTTTTACTTTCCAAATGGAAAATTGTTGGGAATAGTTTATGTAATTTCTGTAAATTAGATGAAGATTACTCTCATTATTTTATTACTTGTACCTTTCTAAAAGAGTTTTGGACAAAATTTCAGAATTTAATGAAGGCTTTGGGTATCGAAAACAAAATTAATTTGAAACATATAGTACTTGGATACAAGATAGATGATAAAAACTATCTTGCATTAAAGTTTTTGATAACAGTTGTAGGGTTTTCCATCTACAAATCGTACTATATATCTGAACAGAAAACAAAGTATATTGATGTTCATAGAATATTTGCCAATGAATATATTAAAAGAATAAATGAAAATAAAACACTTCAAAAGTGTACATTTTTAATGAAAGTAAAAAACTATATAATAAATGCAAAATAAATAAATGTTTCCAAAAGGTATTAAATAGAAATTGTATTTAGGTTGTATATATATTTCATGTAATTCTGATTATAGCCCAGGATAATCAGAACAAGATGTAACAGGGAAACACCAAAATGAGCTTGGACTTCTGGCGTGTTAATTGTAGCAAGCATTTGAATAAAAAAAATTACGTTGTTAAAAAAAAAAAAAGTTCCAGGATGGAATTGTTAAACCACAAAAATGCCAAAACGTATGCTATCATCCAACGCACCAGCAGCAAAGAGACTTTTTTAATTTTAGTGCTCTGACTTTATTGTTCAGAACATTCTGTCTTCATTGTTATTGCTTTGTTATAACCTTATGATTATGAATGATTATGAATAAATTATAAACAGTTTTTATCCTTCATTCATCATATGAAACACTACTAATAAGACAGAAATGTAAACAATATCTATTGAAATGGGATGCAGATGGTTCAATACTGAAACAAATAAAAGGAAAACATCAATATAAACAATAAAAACATGCATCAAATACGTCGATAAAAAATCTCCAGCCAAAAATTTGCAAATCTCCAGTTGTAGCATAGCAACTCTATCACATGTATGTGTTAAGATTTTTTTAAGTTGAGGATCGAACGTTAAAACGGCACATAGCGATTGGAGTTTTTGTTGTGTACATTGACACCGGAAGTTGAATGCCGATTTAGTGATCTGGCGAAATTTTATTGAAAATAAATATGTAAACAGAAAGTTGGATTATTTCATAAATTAAAATGATTTTTAATACAATTTATTAAGAAATACCCATCACAATATCGTTATTTAGGTAAATACTTATTAGACTGATTTTTTTAAAACCATTTTTGTCTTTTTAATTGATAACTGACCCAAGTTAGCCTAAATAAATGAAATGTGACTTAATGTAAATCCTTGCAGGTCTAGGATGTTTTGTAAACAGTACTATTTGCGAGGTTGTGTCACAATATCCTTCATCCACAGGCGCTTGTGTAGAGTCAAAAATATGCTCGCTATGTACCTAAAATACCACAAGGCCGGACTCACTCCTACTACCCCTGTCACTTCAATCGCTATTTCCCCTGTCAAAATGTCGATAGGACGCAAATCGCTTACTAATTTGCGTAGTGAAATGATTTTTCTTCAAGGAAAACCCGTTTTTTATATCTTCCTACCATCTACACCCCCATACTGACAGATAATCCTCAGATTTTGTTGACAATGGACACCTAAGTGGCGGCAAAGCGAAAGTAGGTCATGTGCGACATATTTCCGCCTTTCGGTCGTTCTCGGGTTTTATCATATATAATTACTAAACACTAGAAACATTACAAGGCGCCAAAATATGACTGACAAAATGAATGAAAACTTCAGTGCTTCTTGGTATGCAAATAATACTAAAAATAAGGCATAGGAAATAATAGTATTTAAAAAACATTATAATTATACAGTAACAATACTGATATATAATTACGTTTCCCGAACTTTTCTTTCTGAACTTCTCAGGTATGTTTCGTATGGCAATGATAAAACCCGAGAACGACCGAAAGGCGGAAATATGTCGCACGTGATCTACTTTCGCTTTGCTGCCACTTAGGTGTCCATTGTCAACAAAATCTGAGGATTATCTGTCATTATGGGGGTGTAGGTGGTAGGAAGATATAAAAAACGGATTTTCCTTGAAGAAAAATCATTTCACTACGCAAATTAGTAAGCGATTTGCGTCCTATCGACATTTTGACAGAGGAAATGGCGATTGAAGTGACAGGGGTAGTAGGAGTGAGTCCGGCGACGACAAGTTGGTCCTATTTGTATTCCCTGGGATTCCGACGGGTGACCCTGCTATAGTCGCCTTCTACGACAAGCGCATATATAAAAAGTTACGAATGAAGGAATAGTCCCTAAGTGACCCCTTATATCACGGAAAGAAACAGCATCGGAATATGACAAAATAAACAACTGTGCTATGATACGCCCCCCCCCCCCCCCCCCCCCTTTGTGACAATTGAAGGTCAGTTGCTCAGCGTGAGAACAGTAATTAATATGCTGCATTTTTTAAACCAATTAATTGTATATACCATAAGAAAACTGGCGTTTTCCAAACTGACTAAAATCACACCTCTCACTTGCTCCCCCTTTTATCAATACAATGTATGTCACGACGTGACCTATCAGTAAAAGGGGGAAACAAGTGAGATATGTTATCGTACGAGGCGTGGATGGACGGACGAACAGCAGTATGCCATAATAAGCCCGTATTTTGACGGGCGTATAAAAATGAATGGCCCATATCCTGAAATTACGAATATATCATCTTTGGCCAAATTATTTTTCAAAACTTTCATCAGTTTAAAGCATTTGTCGGACTATCGGACTATCGGACTGTCGGACTATCGGACTGTCGGATTATAGCTAGTCCGACAAATGCTTTATTTCTTTGAAAGTTAAAACTACAACATGTGTAATATGGGGCCAGAAACCGAACCGTTTACTCACCACAGAAAGGTCCAGAACATCGGAAACACGATATCATAGACGAACAAACAATTGGCAGGGCCACACAAGAACTCAAAAAAACACATATATATGAACAACACGGACTCCATAAAAACCTGGATCAAGTCGTGATGAACCGGTAGTGTAAGTATCCCGTATATTTTTTATACGAAAACCTCTTAAAATATGTTCTTTTCTGGATGTATGTTGAAAAAACCCACATCGTTTAAAGGAATATGACTCGATCTTTTATTAATTCCGCCCCTTTTTTAGCTCACCTGGCCAAAGGCCATGTGAGCTTTTTCAGGTTTAATGATAAATAGAAATAAGACAGAGGGGCTGTGGATTGGGAAACTAAAACACAGTAAAGATAAATTGGACAAGAATTTTCAGCGAAAGTCGCATTTTTTATTTTTCAGTCACTGAAACGGATACAGTCACTTCCGGTCCGTTCTAAATTGATTTAGAAACTAAAAATAAAAGTGTTTTAAAAATCAAATGTCAGTAATTTGGAGTTGAACATATTTTTATAATCTGCATTGGAACAATTATCTGTATTTTAAAGGCTTACTTTACATTTGAGAGATGATCATGATGGCATTGTTACACATGGCCGGTCTAGATAATTCCGAATGCATATGAAAAATCCAGTGCAAACCGGAAGTGGCTGTATCCGTTTCAGTGACTGAAAAATAAAAAATGCGACTTTCGCTGAATATTCTTGTCCAATTCGTCTGAGGGGGGCCCGGTATTTATATTTAAATGTGGCAGTCGAAAAGAGAAATATCTCGGGAGTGTAACGATATAATTGGGTCAGCGAAAGGATCACAAATAAGCGAAAAATATTGAGGCGAAGTGGGGAAGGGGTAAAGGGCAGATGTTTACCTTGAAGTAAGGAAGAGTAGGGGGCATATATTTTTTAATGAAACAAGTGCCCTGTGGATCGAACGTTAAAACGGCACATATCAAATGGAGTTTTTGTTGTGCACATTGACACCGGAAGTTCAATGCCGATTAGTCCATCGAAATCACGTAATCTGGCGGACGAAAATAACAAGTTTAACGGAATGGAAATGATTCGAAACAACCGTATTGAACCTTGTTAAAAAATAAAACACAGCGTAATCATTTTTTTAAGTTTTTATGTTTTAATCTAAATTTGCTAAAATGTCACAATACACATCTAACATGTATGTGGGACAATAAAGTGACTTTTTATGATTATTGTTACAGTTAGCATTATTGTATATCTTTATTCTCATACAGCCAAATACAAAGGCACTCGTGGCACGGAATTACTGCCACCTTTCTGAGTACTTATTTATTTTCAATAAAATTTCTTTATTATTTCATCTCTTTTTCCTGAATTTATTGTGGATAATACGCTCCCGAAGTTCGGGAGCGGAAATGGTAGAAGTATGAATATGTACTACTATGGCACTTCAAAATCTTCAACAATATGGCTGCCAAACCGGAATTGTATGTGCTTTTTATGTAATTGTCGATTCAAAAGCTCACTAGAGCTTATGTTATGTGCTATGGATATTTCGACTTTAAATAAAACTTAGTTGATTTGATTTGATTTATTTGAGAAATTAAAAGAAAAATCACCTGACCTAAACCGGAACTCTAGTCGAAATAAAAATGAAACAATGTTCGGTAGCGGATACGAAAACTGTCCGGAGTTGGAGTTTTAGGGGGTGTTATTTTTAAGCTTGATATTTTGTAAACAGGAAGAAAAATTACTGTTCTTCGGGAGCGTCTCAGGTTGCACCTGCCTCATATTACGCTCCCGAAGTTCGGGAGCGTTAATGGTAGAAGTATGAATATGTACTACTATGGCACTTCAAAATCTTCAACAATATGGCTGCCAAACCGGAAAGAAATTAAAAGAAAAATCACGTGACCTAAACCGGAACTCTAGTCGAAATAAAAATGAAACAATGTTCGGTAGCGGATACGAAAACTGTCCGGAGTTTGGAGTTTTAGGTGGTGTTATTTTTAAGCTTGATATTTTGTAAACAGGAAGAAAAATGACCGTTCTTCGGAAGCGTTTCAGGTTGCACCTGCCTCATATTAGGGTCGACACACGTAACTTGCCGTTAACATAAGATTGTATAAATATGGATATGCACAAGTTAAATTGAGGAAAATGGGATGAAATAATAAAGAAATTTTATTGAAAATAGATATGTAAACAGAAAGGTGATTATTTCATAAATTAAAATGATTTTTAATACAATTTATTAAGAAATACCCATCACAATATCGTTATTTTGGTAAATACTTATTAGACTGATTTTTTTTAAACCACTTTTGTCTTTTTAATTGATAACTAACCCAAGTTAGCTAAATAAATGAAATGTGACTTAATGTGTTAATTATATAAATCCTTGTCTTCTATACATTTTAATTTCTTATCTACATTTGTAATTCTTATTCTTATTATGTAACAATATGGTCAGGTTGTTATTTTCATTGAATGGCATCTCAAAATAGCGACCAGCGGGAGCGTAATATAACGACTGGATTATTCGGGTTATGTTCCTCTTTGATTCGGTTGATTACTATGGGTTTTTGACCGGGTTCCTTGAATTTTGAGAAATTTGAGATCAAAGTTGAAAATTCGCCGTTGGCTAACTCTGAAAAGGTAGGCTTCCGGTCAAGATTGTGCTTCCCACCAATATTTCCATAAAATCATATTTATATCATCTGATAGAGTATAAATTTAAAATTGTCTTTAAGAATATTTAAACGGTTTTTGACCGGGTTCATTGAATTTTGAGAAATTTGAAATCAAAGTTGAAAATTAGCCGGTCAAGATTGTGCTTTTATCTAATATTTTAGCAAAACGATTTTTATATCGTCTGATAGAGTATAACATTGTCTTTAAGAATATCTAAACGGTTTTTGACCGTTTTGACCGGGGCCTTTGAATTTTGATACATTTTGAAGAAAAAAAATTTGTCCATTTCCCGTTCTCATTTTTAACACTTCCGGTCAACTTTTAAGTACCTAAATAATACGCTCCCTTTTTGTGAGCGTTAATGGTAGAAGTATGAATAGGTACTATGGCACTTCAAAATCTTCAACAATATGGCTGCTAAACCGGAAATAAATTAAAAGAAAAATCACGTGACCTAAACCGGAACTCTAGTCGATTTTTTTTTCAAATAAAAATGAAACAATGTTCGGTAGCAGATACG
This sequence comes from Bathymodiolus brooksi, assembly GCA_963680875.1. Classification (NCBI taxonomy): domain Eukaryota; kingdom Metazoa; phylum Mollusca; class Bivalvia; order Mytilida; family Modiolidae; genus Bathymodiolus; species Bathymodiolus brooksi. The sequence continues at coordinate 111,841,286 of OY804576.1, forward strand.
AAAACTGTCCGGAGTTTGGAGTTTTAGGTGGTGTTATTTTTAAGCTTGATATTTTGTAAACAGTAAGAAAAATTACTGTTCTTCGGGATCGTTTCAGGTTGCACCTGCCTCATATTACGCTCCCTTTTTGGGAGCGTTAATGGTAGAAGTATGAATAGGTACTATGGCACCTCAAAATCTTCAACAATATGGCTGCCAAGCCGGAAATAAATTAAAAGAAAAATCACGTGACCTAAACCGGAACTCTAGTCGATTTTTTTTTCAAATAAAAATGAAACAATGTTCGGTAGCAGATACGAAAACTGTCCGGAGTTTGGAGTTTTAGGTGGTGTTATTTTTAAGCTTGATATTTTGTAAACAGGAAGAAAAATTACTGTTCTTCGGGATCGTTTCAGGTTGCACCTGCCTCATATTACGCTCCCTTTTTGGGAGCGTTAATGGTAGAAGTATGAATAGGTACTATGGCACTTCAAAATCTTCAACAATATGGCTGCCAAGCCGGAAATAAATTAAAAGAAAAATCACGTGACCTAAACCGGAACTCTAGTCGATTTTTTTTTCAAATAAAAATGAAACAATGTTCGGTAGCAGATACGAAAACTGTCCGGAGTTTGGAGTTTTAGGTGGTGTTATTTTTAAGCTTGATATTTTGTAAACAGGAAGAAAAATGACCGTTCTTCGGAAGCGTTTCAGGTTGCACCTGCCTCATATTAGGGTCGACACACGTAACTTGCCGTTAACATAAGATTGTATAAATATGGATATGCACAAGTTAAATTGAGGAAAATGGGATGAAATAATAAAGAAATTTTATTGAAAATAGATATGTAAACAGAAAGGTGATTATTTCATAAATTAAAATGATTTTTAATACAATTTATTAAGAAATACCCATCACAATATCGTTATTTTGGTAAATACTTATTAGACTGATTTTTTTTAAACCACTTTTGTCTTTTTAATTGATAACTAACCCAAGTTAGCTAAATAAATGAAATGTGACTTAATGTGTTAATTATATAAATCCTTGTCTTCTATACATTTTAATTTCTTATCTACATTTGTAATTCTTATTCTTATTATGTAACAATATGGTCAGGTTGTTATTTTCATTGAATGGCATCTCAAAATAGCGACCAGCGGGAGCGTAATATAACGACTGGATTATTCGGGTTATGTTCCTCTTTGATTCGGTTGATTACTATGGGTTTTTGACCGGGTTCCTTGAATTTTGAGAAATTTGAGATCAAAGTTGAAAATTCGCCGTTGGCTAACTCTGAAAAGGTAGGCTTCCGGTCAAGATTGTGCTTCCCACCAATATTTCCATAAAATCATATTTATATCATCTGATAGAGTATAAATTTAAAATTGTCTTTAAGAATATTTAAACGGTTTTTGACCGGGTTCATTGAATTTTGAGAAATTTGAAATCAAAGTTGAAAATTAGCCGGTCAAGATTGTGCTTTTATCTAATATTTTAGCAAAACGATTTTTATATCGTCTGATAGAGTATAACATTGTCTTTAAGAATATCTAAACGGTTTTTGACCGTTTTGACCGGGGCCTTTGAATTTTGATACATTTTGAAGAAAAAAAATTTGTCCATTTCCCGTTCTCATTTTTAACACTTCCGGTCAACTTTTAAGTACCTAAATAATACGCTCCCTTTTTGTGAGCGTTAATGGTAGAAGTATGAATAGGTACTATGGCACTTCAAAATCTTCAACAATATGGCTGCTAAACCGGAAATAAATTAAAAGAAAAATCACGTGACCTAAACCGGAACTCTAGTCGATTTTTTTTTCAAATAAAAATGAAACAATGTTCGGTAGCAGATACGAAAACTGTCCGGAGTTTGGAGTTTTAGGTGGTGTTATTTTTAAGCTTGATATTTTGTAAACAGTAAGAAAAATTACTGTTCTTCGGGATCGTTTCAGGTTGCACCTGCCTCATATTACGCTCCCTTTTTGGGAGCGTTAATGGTAGAAGTATGAATAGGTACTATGGCACCTCAAAATCTTCAACAATATGGCTGCCAAGCCGGAAATAAATTAAAAGAAAAATCACGTGACCTAAACCGGAACTCTAGTCGATTTTTTTTTCAAATAAAAATGAAACAATGTTCGGTAGCAGATACGAAAACTGTCCGGAGTTTGGAGTTTTAGGTGGTGTTATTTTTAAGCTTGATATTTTGTAAACAGGAAGAAAAATTACTGTTCTTCGGGATCGTTTCAGGTTGCACCTGCCTCATATTACGCTCCCTTTTTGGGAGCGTTAATGGTAGAAGTATGAATAGGTACTATGGCACTTCAAAATCTTCAACAATATGGCTGCCAAGCCGGAAATAAATTAAAAGAAAAATCACGTGACCTAAACCGGAACTCTAGTCGATTTTTTTTTCAAATAAAAATGAAACAATGTTCGGTAGCAGATACGAAAACTGTCCGGAGTTTGGAGTTTTAGGTGGTGTTATTTTTAAGCTTGATATTTTGTAAACAGGAAGAAAAATTACTGTTCTTCGGGATCGTTTCAGGTTGCACCTGCCTCATATTACGCTCCCTTTTTGGGAGCGTTAATGGTAGAACTATGAATAGGTACTATGGCACCTCAAAATCTTCAACAATATGGCTGCCAAGCCGGAAATAAATTAAAAGAAAAATCACGTGACCTAAACCGGAACTCTAGTCGATTTTTTTTTCAAATAAAAATGAAACAATGTTCGGTAGAAGATACGAAAACTGTCCGGAGTTTGGAGTTTTAGGTGGTGTTATTTTTAAGCTTGATATTTTGTAAACAGGAAGAAAAATTACTGTTCTTCGGGATCGTTTCAGGTTGCACCTGCCTCATATTACGCTCCCTTTTTGGGAGCGTTAATGGTAGAAGTATGAATAGGTACTATGGCACTTCAAAATCTTCAACAATATGGCTGCCAAGCCGGAAATAAATTAAAAGAAAAATCACGTGACCTAAACCGGAACTCTAGTCGATTTTTTTTTCAAATAAAAATGAAACAATGTTCGGTAGAAGATACGAAAACTGTCCGGAGTTTGGAGTTTTAGGTGGTGTTATTTTTAAGCTTGATATTTTGTAAACAGGAAGAAAAATTACTGTTCTTCGGGATCGTTTCAGGTTGCACCTGCCTCATATTACGCTCCCTTTTTGGGAGCGTTAATGGTAGAAGTATGAATAGGTACTATGGCACTTCAAAATCTTCAACAATATGGCTGCCAAGCCGGAAATAAATTAAAAGAAAAATCACGTGACCTAAACCGGAACTCTAGTCGATTTTTTTTTCAAATAAAAATGAAACAATGTTCGGTAGCAGATACGAAAACTGTCCGGAGTTTGGAGTTTTAGGTGGTGTTATTTTTAAGCTTGATATTTGTAAACAGGAAGAAAAATTACTGTTCTTCGGGATCGTTTCAGGTTGCACCTGCCTCATATTACGCTCCCTTTTTGGGAGCGTTAATGGTAGAAGTATGAATAGGTACTATGGCACCTCAAAATCTTCAACAATATGGCTGCCAAGCCGGAAATAAATTAAAAGAAAAATCACGTGACCTAAACCGGAACTCTAGTCGATTTTTTTTTCAAATAAAAATGAAACAATGTTCGGTAGAAGATACGAAAACTGTCCGGAGTTTGGAGTTTTAGGTGGTGTTATTTTTAAGCTTGATATTTTGTAAACAGGAAGAAAAATTACTGTTCTTCGGGATCGTTTCAGGTTGCACCTGCCTCATATTACGCTCCCTTTTTGGGAGCGTTAATGGTAGAAGTATGAATAGGTACTATGGCACTTCAAAATCTTCAACAATATGGCTGCCAAGCCGGAAATAAATTAAAAGAAAAATCACGTGACCTAAACCGGAACTCTAGTCGATTTTTTTTTCAAATAAAAATGAAACAATGTTCGGTAGCAGATACGAAAACTGTCCGGAGTTTGGAGTTTTAGGTGGTGTTATTTTTAAGCTTGATATTTTGTAAACAGTAAGAAAAAATACTGTTCTTCGGGAGCGTTTCAGGTTGCACCTGCCTCATATTAAAATATTTTATTATTTATTTCTTTAAAAGATAGATCTTAACAATAGCTTTTAGAATCCGTTTATATTTTTATCCTAGTTTGAGTACTTTTCAAGATATGACCTTTCAAGTACCCATTTTGGGCTTACTTCCGTGTTTTCCCACTTCGCGTTTTAGCCCTTCCTGATTACTATCACCTGATTAGCATGTGATTTGTGTGGGGTCAGTACTGCGTTTTATACAACTGAAATTTACATCACAAGATATGACCTTTCATGTATCCATTTTGGGCTTACTTCCGTGTTTTAGACCTTCTCGATTACAATCACCTGATTAGCATGTGATTTATGTGGGGTCAGTACTGCGTTTTATAAAACTGAAATTTACATCACAAAATTAAAGAGAATAATCATCCAGATCTTTTGTTTTGATTCACGAGTTTGAGAGAATATAGTCTCCAGTGATTCTTCTTCTTCTTCTTCGACATGAAGATGCTGCTGATTTATCTTTCTGCTGTGGTTATCAGCTTCAACCTTTTAGGTGTTACTGCTGTAAATAAGTTTATAACACCAGAACAAATTCACATTTCATTCGGTGGTATGTATTGAACAAGTCAAGTGGTTGTAACTTGTATAATTTATTTACAATTATTGTACCGTGGTAGTTAAATTAAAAATATGATTGAAATAGCAATTGAATACATGGAACCATAGAACATGCGGTACCATAGGATCGGAATAAACATTTCAGGAAGTGCAAAACCCATTTTGGCTATATCCTGATTCTTCCCTGTCCAACAAATTTACGGGGAAGAATAATTATATGATATACATACATTATTATAGACATGATGAATTAATAAAAGTAATTGTCTTTAAGAATATCTAAACGGTTTTTGACTAGGGTCTTTGAATTTTGATACATTTGAGATCAAAATCAAAATGTTGTCCAATGCCCGTTCTCATTTTTGACACTTCCGGTCAACTTTTAAGTACCTAAATAATAAAATATTTTATTATTTCTTTCTTTAAAAGATAGATCTTAACCACAGGCACTTGACCGATGGACCTTAATGTCCCCGTGTTTGCCACGGGGGTACGTATTTTCAGGGCTAGTAACGATGTAGGGCCTCTATTTCTGGGTCCTGGGTCCACACGAATACTAGAAATAAACACAAGGTTTAGCAACAAAATGGCGGGATACTGCTAAATTTCTTATTATTGTCGATTTCCCTGATTTCTGAAAAATAAACGGATGGAATGCACTAACCTTGTGAACCCCCATCAGCTGTTGTGCCCCTGGTTTACTGTCGTATTCGTACTATTTTGCATATATACCCCCGACAACCTGTTCCCAAGACCGATTGTCAACTTAGTCGGAGGTCTATTTTGGATTCTCTCGGACTCCAACGTGTCTTTAAAAGAACAAATCTGGCTTACCGAATGCATTTATTTGGCGGACTATTTCAAACTTAGAAAAAAGAAGAAAAAACAGAATGAAATGTCTTTTTTAATCACATGGTAGGTATAAAAACAACAGGTGAACAAATATCAATCCTTTGCCACAATGGAACTATATTTGACAAACCCCGGGAAAAAACTGGACTGGCCATCAAAAGACACGTTGGAGTCCGAGAGAATCCAAAATAGACCTCTGACTAAGTTGACAATCGGTCTTGGGAACAGGTTGTCGGGGGTATATATGCAAAATAGTACGAATACGACAGTAAACCAGGGGCACAACAGCTGGTGGGGGTCCACAAGGTTAGTGCATTCCATCCGTTTATTTTTCAGAAATCAGGGAATTCGACAATAATAAGAAATTTAGCAGTACCCCGCCATTTTGTTGCATACCTTGTGTTTATTTCTAGTATTCGTGTGGACCCAAGCCCAGAAATAGAGGCCCTACATCGTTACTAGCCCTGAAAATACGTACCCCGTGGCAAACACGGGGAAATTAAGGTCCATCGGTCAAGTACCTGTGATCTTAACAATAGCTTTTAGAATACGTTTAGATTTTTATCCTAAGTTCAGTACTTTTCAAGTACTCATTTTGGGCTTACTTCCTTGTTTTCCCACTTCCCCGTTTTATACCTTCCCGATTACTAGTATTTTTTTTTTTTATCTTTAACCGATTACTAGTATTCATTGTATTCCAGTATTGTACCTGATTTGGGTTGGGTAATTAGATATTATTATATGAAATAAATATGCCTCTAGATTAGGTATGAACATAAATGTTTGTTTTCAAGAAAATAGTTTAGAAACATAATTTTTAGACAATATACATATTTTTTAAGTTTGTAAATTTTGAAAAAACAAATATTTAAACTTGTTATGTTATTTTTACTTGTTATTGGAAGAAAATAGGTTTTTTCTGAAATACGATATTTAAAGGGAGATAACTACTCTTTCAATATATTAGTTTGCAAATATGATTAAATTGATTAAAATAGTACATAACAATTGAACAAAACTTTAACAGAAAATAAACTAATTAAAAAAAAAAGCGTAATTTACAAAGATTACAAAAGAGATACTATTAAAAATATATAGAAGTATATTGAGAAATTTGGACGTTAGGATAGCTCAGTTTAATTTGTAATTGCATAACAGTTTAGATTCTTTTTGAACTGTTTTGGTAGCCCTTAAAAGGACTGTTTTGCCACTTTGGGACTTAAAACGGCTGTAACTGTTTACACTGGGTACTGTTCTGCTATGTGGGCACATAAGTTGTTAGCTTGGTTCGTGCCCAACAAGATTCGATGGTTTGTGTGTTGACACCGGTCTCCGGATCAACAAAGTTGACAGAATGGTTTACTGTTGCATGCTCTAGTCTAGATGAAGTTTTTCATGGATACGGTAGTATGCTCTCCATTGGTCTGAGTGTATGATGGTCCCAGGTTATACCACACTTTGTATAATTGGTAGAAGAGTGTCAGCATCACGTTTGTCCACTGTCTGCATATAGGTGATGGCTGGTTTTGCTGATGTGTCGGCGAGTCCAAAAACCCACTGTTCCTTGCTGGCCCGACGACCTCGGTTGTACTTTGCCTTGTGGCAAAAGAGACTCTCGTCGATCTGTACGATGACACCCGGGCCGCCTAGTCGTGGTGGAGTGTGGAGGAGTTTGGTGGTACAGATGTCTCTGATGTACTGTTACACTTGGATGGTGGTCCTCTCGGAGATGCCTGTCGTTTCAGCAGCTTTCTTTACCATCGTATCTTGACACCATAGGTAAAGGATTTATTAAGGCATCAATCGTATCAGATAGTTTTTATGGGTAACAAAAAATTACGATTTTGGCAGATAATGCCCCTTTAACATTTTGAAAATACAACTTAAACACATAATCAGGGGTTTCAAAGTTTTTTATAATAGGAGGTACTTCTTAAATTTTAGGAGGTACCTAAAAAATTAGGCTGAGGGCCGTAAGGGGTCCAGGGGGCGGAAGCTCCTGAAATCTAGCATTTTGTGGACCAAAAAATGTACTTCAGAGACTGCAAAACATTAAGTGTTTTTGAAAGAAAAATCCCATTAACTTTAATAGTTCAGATTTCACCAAGAGTGACGACCATGCATAATGCCTGGAATCCCCCCCCCCCCCCCCCCCCCCCCCCCCCCAATTTCTTTATTGAATATTTCAGTTTACAGACTTCAGCCAAGATTATTCATAGATAGTCTGCCATGTCTTAAAAAAAAGAAACCGAAAGGACCATAAAGAGCTATGGTTCCGCAGCTAGACTTGACCAAGCCATTGCTATCAAAGCTTAAACTTCTCAAAATTCTTTTGTTGGCTTTGTCCTTTTCTTTTTCACAATACCTTGGCTTGTGTGTTTTTTTTTACTTTATTACCAGTAATTAAACTCATCAAAGACCATTGGCAGGATCAAGACATTTAAATGTCATAATTAATGAAACCAAGGACGTACATGTATATAGAATACTCCTTGATGAAACATATAAATTTAATTTGCAATCATCAATCTTTAATAAAAATTTATTATTTTTTAATAGATCAATACAAATATAATTAAACAAAAACAATATATATTGTTACTTTCACGACTTATGTGCCAAAAAAATGTTCGAACAAAAACGATTCGCAGGAAGACATTAAATTATTTTGGAAAAAAGGGGGGGCCGGCGTTTTGACATTACAATGTAATTCGTATTTGAGCCATGTCCGGTCCTTTTTCAAGATTTCTAGTAATTTTCTATCCCTTATCTCCTCGTACCCCCTTTTAAAAATGTTTTTTCAGCACACTTTCATTTCTGTGAACAACCGCGGTAGGGCCCCGTCAAAATGTGAGCCATAGGTTTTTATTTTTTATACCGGAAGTTAAACAATATGGACGGAGTTAAGCAACAAGACAGTACGCCCCAGAATGATTCGACCCTAGGTTTAAATGGATAAAAAAAAATCGCACAAAATATTGTGTAGTCATATATTCATAATACATAATGATCATACTTATATTACTGGAGATTACACTAAATTGTGTTTGAACATAATTTGTAATCGGTCATTTTTTTATTTTGAAATGATGTCAGCTTTGTTCCGGTCCAAGTTTTACACAAGGATGAAAAGATATTGGGGCGAAAACATAACTATTTACCGTATGCTCAAACTGCTATTTACGATTCTAAGGTAAAGTTATTTTTAAAACAGGGAATATCCCATCAACTTGGTCGTGACGCAGTTGTTCGATTTGAATGCGAGAATTCAGCAATTGACGTGATCATTAATTTTTTATGAAAAATATTCCACAAGCCTATCGACCATCGTACTTGTGGTTTTGACCACCGCTAATTTTGGGGGGGTTCAGTAATTTCTGCCGGTACTATACACGATCTCAGGCGGGTAAAAGTACCGGGTACCGTCCCACTTTGAAAATCCTGCACATACTTGACTCATTTCATATCATATTATATTATAATTTCACAAATGCAAACAATATATAACATGAGGCTCGTACTAATTGATCCCTGTTTCCATTTCAGAGGACCAAGCTGCAGCAAAGGCATTCGACACCCAGACAACAATGAAGACCATATTAAAGATGACAAAAGAAGAGATGAAGAGAGAAATTGCCAGCAAGACACCAACTTTTGAAAGACTACAACAACATGGACCGATGCCAACCAAGACAATTGACCAGATCAGGGGATGTCATAGGGAAAGGGGATGGAATCGGCAAATAAATATGCTAGAAAATGGCCGATTTTATCATTCGATGTATATCAGGATTTTATAATAAGTAAAGAAATTCTCGTCCAGTTCGCGTGTATCGAGATACTTTTCACTGGATAATTCTTTTGACGTGTGTATGCAAATCTAGAATAAACTGAAATAAGTCGGAAAATACCGAAGTATAATTATAATATACAGAAAATACCGTATGCAATTCGGCAATATATTAAAAGGGAAGTGGGCGTTGTTTATATAAATAAATCGAAAGTTCTTCAAGATAGGTATATTTAATTTAAATAATTGCAACTATAATATTCATATAAATATGAACATAAAAAAAAAATTTTGTTTAATATTGATAACAATTTCAAAATATAACAATTAAATGCAAAAAGTTGAATTAACAATATTGGGGAAAATGCTTTTAAGGAATTTGAATAAAGGGAGATAATCATAGTACTGTATTCTCTTTTCCGGGGTGACGTCACTTCCTCTAACAACAACGAGTCGGCCATCTTTAGGCGGTGAAAATCAAATTTAAAATGGCGAATGTTTCACCGCCTCAATGACAAGGGAGATAATTCGTTGACCGAAATACCCGGATACCCGGAAAAAAGAATAGTATTATAAAATTACTACTGAAAAAGTTTTTGTAAAAAAAAAATTGAACCAATAGTGATTAACACACAGTTTGTCTATAAGCTTATATTAAAAAAAAAAAATGAAAAAATATTTTACAATACTGTCTGTACTCCGTCTATAAGCTTATATTTAAAAAAAAAATGAAAAAATATTTTACAATACTGTCTGTACTCCTGTAGGAGTGTGAAGCCCATCTATGATCTAAATAGATCCTCTGTTTTTAATAACAATTTATATTCATAAAATAAAATAAACAAAATGCTAAATAAAATTTGGATTAAGTGTTAACTATGTTAGATACAATGTATCTACGTACCATTAGTTGTTTACAAAATACACTTATATATATAATTATTGTTTGTAAACAAACATCTGCTTTGCATATCATAAATCCTCGGATTTACCATATTCTAAGAAAACACGTGTTTTTTTTAATTAATTTATTTTATAAAAATATATAACCTATATTTTCTGTTTTTATATATAATTATTAAGGTAAAAATACCTTAGAAAAGAACAAAAAACCATTCAGAAAAATTTGTCAAACTAAAAATCTTCCTGATTCTGACCCTGATCTTACCAGCAGCTCGCTGGTAAAATTTGGCCCAAAATTTGAGTATATTTTACTTCACATCCAAAGTTTTACAAGAAGACGAATGCTGAATGTAAAATAATACAAACCTCCTTGGGAAATTATATGTTTCAAACTATTACATCCATATTTTGTCACAATATATCCATAAATAAATGTCTGGCAAACTCATTTACCCAACACGATACACACTTTAGCACCCCCCACCCCCCCCCCCCCCCCCCCCCACCCCCCCCTATATTTTGTAATGGCTGAATATATAGCCAAGGGAGATCACCATTTCCACGACCTGAAACTCTCACTACTGACAACAGCTGTGTATGAACTTTATTAAATTTGTAATACTTGTATTTTATATTTAGTGCTCAAAAGTTGTTATTAAATTATTGTTTGCATATTATTTTATCTGATAATAAAGTATTATATAAATTTAATGTGATTTTCTTTCATTGATAACAGATAGAAATTAAAGTCCAGAGTTATTTCCCTTTGATATACTTGAAACAAACCAAAATTAACAAAATCTAAATATATCATTTACAATATTGTATTATCAAACAAAATAAAACCACTTAAGTTTAATCTGAAATAAAAACCTGTATACTTAAGCTGAAACAAAGACAATATTTAGCAACAACCAGTTCTATACATTACCTGTAGCAATAACACACATGCGGAAATAGACCTCCATTACAATACAGAAATGATGAAAAACGTTACAATACTGTAGCCCTTTTCACAAAAATTCTTACGATAAAAAATTGTCGAAAGTGTAAAACTAAGATTAAAAAGAGTTTCACAAAAATACTTACGGTAATCTTAAGTGTAAAAATAGTCCTAACTTTACGTGTAAAACTACCCTGTCCTAAGTGTAAAATTTTGATCTTAAGAGAAATTTTGGTCTTATCTTTTATCGTAAGTGAAAAAAATAGAAAAAAAGATGGACGATGTATTGGCGCTTCGACTTGAAAATAAGAGAGCAATTCATCGTTAGCGCATTTTCTCTGACCGTATGACAAACCTATTTACACATATTGATAAATGTTTATTAAAATGAATATGGTTTAATACAAACAGACGCTACAAATGGCATTGTTGTTTACTCCTTTTTGGCGTGACTAATAACAGAGTCTGTCTATAACGATGCATTCCGTACATTTACCTCTTCAATGCAGCAGTGTATCGTTTACATGACAAAAAAATCAGGATAATTCTCATTAATTTTAGATTTCAAATTGGGAACGATCGACAATCGAAAAGACTACATATACTTGAAAACTTGGGGAGAATTCTTTTTTTCATTTTTTTTTTTTTTTTGGATAAAAACAGGAATACGGGATTTTCTTCTAGACATCTACTTCGCTTACAAAAGTTTTGTATGAACAGCCGCTTTAGGACTGGAATTTTCTGGATCCAATGATATCGTTTTGATTTTGCCTTTATATTAGTAATATAATTTATTAATTTCTGGCAACTTCGATGATCATCGAATACTCTGGCAATACATAAACTTGTGTACATTCTTCTGTTATATTAATATTAATATATAACAGGGATATTTATTCGTCTTCATGATTGATAGATGATAAACACATCTTTATTTGGGTTATCTCAGAAAAATCGGGATAAATTTTCATCAGTAAAAGAACAAGCGTTTAATTTTATGTGGGATGAGATTAATTGGAAAAAAGGGGTAAATATTTTGCTGACAAATAACCGATAAAATGAATTATATGAATAGGTTTTTTTTCACACTCCAGATGCACTCCCTTACAAAATACTTCTACCAAAAGTAACCACGCGTGGATGATGACGCACAACTCCAAGTAATGATAATTATTATAGATCATTTTAATTTATATGCATTAGAAATGTTCCTCTATACGAAAATCATACTCGTTCATATTTTGTGCAGTTATTGGTGACCGATTCATATACATTTTTTTGTATTAGATAAAAATTCAATATAAACATACAAACACATCATAGCATAAAAATTGCTTATAAATTAGCGCCGGGGATATTTTTTAGAATAATTTTATTAAAAAAAAATGCTTTGTTGTGCTATGGAAATGAAACTAGGTTGCTAAGGAAGATGGTTTATGGTGTTTAACGTCCCTTTCAATAATATATCGGTCAGTTTTATTGGTGGAGAAAACTGGAGTACTCGGAGAAAACCATTGACCTGTCGCAAATCACTGACAAAATTTATTATATAATGTTGTATCGAGTACACCTAAGGAAGAATTTTTTATCGTAAGTGTAGTTTTAGTCGTAAGATTAAAATTTGTCGTAAGATAATCTTTGTGAAAAGGACTTAGGAATTGTCGTAAGATAATCTTAATTGAAAAAGTTAGGACTATAGTTACGAATTTTTGTGAAAAGGGCTACTGGTGTACAATTTTATACCAGTATTGTGGTGTATACCAGTATTGTGGTCACAAAAGTCAATTGATCAGAATGTTTTATTTTGCAAAATTTGTATTTTTGACTTTCCCCCAAATAATACCGTGCCCCCTTTTTTATGAATATCCCCAAAGAAAAACCCTTTCAGACTGGATAAACAGCTTGTTCTTTGTTTGCAGCGTATAATTGTTATTCATATTATGCACAACCGTATCTTATATATGATCCTGATTCTTCCCCGTCACTCTTATATATATGATCCTGATTCTTCCCCGTCACTGTCTTATATATGATCCTGATTCTTCCCCGTCACTGTCTTATATATGATCCCGATTCTTCCCCGTCACCTTATTGTACACGAAAATCGGAGGTATACGTATTGGTAAAGTTCGTGTAGGACGGAATAAATGGTATCTTTATTTTATGTTGTACACATACGGCTTTTTCCGTCTTACACGAAAATCGGAGGTTTACGTATTGGTAAAGTTCGTGTAGGACGGAATAAATGGTATCTTTATTTTATGTTGTACACATACGGCTTTTTCCGTCTTACACGAATATCGGAGGTTTACGTATTGGTAAAGTTCGTGTAGGACGGAATAAATGGTATCTTTATTTTATGTTGTTCACATACGGTTTATTCCGTCTTACACGAAAATCTATATACAGGACAGGGAGTGGATGTAGTCGAGTGGTCTAGGGCGCTGGACGTAAGGCTAAGCGAATGGTGCTGCAGTGTATCAATGGTGTCGGTTCAAATCCCGTCGAGGGAAGAACAAAAATTTGACAGCTCTAAAATCTAATTCTAACACTGTTTGGTTTAATTTTCAGACGTATATATATATATATATATATATATAAACGTCTAAAATGTTAGCACAACGATATCAAAAAAATATGTTAAAATGTAACAAAAATAACTATAAGTCTACAAAAAGACTATAATTATAATGAAATCGACGGATATTTCGCTTGACCGACAAGCTTCATCAGCGTCTGTAATCCGATTTGAAAAAATGTCACGTGAGCATCAGTTATCGTGACGTAAATTACTAAAAATCATAATCTTGAACTTTATACTTTATATTATTCAAGTATATTGCACACTAATTTATAAATATGAACAGAATGAGAAAATGTAATGATGAAGTTTACCAACTAGCTAAGGTCCAGGCACTGGATAAAAAGTTAAAAAACAAAAGATTTAGGCCTTTTTGTTTATGCCTTCCGGGTGTAATGTTTGTAACTCGCGGATCCAAAAACTCTCTTTTTTCTGTCTTTGATTTTCTTTCCAACTTGGATTGTGGTCCAAATCGGATTACAGACGCTGATGAAGCTTGTCGGTCAAGCGAAATATCCGTCGATTTCATTATAATTATAGTCTTTTTGTAGACTTATAGTTATTTTTGTTACATTTTAACATATTTTTTTGATATCGTTGTGCTAACATTTTAGACGTTTATTTATCATTTTTGTTTGTTTGCACAGTATCGTTAACACTTGTTTCCGATCCGACATCTCGTAGATTTATACGTTGGCTACTTTTTCAGATGTTTATATATATATATATATATACATGATTGAATTGTATTCACTAGTTAAATCAAGTAGGAAAAAAAACTATAACCATGTATAGCCCTGCAGTGTATTTATTTATTTTAACATTAACAAGTGTATACAACCCTACATAATAATTAAAAACACCAGACCAATCACATGCATATTAGATGCAGACAGACTGAATATCGAAAGACTAAGTGAAGTATTTTCTCACCTACTAAATACATCGCTAAAATTACCTGTGGGTGTTTCCCCACTTCAACTCGTAAATTTACATAGAAATCGGGGATATTTCGTCACAAGACTTCACACATGGTTTTGTCTATCATATTTCTTGAAGACAAACATAAAATTGTATTGCATTTATCAATATTTTATGAGTATCAACAGTTTTTTCAACACCGTATGTCTTTCTCGATACAGCCGCCCGATTACAGTGACCCGTGACCCAGATAATGTTGTTTAACAAAGCTCACAGCATATAAAGTTATATTCAAAATTAAAATTACACTATTTCCCTATTTCGCGTTTATTCAACTGAAAATTACCCTGATAATCTTCCCCATTTGTTGCAAAATCATAAATGAAATACATAAGAAAATAAATAATATCTCATGGGGAAGAATGTCAGTGAAATAAAGCATATATTAACATTATTCTGTTATTCTATTATTCTGTTTTTCATTTCCCCCCCAAAAAAATACCATGCCCCTTTTTTTAAATAATGTCCCCAAAGAAAAACCCTTTCAGACGGTTGAATAAAGCTTGTTTTTTATTTTATTTATAATATATAGTTGTTATTCATATGATGTACAAACGTGTCTTATATATATAATACAGGGGCGGATCCAGGGGGGGGGGGGGGGGGCGCACCCGGCGCGCGCCCCCCCTAAAATTGGAAAAAAATAAGATTTTTTGGCGTAAAATCGTGATTTTTCACACAAAATACCCCAAAAATTTTCGCGCCTCCCTCCGCAATTGGAAAAAATACGATTTTTTTGTCGTAAAATCGTGATTTTTCACACGAAATACCCCAAAATTTTTCGCACCTCCCCCCGCTCGGCGCGATTTTTTTAAGTGCGCCCCCCCTAACTTGAAATCCTGGATCCGCCCCTGTAATATGATCCCGAATCTTCCCCGCCACTGTCTTATATATGATCCTGATTCTTCCCCGTCACTGTCTTATATATGATCCTGATTCTTCCCCGTCACTGTCTTATATATGATCCTGAATCTTCCTCGTCACTGTCTTATATATGATCCTGAATCTTCCCCGTCACTGTCCGTTATATATGATCCTGATTCTTCCCCGTCACTGTCTTATATATGATCCTGATTCTTCCCCGTCACTGTCTTATATATGATCCTGAATCTTCCCCGTCACTGTCCGTTATATATGATCCTGATTCTTCCCCGTCACTGTCTTATATATGATCCTGATTCTTCCCCGTCACTGTCTTATATATGATCCTGAATCTTCCCCGTCACTGTCTTATATATGATCCTGATTCTTCCCCGTCACTGTCTTATATATGATCCTGATTCTTCCCCGTCACTGTCCGTTATATATGATCCTGATTCTTCCTCGTCACTGTCTTATATATGATCCTGATTCTTCCCTGTCACTGTCCGTTATATATGATCCTGAATCTTCCCCGCCACTGTCTTATATATGATCCTGATTCTTCCCCGTCACTGTCTTATATATGATCCTGATTCTTCCCCGTCACTGTCTTATATATGATCCTGAATCTTCCTCGTCACTGTCTTATATATGATCCTGAATCTTCCCCGTCACTGTCCGTTATATATGATCCTGATTCTTCCCCGTCACTGTCTTATATATGATCCTGATTCTTCCCCGTCACTGTCTTATATATGATCCTGAATCTTCCCCGTCACTGTCCGTTATATATGATCCTGATTCTTCCCCGTCACTGTCTTATATATGATCCTGATTCTTCCCCGTCACTGTCTTATATATGATCCTGATTCTTCCCCGTCACTGTCCGTTATATATGATCCTGATTCTTCCTCGTCACTGTCTTATATATGATCCTGATTCTTCCCTGTCACTGTCTTATATATGATCCTGAATCTTCCCCGTCACTGTCTTATATATGATCCCGATTCTTCCCTGTCACTGTCTTATATATGATCCTGAATCTTTCCCGTCACTGTCTTATATATGATCCTGATTCTTCCCTGTCACTGTCTTATATATGATCATGATTTTTCCCCGTCATGTACTGCCTTATATATGATCATGATTCTTCCCCGTCATGTACTGCCTGATATATGATCCTGATTCTTCCCTGTCACTGTCTTATATATGACAAAAAATAATTGAAATCTTTCTTTTATTCATTACTTCTTCATTTTACCGTTCATGGGACATTTATATATTGCGTGACAATTTTCCCCATACGGGGAAGAATCAGGATATAGACCCCATTTTATAGGCTATATATGCATTCTAATTTCGGTGTCTTCAACCTATGCCAACATTTTGAAATATCATATTCAAGGTATGCCAACAAATATTATATTACAGGTTTTTATATAGCAATTAATGGCATTTACAGGTAAGGAAATTTGGAAATGCAGGTCTCAAAATTGAAATTTATTATTTAAAAAAAAAAAAAAAAAAAAAAAAACAATCTAAAAATATAAGAATAAGTCTGTTAAAATTTAATAACTTGAAAAAAAAAAAAAAAATCTTGTAAAGATTTATATATGAAATAAAAATCTGGTAAAATTACACAAAAATCTAAATAAAAAAGGGGAAAATATAAAATTTTTGAATAATTTAAATAAACAATTATTAAAAAAACAAAAACAAAAAACAATCTAGAGATATAAGAATAAGTCTGTTAAAATTTAATAACTTTAAAAAAAAAAAAATTAAACTTTTGTAAAAATTTTTATATAAAATAAAAATCTGGTAAAATTACACAAAAATATTATGAATGAACCCTAATTTCTACATGGGTATTGTTTTACACTTCCTGCAATGGTTAGTCCGATCTTATGGGACTGAAGTTTTTTTATGGAATTGAATTGTTAAAGTACCCTTACTTGCTGAAGTACAAAAATATAGTGAAGTGTAAAAGTACCCATCCTTGCTGAAGTACAAAAATATAGTTAAGAGAAAATGTAATTTGACATCAAGACAGAATATTCAGCCACAGGGCCTTATAGACTATCCATGTATGTTACTACCCATACATATACAAACCATAGGATACCATAGGAACTACTGTGGACGCTGGCTTACTCAACCACTATGTCCGCCTCTGTGATATTTTCTGACGTATTTGTGCGTGACTTTACATAGGGGCAGACATTTTTTTTACCCCTGCTTGCTTCAAGTCCTATATGGCTCAACTACCAATGCATTTATCTTTTCAAGAAATATAATGCTCACCATCCGAATACAGTCAGTTTTCTATTATCACATCAATTGTTTTTGTCACAAAACCCCCATTTACCCTATCTATGGTGGCCAAAAGTGAAACTAGACAGCATCACTGTTGGAAGTTTGATACTCTCTGGACTATAGGATAGACAACATTGAATGGCGGGAAAATTCAAATGGAAAAAAGAACGATAATTCATGAGAAAACCCAATAGCAAATGGTACTGCCCAAGAGTATCAAACGTCCACTTTCAGTAGCAGTATTTCAGTTGTATTCCGAATGAGAACAAGTTCGATGAAAACTACTAGTCTATTAAAATGAGGGAATGGATCGGTCAACGACTATTGCACGGCACCCCCCAAACACATTACGCACTGTGGTCCACGATCAGCTTTCCGTTTTATTACTTGGCAACCCTCTCATTAATTCAAGGTGTAAATTAGAAAAGACTATTTAAAATATACATGAACTGTTTTATAACATCAAGATTATTAATCATTTCTACTGTATCATTGGTTATTGTTCATTTCAAGTTGATCCAACAAAGATGGTGGTCACATGGAGTACCATGAATGTTACCCAGAATTCAACATGTGTCTATGGTATTGATACACCCACTATGGTTGCTAAAGGTTACACAAGAAAATTTGTTGATGGAGGACCTCAACAACACACCCAATACATACACAGGGTAACACTAATTAATCTGAAACCAGGAACAAGATATGGTTAGTTGGTAATCAAACACAAGATTTTTACATTGGTACCTTTGTATATTCTTTATGATTTGTGAAAACAAATGTTTACTCCTCAAATGCTGCTTGCTTTGCATAGAAGCAGCAAATACATGTACCAAATTTATAGTCTTTGGTTTGACACAACCTAGATTTGAACCAATGATCTACCACACTCAAGGTGACATTGTTAACAATTACAATACTGATACAGTGTGTACCTGTGACAAGGGCAGATAACTACTACTAATACATGTACTGATAACTATTAAGGGAGATAATTTATCATGTGTATTCATAGCTAGGACATATTGGTACTGGTATTGTTGATGCTAGAGGTATAGAAGCACAATGAAAAGTATAACTTGTGTCTCAGTTTAAAACAAGTGACATTGATGTACATAGGGGAAGAAAACTCTATATCTTGAGTGATTGTTGTTTAATGCCAACTCATCAATTTTTCAGCTATATCATGGCAAGAGCAAGTTACATTTCAATGAGATAATGATGATGTCAGCTTTGTACTATGTCAACATGTTTAGTAGGATTTCTATAGTGGCTTTAATACCAATGTTATGGTCTTTGATTTGACCTGATCGGGTTTGAAACCCACAATCTACCGCACTTGAGATGAGCATGCTAACCATTCCACCATTGATGACACTAAACACTATCTTGTGCTTTGATAACATATCAAAATAACAGAAGTGTTCCTTATATAACAGCCGCAGTTAATTATGTATATTTTTAAAACATCTTGAAGGATTGTTAGAATTCGTTATTATTATTTCATTAAAACCTTTTTTTAATTTAAAATATCAGTATACAGTTGCGGAAACGGCATTCTTATGAGTGACGTGTACAAGTTTGTATCAATGAAGGACGGTACAGACTGGAGCCCTAGGATAGCTCTGTTTGGTGATTTAGGATATGTTAATCCACAGTCTGTTCCTAGATTAATAAATGACTCCAAAAAAGAAATGTATGATGCTATCTTTCATGTTGGTAAGTTGACAAATTGAAGTAGATATAAAACCTAAGAATTTATCTATTATTTATTATTACATTATAAATCTTTGTATGTTTCCAATGTTTAATTCTGCGTTTCTTAATTATTTTTGTTCATTGTGGAAAATCCTTGTTTCTCACAATAAAAAAACGGAAGAAAAAGATATCCAATAAATAGCTTAAAAGTAAACAATTTAAAACATATGGTGTCTTATATTATAGGACTAATCTATTATTATGATCAATTGTTATTGTATTATACTGTATATCAATGTGTAAAATTATATATTTGATCGTGGGTGACCGGTATTGTCGATTTATTACAAATTTTAGCAGTTTTATATTTATGCTGGAAAAAGTGATGTCTACAATTTATTTAATGTAGATTACATATACATACTGAATCCACGTGGAAAAAATATGTTGGTATTACTCTCCTATTTTATCTATCGATGTGGCTGGCAGTTTTATGTGTCGGTGTTTCTCTCCATTTCATCTGTCGGTGTTTCTCTCCATTTCATCTGTCGGTGTTTCTCTCCATTTCATCTGTCGGTGTTCCTCTCCATTTCATCTGTCGGTGTTGCTCTCCATTTCATCTGTCGGTGTTGCTCTCCATTTCATCTGTCGGTGTTTCTCTCCATTTCATCTGTTGGTGTTTCTCTCCATTTCATCTGTCGGTGTTTCTCTCCATTTCATCTGTCGGTGTTGCTCTCCATTTCATCTGTCGGTGTTGCTCTCCATTTCATCTGTCGGTGTTGCTCTCCATTTCATCTGTCGGTGTTTCTCTCCATTTCATCTGTTGGTGTTGCTCTCCATTTTATCTGTCGGTGTTGCTCTCCTATTTTATCTATCGGTGTTGCTGGCAGTTTTATGTGTCGGTGTTTCTTTCCATTTCATCTGTCGGTGTTTCTCTCCATTTCATCTGTTGGTGTTTCTCTCCATTTCATCTGTCGGTGTTTCTCTCCATTTCATCTGTCGGTGTTTCTCTCCATTTCATCTGTCGGTGTTTCTCTCCATTTCATCTGTCGGTGTTGCTCTCCATTTCATCTGTCGGTGTTGCTCTCCATTTCATCTGTCGGTGTTGCTCTCCTATTGTATCTATCGGTGTGGCTGGCAGTTTTATGTGTCGGTGTTTCTCTCCATTTCATCTGTCGGTGTTTCTCTCCATTTCATCTGTCGGTGTTTCTCTCCATTTCATCTGTCGGTGTTGCTCTCCATTTCATCTGTCGGTGTTGCTCTCCATTTCATCTGTCGGTGTTGCTCTCCATTTCATCTGTCGGTGTTTCTCTCCATTTCATCTGTTGGTGTTTCTCTCCATTTCATCTGTCGGTGTTTCTCTCCATTTCATCTGTCGGTGTTCCTCTCCATTTCATCTGTCGGTGTTGCTCTCCATTTCATCTGTCGGTGTTGCTCTCCATTTCATCTGTCGGTGTTTCTCTCCATTTCATCTGTTGGTGTTGCTCTCCATTTTATCTGTCGGTGTTTCTCTCCAATTTATCTGTCGGTGTTTCTCTCCATTTCATCTGTCGGTGTTTCTCTCCATTTCATCTGTCGGTGTTGCTCTCCATTTTATCTGTCGGTGTTTCTCTCCATTTCATCTGTCGGTGTTGTTCTCCATTTCAACTGTCGGTGTTGCTCTCCATCTTCTCTGTCGGTGTTTCTCTGCATTTCATCTGTCGGTGTTGCTGTGAACTTTATCCTTCAGTATTTCTCTCCAGTTCATCTGTTTGATGTCATTTACTTTAATTGGATGTCGTTATTTTCAATATTTAAAAGATCTAATTTTAGATAAAAAAAAACTTAATTTCAACATAAATATATATTTTGATATAGTTAAGTTTCTCCAGTTATTACTAAATATAATGTCATGAATGTTGAGACCTATGCATGTAAATTTGTTTTATATTTCAGGTGATTTTGGATATGACTTAGATTCTGTAAGTACCTTCTATAGACTATAGCAGAGTAATTAACACAAATGTTGATATCACAAATTGAAGCATTGTTTCAAAATATGTCAGGGAAATTATTATTATTATTTTTATATCACATTATTTGTCGCTTCTTTCTCATAATATTACAGGGGCCGTCGTGGCCGTGATCGTATGGTAGTTAGATTTACAACTACCTATGCAATCAGTGTCTATCACCACTGATGTTGTGAACTTGTTAGTTCGAATCTCGATCAGGGTGAGGTGTACAACATTATGTGATAAAGTTTGTCAGTGACTTGCGACAGGTCGGTGGTTTTCCCCGGGTCCTCCGGCTTTCTCCAATAAAAATGACCGCCACGATATAACTGAAATATTGTTGAAAGTGGCGTTAAGCACCATCAAACAAACAAGCAAACATAATATTACAAATAAAACAAGTATTCACAAACAGGGGAAGTAAGTCAATAGAACAAATACAAACTTGTAAATCTTAAAACCAGAGAAGATAAATGGGTTTGCATTACAGTACACTATAAATAACATTATATTCAAATTTAATTGGCCATATATGAGAAATAACATTATTCTCATATTTGATTGGCAATATAAGAGAGACACAATTTTATGTAATATTACCATCCATTCATTTATTTTAATATTTCAGAATGACGGACATATAGGAGATAAGTTTTTAAACTTGATAGAACCATTTGCTGCTGAAACTCCTTACATGACATGTCCTGGAAATCATGAACAAAAATAGTTTGTATTTTTTATTGACTACGAAATCTGTCATAATATGCTATAGGTGTTGAGATAAAACAGATTTGTTTGTATAAATAATTTTCACTTTGTTTACGACAAATTAATACTGTCTTTTATGAAATTGAACCTATTGTGTTGTTGTTATCATCTATGTATGCAATCAACGACTGTTACTATTATTGTTTGACTCCTGCATCTTGCAAGGTGTACTTGATATAAGTTTAACTGAGGAAGTTTATCAGTAACTTGCAAAATACTGTGATTTTCTTTGGTTAGTCTTGTTTCCTTTCACTAATGAATTTTATAACTATTACTAAATAAGACTTGATCTAACATGTTGAAAAGAAAAGTATTTTTCTGATGTCTTTGTTTAGTTGAGAAATCACAATTTTCATTGGTCATCTCACAAAGCAATGATTTAAAAATTAAAAGAATCACTAATAGATTAATTCAACAAAATTATTGAATTGAATTATGGAAGAATCCTCATTGTCATAACTTTACACCATATATTTTATTAAGAATATTTAAAATTAAGATTTTGTAGTATAAGGCCCTCAGCCAAATGAAGTGAAACTTGGTAGGAAGCATCTATAGAAGGTCCTCTCTAAAGATTGCACATTTTGTCCCGATCCATTAACAAACATGGCCGCCACAGGCAATTCTTGTTTCTGATTGGCCGATTTTTAAAAATCTTCTCCTCTGAAACCGCTGGACCAAATGAACCGAAACATGGTAGGAAGCATCTATGGAAGGTCCTCTATAATGATTGCTCATTTTGTCCCGATTGGTTACCAAACATGGTGGCCACAGGCAATTCTTGTTTCTGATTGGTTGATTTCTAAAAAACTTCTCCTCTGTTAAAAGAAAGATAACTCTTGCCTAAGCTGTTAAAAGAAAGATAACTCTTGCCAT
This sequence comes from Bathymodiolus brooksi, assembly GCA_963680875.1. Lineage (NCBI taxonomy): Eukaryota > Metazoa > Mollusca > Bivalvia > Mytilida > Modiolidae > Bathymodiolus > Bathymodiolus brooksi. The sequence continues at coordinate 111,864,474 of OY804576.1, forward strand.
TATCTCCCTTAGAAATTAACTAATGCTGATATAGTGTAACATGTTTATTCTATACATTACAAGTAGGTATTCACATTTTTATATTCTTTTTAGCAAACCTTGCCAAAGGCAATGTGAGCTTTTGCCATCACTTGGTGTCCGTCGTCTGTCATCTGTTTACTTTTCACATTTTAATCTTCTCCTCTGAAAACCCTCAGCATCTATGGAAGGTCCTCTCTAAAGAGTGCATATTTTGTTATGATCCATTACCAAACATGGCTGCCACAGGCAATTCTTGTTTCTGATTGGCCGATTTTTAAAAATCTTCTCCTCTGAAACTGCTTGGCTAAATGAACCGAAACTTGGTAGGAAGCATCTATGGAAGGTCCTCTATGAAGAGTGCTCATTTCTTCTAGATCGGTTAACAAACATGGCTACCACCGAAACTTGGTAGGAATCATCTATGGAATGTCCTCTATGAAGAATGCTCATTACGTCCCGATCGGTTAGCAAACATGGCTGCCACCGAAACTTGGTAGAAAGCATCTATGGAATGTCCTCTATGAAGATTGCTCATTTCGTCCCGATCAGTTAGCAAACATGGCCACCACATGCAATTCTTGTTTCTGATTGGTCGATTTCTAAAAATCTTCTCCTTTGAAACTGCTTAGCCATATGAACCGAAACTTGGTAGGAAGCATCTACATGTATGGAAGGTTCTGTATTAAGTTTCGTCAAAGGAGGATGAACGGTGAGCAACACAGGCTCAGGCTCAGCCCACTGAGCCTCTAGTTTTTATTATCATTTTTGAACAAGCACTGCTAACAACTAGATCCTTGTTCCATATAAACTAGATAGAAATAAAACAAACAGTTTGGCTTACCTACATACACCTTTTTTCAAGAATATTAAGAGAAACACGAGTACTTTTTTTCATGGCCTCAACAGTGCATAATCAACAATATCAGTAATAAACATTTCATTGACTTTTTCAGTAATTTTTCCAACTATAAAAACAGATTTACAATGCCAGGAGATGAACACATGGATATGATGGTTTATAGGTAAAACTATGTCTTATCTTAATTACTTGTATGTATTTACCTCTTACACAGAGCTGTGGAACCTTACACTTCACATTGTTTTATCAGATTATTCTTGTTTAAGGACACACTGAGATACTTGCAACTTGTCCATTACATGGTGGTCAGGAATGTTTTTTTTCTTTACAAATTGGGACTAGTTTTGAAAACTGTATAAGACATTAAAAGAAGGGCTGTCATCTTGATCGTATAGTAGTTGGATCATTGACTATCACCACTAATGTTCGAATCCCTATGAGGCGAGCCATACTCAATACAACATTATGTGATAAAGGTTGTCAGTTACTTTCGACAGGTTCATGGTTTTCTTCAGGTACTCTGGTTTCCTCCACCAATAAAACTGACCACCACGATATAACTGAAATATTGTTGAAAGTGGCATTAAACACCATAAACCACCAACCATTAAAAAAATGTATCAACTTGAACTCGTAATTATTTTTTTTAACAGTTTTAACATAGGACCAGCCCATGTGATCTCTATATCAACAGAATTCTATTTTTATCTGAATTATGGTATAATACAGGTGGTAAAACAGTATGACTGGTTAGAACGAGATCTGAAGGTAATTATACAAGTTCTAATGATAGTTACATAATCTACCCTTTTACATTTATGTATGATGGACAGTTTGTACTAATATTGACTACCTATTACATAAATGCCTGTGAAATACATTTCTAAATGGAAGAAAACCTGGTGTTTCACCAGTTAATAACAATATTTGTTTCACTGTGAGGTTACAGTACTTACGTCGTCACATTTGACAATAACTTGCATCTGACAATAAAAACAAGTTCATTTTTTGGAACTTCTTATTAGCACATACAAAAGTGTAAAATCTATGTGTGTTTGTAATAAAAAGTATAGAGTGTTGTAATAAATAGTATAACTACTTTTGCATTCCGAATATCAATAATTAATTAAGGAATATTTGAAATTTTATACGATATAACCTGGTTTGGGGCAGTTTACACTTAATAAACCGTTAAGCGGTTTATGAAAAGCGTAAGCTGTTCCAAACCAGGTTATACAAGTATAACCTGTTCAAATATTTCAAATATTCCTTATAATTTAAATTTTGCAATAAAACTTAATGATTCCTGGATTTAAATTACGATTATTTCATGTGACTTTGAATTTGTCGTTGGCGAATGAATACGTTAGTGACGTCACAATGTCAACCCAGGTTATCAAGTATAACCAAAATTTTTTTCGGGCGGATCAGCCAATCAGATTGCAGTATTGAAATCAAGTTAAATTAATCACTTGTAACTGAACAATAATAATAATTCACTCATGCACTAGGATTATACAATTACTGCACCCTTATTTGTTTTCTTGTTGATTACCCCACATCTGGTAATAACAGTTTATACACCAAATAACACCAGAATGAATAAGATACTCGGATGAAGCATATATCAACTTCTTTACTCTTCTTTAGAGTTATGGTGACCGTATTTAACGTCACTTTCAACATATTACAGTTATATCATGGCAGCCAGTTTTATTGGTGGAGGAAACCAGAGTACCCAGAGAAAACCACAGACCTGCTGCAAGTCACTGACAAACGAAAGTGGTGATAGCCACTGATTGCATAGATACCATACGATCACGAATATAACTGCCCCTTTAAACTATATATAATTTATAACCACTTGGTTGACAAAGGCATAAATTGACTTAAAATGGGAGCATATTAAATATTTCTCTACTCAAGCCTTAGTGTACTTATATTTTAATCATTTATTAGGAAGCAGCCAAACCAGAAAATAGAGCCAAGAGACCATGGATCATCACGATGGGACACAGACCTATGTATTGTTCTAATAATGATCATAATGACTGTACTAAGCATGAAAGCCTGGTATGTAATATCCAATCAGATTGATGTTTATGTCATCCTGTAATATAAGTAGTTTTTGATTGGTTAATATGATGTTCTTCATTGGCTACATAAACAATGCTGTCATAAAACTCCTGATGTATTTTAATTCACATGTGTGTAGTGTCTGACAAATTATGGAGTCATTCCAAAGTGATTTCATGTATTTATACAGGACCATTATAGCATACTATTGATGCCATAGATTGTGTAACATTTTTAACATGGTAACATTATTTTCGTTGCATTTTATCCCTCGTCATTGCTCGGGATAAACTTTTTATGAAAATAATGTTGCCCATGTTAAAACTACATACAAACTATGGCTTCCATGAATTATTTCTTATATAAATACAATATTCGAAATGGTTGTATGTGTTTTAGTTTTATATGGAAGATATAAAACGGTAAAGGAACAACTTAACATGATTAATAATGTAACTTTTGATTTTGAAACGATCGCATTAACAAACATGGCCACCACAGGCAATTCTTGTTTCTGATTGGCCAATTTTAAAAAAACTTCTCCTCTGAAACAGCTAGGCCAAATCAACCAAAACTTTGTAGGAAGCATCTATGGAAGGTTCTCTGTAAAGATTGCTCATTTCGTCCCGATCTGTGTACAAACATGGCCGCCACAGGCAATTCTTGTTTCTGATTGGCCATTTTTTTTTAAATCTTCTCTCCTCTGAAACTGCTTGCCCAAATGAATCGAAACTTGATATGAAGCATCTATGGACTGTCTTCTATAAAGATTGCTGATTTCGTCCTGATCCATAACAAACATGGCTGCCACAGGCAATTCTTATTTCTGATTGGTTGATTTCTAAAAATCTTCTCTGAAACAGCTAGGCCAAATTGTTCGATTTCTAAAAATCTTCTCCTCTGAAACCGCTTGGCCAAATGAAATGAAACTTGGTAGGAAGCATCTATGGAAGGTCCTCTGTAAAGATTGCTAATTTCGTCCCAATCCGTTAACAAACATGGCTGCCACATGCGATTCTTATTTCTGATTGGCCAATTTTAAAAACCTTCTCCTCTGAAACTGCTTGGCCAAATGAAATGAAACTTCGTAGGAAGCATCTATGGAAGGTCCTCTATTGGGATTGCTCATTTTGTCCTGATCCGTTAACAAATATGGCCGTCACATGCAATTCTTGTTTTTGATTGGTCAATTTCTAAAAATCTGCTTCTCTGAAACTGCATAGCCAAATGAACTGAAACTTGGTAGGAAGCATTTATGGAAGGTTCTCTATAAAGACTGTTAATTTCATTTCATGCACTCACAAATTTATTCTGTTTGTGATTGCATCGGCACCATTTACACGTACATGCATGAACTCCTGAAAAGAAGCGTTTAATCCTATGATGAATTTGGGTACCCATGAGCGTCCTTGATGAGTATTAGACAAATTGTATAATCAATAAAAAATAAAAATTCTAGATCATTTTTTGGCATCCATTCATTAGATATTTATTTTAGGGGAAAAACCCATAAAACGGTAATCGCCAACCCTTATTATTGCTTTCTGAATTATATACCAATTTGTTATGGCCAAGTAAATTAATATATAGAAAAGGATTATGTATTCTAGTTGTGAAGATATTTTATACAGAGTTATTGGTTATGTGGACATTTTGCCCTTTGATCTCACAGAGTGATATTGTCAGTATCAACGACCTGACTCTGATACTGAAATATATTGGTCACCGTGACTTCAAATACATTATGACAATACAGATGAAAATAATAACGCCAGTTCTGAAGATCTTGATATACATTATCACTAGTATCACATCTCGTCCATATCAGACTCGCTGCAATACTTGAGATACTTTTTGTCTTGACCTTCATTGCTACCGTTATTCTATATATGTCATCATTGAATATATGCATACCTATAGAGAGCATATCTGAGCAATTTGATGTTGTTTATTAAGATAATTTTATGTCATTTGACCTTTTTGTACTTGAAGGTTCGTGTTGGTGTACCTTTTCTCCACTGGTGTGGGCTAGAGAAATTATTTCATCTGTATGGAGTAGATGTCATGGTATGGGCACATGAACATTCTTATGAAAGATTTTGGCCAGTTTATAACAGAGAGGCAAGTTCTTACTGATCAGAGTAGAATTTTTCAAACATGGACAATACTTTTTAATTTCAGCAATATTTCAGCTATATCATGGCAACCAGTTTTAGTGGTGGAAGAAGCCGGAGTACCCGGAGAGAACCACCAACCATGGGCAAGCAACTGGTAAACATTATCACTTGCGGCTGCGAGTCGAGTGCACCTTTTTTTGTAATTTGCAAAGCCGGGTGCGAACCCACGCTGTATTGGTGATATGCTTGTATAAGTTGTTAGATAATCCAACTACCTAACTCATTGAGCCACCCAGGCTCCAATGAAATTGTAAAGCAAATATTGTTGAAAGTGGCACTAAAGACCATAACCCTAACCCTATTTGATTTGGTTAATTGATAATTTTAAATAGTAGAATGATCCTGAGTGTCACAGATACAAATGTTTCTCAGAATCTTTCTGAAACTTTTGATGAGGCTTTTGGAGTTTACCGGTATCATTTCTGCATACAACAGTCTGCTCATGAGCTAGTCACATATATCATCAAACCTTGAATATGAAAACACAGATCAGCTTTATACAAAGAGTGCACCACACCAAAAATAATAAAGAAACTTGAGTAAACTTATTTAACATGACTGATAAAATTAAATATGCTGGGCAAGATGAAAAAAATCTTTGTATAGTGCTACCTTCAGTTTTATTTTTGTGCAAATATTATTAAGAAATGATTAATTTAGATAAACTTGAAATTGTAGGTTCTAAATGGTAGTAAAGCAGAACCGTACACAAATCCTAAGGCACCTATTCATTTTGTTACTGGATCAGCAGTAAGTATGGTGGTAAACGCTAGTGGAGACACGAGCTTGTAATTTGATGATTAAAAAGCTTAAAAACTGCCAGTTTGATTTATAAAAAATTACAATGCAAAGAAAATAATGGAGAAAGGCACTTATTACTGAAATATTGTTGCTAAGAAACAAAATCATAGGACCTAACACTCTCAGTCCACAGTTTATGAGTGAGTGATTGTTGCTTAATGCCAAATGAGCAATTTTTTTCAGTTATATCATTGTGAGAACAATTTACAATCGATGAGATGTTAATGATGTCTGCTTTGTACTAGACCAAGACGCTTCGTTGGATTTTTATAGTGCTAGCTCCTTGAAGCCACAGTCTGCGGGTAGACATGTTGTTCCACTCAGACATTGCAGAATTTATATAAGGTTTACTTTTATAGAGCCAGTAAAACTGTTAATATCAATATAATTATAATGTCATCATTATTTATCTTTTTTTTTTTAATATTTTTAAAAATTTGACTGTATATGATTTACTGCACACGACACATTTCTTAAAAACAACCTTCATCAGATACACTCATTATCAAAAGATTGGCAAGCTAAAGAATTTAAAAATCTTTGAGAGCAGGTAAACCGAAGAACATAAGCAGGATCGCCAAAATCGACTCAGATTATCTATGCCAGAGGGAATTTGACCTTGTTGATGATAATTTTTGTAAAGAACTTTTAATATATTTTTGTTATACAGTTTAAACACAGTAATTCATTGTTATTTGTTTTTATTCCTAGGGTTGTCGTGAGAGACATGATCCATTTATGAATCAAACGATACCAGAATGGTCAGCATTCAGAAGTTTAGATTATGGTTATTCTCGGATGCAAATAATAAATAGCAGTCATTTATACTGGGAACAAGTTTCTGATGATAAGGTAATTACTGCTCATTTTCAAAAGTGAGCATAAAATGAAGAATAAAAATAAATATTCCACATTGTTAGGACAGTTCCAAAATCTAATAGAATTTTTTTAAAAACAGAGGTAAAATCAATACCCCTAACACATATACATGAATGACCACTCATTTTCCTCAATTTGTACAGGCACTTCTGTAAAAAAGTGGCATGTTAAACTAGTTTTATGGGCCCACACCAATTAGGTTTTATATGTTGATATAAGAGCGAGTGAGTGAGTGATTGTTGTTAAATGCCAATTCAGCAATTTTTCAGCTATATCATGGCAAGAACAAGTTGATTTTCAACGAGATGATGAGGTCCACTTTGTACTAGACCAACATGCTTAGTTGGATTATTATAGTGCTAGCTCACTGAAACAACAGTCTGTGGAGAGACATGTCGCCCCTCAGACACATTATCCTGATTCTGAGCCAACCAGCCTTCTCTTTCTCCTTAATGCTGTGTCCTTAGTGGAGAAGCAACAAATAACAATTTGATAGTCTTTGGTTTGACCCGATCAGGGTTTGAACCCACAATCCTTGACCCGATCAGGGACTGAACCCACAATCCACGACCCGATCAGGGTTTGAACCCACAATCCTTGACCCGATCAGGGACTGAACCCACAATCCCCGACCCGATCAGGGTTTGAACCCACAATCAAGCATGGTAACCATGTGGTTGAACCCACAATCCTTGACCCGATCAGGGTTTGAACCCACAATTCTTGACCCGATCAGGGTTTGAACCCACAATCCCCGACCCGATCAGGGTTTGAACCCACAATCTGCGACCCAATCAGGGTTTGAACCCACAATCCTGCATGCTAACCATTACAACACTGATGTGGTTGTTGACGTAAGAGATACTGAGGATTTGTTAGCTAAGAATAAAATAAATATTCAAGTTGTCAATGGAAAATTAAACTTATATTTATTTGAAATGGCGAATATAACCCATAATTTGATTTATTATTCCCCTTTAAAAACAACAAGATTTGGAATTACACAATTAGTATTCAGAATAATAAGGCACATTTTGAATAAAATACTTGGATCAGATTTTATTGGACATTAAATAAAAAATGACTGATTGGGTACCATAAATAAAATTGTTTCTTTTAGTAAAGAAAGAATAAATATTTAACCAGTTTATAATTCAATATACCACAGCAAAATAAAGATAAAAAGTCAAAGCACAACAATACTATGACAAAGCCGTACAACCAATAATAAGCCATGTGTATACTGTGGCATAGAAAAGCGACCTACTTTGTAGCTTCTCCAACTCATGTGGTACATCCATGTTTTAGTATCAGCCATTGGATGTGTGGGATGCATAAATACACATCTTGTCCGAAGGACATGTGTAAACTTGTGCCTTGTTTTTCGTGAAGGATATATATCTAATTTAGTGTACACAATGTGTTTCTGAAATAACCTTCATATGCACGTTTGAAAGATTGGAATATCCAAATAATATAAAAGTGCTTAGAAGCCAAAAAAAAAACAAAAAAAAAACGTAGGGTCTGCCTAAGCAGAAGAGCTAATATTCACCTAATTTTAAAAGTCTTTGGGAGTAAAAATCAGGATATCCTCACAAAGAAACATCCTAGCAACATGATTTCACCAAATTGTCTATTTCTTATTTGAAATCTTCTTTTCATGAGTATAACTGAAATACTGCCTTCCAGTCATCAACCAATAGTCAATCAACCAATCACCAGCTGTAAGGGACAAACAACAATAATCTATCCATCAATTAAAAGCCACCAGTATTTGCAATTTAAATGATAATTAAAAGAAAATATGAAAAAAACCCAATGACAAATGAATGTTTACTTCGATTATGGAATCAAAGGCTGGTAACGTACAATGTTGTTTTTATTTCAGGGTGGATCTATAATAGACAAAGTGATGGTTATAAAAGAGAAACATGGACCATACGATGATTTAGAAAAGAAATCTGTATTTTGTCCTTAATAATCAAAAGCAATAAAAGTTCGACATAATATTTTCAGTAACCATGCAAACATATTTGTACACATTATTTTTTTTTTATTATTTCTAATACAGAAACAAAAAGAAGAAAAACAAATATATATATATATATATATATCATACTCATCAGACTGAAAAAGATTTTTCATCAATTCCCATTTCCTTTTAATAATTTGGGCCTGTCTAGGGGTACAAATGCATAAAGATTTAAGATCATTGTTTCTATAATAATTAAGAGTTTCCAAACATCCTGTCCAATTAATCATTTCTCTTTTTATTCTACGAACATATATATAGTAACGAATGATAATAAGACAGGTGTTAAGGATCTCACAGTTTGGGTCAAACAGAAGCCCAAGTGTACATTCAACTGGATTGATATTTATATTAATGCCACACTTGGACCTCAGGTTATCAGTAAGCTGTAGCCAAAGAGAACGAACAAATCGATTCTTTTGTTTCAAAACAATAACTACATAATTCTGTCTCGGATAAACCACATTTCATCAACATGCTGTTGGTGTACACAATTCTTAAGTTTAACTTATATTGAAATGACTGAAGTTGTGTGCTTAATACACTTTTAAAAGGAAGTTGATATATTATGTCCCAGTTTTCTTCTTCAAAAACCTTTTGTATGAATATTTTATAGAAGGGTTTTACAACTCTCTGGCTAACACGCAAAAGCAAGATATGTTTATTGCATAACTCATCTAGCTTCTCTATTTGATTGTCTCGCAAAATTGATTTCCATTCTTGAGGGATAGAGAGCATTATACTATAATAATCTAAAAAATTTATATTAATATTGTAGTTATTTTTTAAATCAGTAAGTGACAGAAGACTTCCATCTTCTTTGATTAAATCATTAATAAAAAATATACCCGATTTGGCCCAATGTGAGAAAAAGACCGGTTGACCACCAACCCTTATTCTCCCATTGTGCCAAATTGGCTGTGACAAAATTTCCTCCGGGGCTGTGGAAGAGTCTTCCTTAACAGATTTATTACATTTTTCCAAAATGGATTAAACTTTGCGCTTAGTACTTTTAAGGCACTCTGACTATAGTACCAAAATTTGTCCTGACCGAGGTCCTCCAAAACATCTGTTAATAGTACTTTCCATGGAGCATAATTATCTGGATCCAAGACTCTCTTAATCCAAGAAATTTTTAATGCATGAACAAATGACAGAACATGGGGCATTTTTAGACCACCATCTTCATAATTACCTATTACAGTATTACGTTTAACTTTATCAACTTTATTATTCCAGAGAAAATTAAAGAAAATATCTTGCATTTTTTTGACAATATGTATTGGAGGATCTGGCAGAACAGTAAAAGGTTGAACCAGTATAGGCAGTGCCAAAGTCTTGATGACTAACTTTTCCAATCAATGATATATTTCTCAAAGACCAATCACCTAGTAATCTTTGTATTTGTTCTATCTTTTGAGTAAAGTTATCTATATATCTGTCTGATTTATGTAAAGAATATTGAATACCCAGTAATTTAAATGCACCTGAATGATTCCACTTGATGGGTTTATTTGTTTGAAGTTCCTCCCCACAGCCCTGTCTTGCCCCAATCCATACAGCTTGGGTTTTAAAAAAGAAATCTAATTGAACTATATAGAAACAAAACTTCAAATATACTCAATTATAATTGTTTTATGTTTGTATTATCAGCATTATTTTTTATCCTGCAACTATACATTTGCTGTAAGATAAAGGTATATTAATAAATTTTTACATTATTCGTCAAGGATACAAATATTTCTCCTGGTACCTGATTAATGTAGAACAAACGGTAACAGTATAGCCTGGATTTCACAGAGGATACCATAGAAAACGATTGAAACTGCACTTGTTTCTGCTCTATTTAGTAAAATTTGAAATTTTGTTTTGAACCTTTTGACATTGCAGGATAAACACAATATACATACATTGTTGGTAAAAATAAATTTTATTTGGACTCGCTTCGAAACAGAGCAGAAAAGCTTGCCCAAAGACTCGCTTATTTTCTTGTTTCAAAAACTCTTACAAATAAATTATATTTTTCCTACGATGTACATACATTATATGGGGTAAGCTATTATAAATCAAAAACGCTTTCACATCATACATATATATCCTAGTAATAATCTTATGTTCTGTAATGTTCCGGTGACTTAACTTTCTTGCGTTGTGTTCCCACAATATTTTAAGGAGGGAACAGATTTTTGTCTTGATATTTTTGTTACCAACCTTTTCAGCATCTAGCTGGTGGTAAAAATGACAGTATTATATAACTGATCTATATTTGTCATTATCGTCTTTTTATTTCAATAGATATTCCTAAGCTAAAAAAATTAAATAGTGTTCAACATCTTATTGCATAGGATATTGGATGGTTATGTATATTACATTTTACAGTGAAACCTGTCTGAACCGAACCTCCTTGGACCAAATTTTGTGTTCGGAATAGACAGGTGTTCTGTTTATACAGGTTAAATTAACAAAGATTTCCCTTATTTTGACTTTATTTAAAGTTCAGGATTTCGGTTTATAAAGGGTTCGGATTAGACAGGTTTCACTGTATATGGGTAGTGTTTTTCCAGAATCCTATTATTATAGAAATTGTATATGCCCACTAGGGGTATGGTTTTTTATGTTTGTTCTGTAATCATGACCAAAGCTAAAGATAAACTATAATGCAATAATCTGTGATATTGAAATATTTAATTTCCAGTCAAGTATGTTAGAAAATGCTAAATATATTGTGTTGTATGATTGAATTTTATATGTATTGTTGTTTGTTAATCTCTAGTTTTGAGAGAGAATTAAACTGTTATTACTATTCATATTTGATTTCATACTAATATTCACTTGAAGGTTCGTGATCGTATGGTAGTTGGATTTACAACTTCCTATGAAATCAGTGTTTATCACCACTAAAGTTGTGAGTTTGAATCCTGATCAGGCAAGGTGTACTCGATACAACATTATGTGATAATATTGTCAGTGACTTGCGACAGGTCGGTGGTTTTCTCTGGGTACTCCGGTTTCCTCCACCAATAAAACTGACCACCATGATATAACTGAAATATAATTGAAAGTGACGTTAAGCACCATTAACCAAATCAAAACCAAGCTAATTTTAGAATAATATGTGTAGTAAAAAACTCCCTATACAAATAAAAGGATAATACATGTGTATTTAAATATGAAAACCTGGTAAAATAGTTTTTGAAAGTCAAATAAAGTTTCTTCGTTTAATAAAATTCGTTATTGAATACCGATTTTATTAAAAAAATAATGCATACTATAAGTTGAGGTGAGAGGTGATTGAACTTTTTGTTAATATTGGTGGAATTGTTGATCATCACTGTTTCAACATTCTTTTACTAATTAATCAAGTGATTTTTTTCAACGTACTGTTTGATGTTGACATGTTTGTAAACATGATGACATATATATATATAATATATGGTAAGCTGTCATTAATATATTGACTTTTTTAATGTGTAATAACATAGGAATTTCTGTAAACTGGTCATTCATGTGACCAAAATATTTTGCCAATATTACAGTTTTTTTTTTAGTTTGTAGTGCAGAAGATGTGAGGTTTAAGGGGTAAACAAGTACATTGTAGCTAATCAATGGAGAAAAACTGAGAATTTTTAAGGACCAGTTTATAGAAGTTTGAATGTACATTAAGTTCAATATGATATCTTACCTGTGTGTTGACAATCATTGGATTTATATCTGCCTATATAACCAGTGTGTATTAAGATTTGTACATTAAGTCATTTGTTTATCAGTAACATACTGAAGTATACCAACGGCCATGACATATTTTTAATTGTCTAAGATGCATGTTTCCTACAGCAATTTGAAAAACATTGATATAATGGCAGCTTGACCGATATGAAATTACGAAAAAAAGAAAAAAATTGTATATAAAGACACACACAAACACACATACATATATCTTTCAGTCGATTTGTATATATATTTTTTGTGTATAAAAACACACACAAACTTATACATACATCTCTCAATTGATTTGGTAATGTGTATTCAACTAAAATAAAGGGCAAAAAGGACAAACTATGATCTACATCACACAGAACACTAAAGAAACACAGACTCCACAAATACCAGGGTTGAACTCAGGGGCTCTGGAAGGGTAAACAGTTCCTGCTTCATTACTTACATTACATATGTATGTATGTAAACATGAAGTCATATACAATTGAACCTTGTTATCTGGAAAATTTATAACTCATTGTAGTAGCTTTCGCCATATTTTATCCAAGAAAACTATTACTCAGACATTTCACAGTTAAATCATCAGAACTTTAGACACAACCCATGGTTGACTATTGGGAATGCTCATGGAATACAATTTACATACATTTCCATATAATTCCATTAAATACAGTAGTCCATCCTCTTTTGAGGCCCCTCCCATAGGCTCACCCTCTGATCAGGCCAGAATCTTGATGTACTGAGATAGTAATATTCTAGAAAATTGTCCCCTCCCTCAAGAAAGACCATTCCTCACATATTCCATCACCTTTTCCTTCCAGAGACATGACGTTATAAGAGGGGGACTACTGTACCATTAGCAAGTGATAGGATCTCGGGGGTGGATTTCTAGCTTGTGTGGCCATATCATGCTTTGAAGAAAGTTCTATATTGTAAATGTTGTATAAAACTGTCTTATTTATTTAATCCGGAAATTTTCTATGCTATAATTTCTTGTTTGTACTGTTGTATATTGAACAATATTATGTTTTTGTAATTGCCGATTATTGGTACAAGCATGTAATGTGATGTATAGTTTATTATACCCCCACTCGTAGAGGGGGGGCTATATTGCAATCACCTTGTCCGTCTGTTAGTCCGTCCGTCCGACGGAATGATTTTATTTTTGATACATGACTTTGGCATAATGACTTGTACCGTGTCTCCCCTTTCCAGGTTTACTGCACATCTACTTCCTGTTTACCGTGTGACTTAGAATTTTTCATGTTTGCCGTAATAAAAACGTTTGTAACAGATATCTCAGCTTCTACTGGAAGAAATGATTTTATATTTGATATATGGCTTTTGCATGGTGAATTGTACCATGTCTCCCCTTTCCAGGTTTACCGCATATCTACTTTCTGTTTACCGCACGATTTAGAATTTTTCATGTTTGCCGTAATAAAAACTTTTGTAACAGATATCTCAGCTTCTACTGGAAGAAATGATTTTATATTTGATATATGACTTTTGCATGGTGACTTGTACCGTGTCTCCCCTTTCCAGGTTTACCGCACATCTACTTCCTGTTTACCACATAGTTAGAATTTTTCATTTTTGCCGTAATGAAAACGTTCGTTACAGATATCTCAGCTTCTACTGGAAGAAATTATTTTATATTTGATATATAATGAGTGTTGAGATATATACAAATTTTACACAAATGAACGTCTTGTTTAGAAATACTCTGTTTTATTTTGATACACAGATTTTGAGATACCAGAAGCTTGTACAACTGGTACACACAGTTTTGGAAAGAAAGAAAAGTTCTATAATCTGTGGAAATTAACATTGAGTGTGTTCTGATCTAATTACCGGGTAATGCAAACTTTATATCTATTTTGCTTGAGATAGTTTTTATTCTATTGGTGTCAATTAATGTTGTTTATTAAATATGTTGATGTCCTCACATGTTTGGAACATATTTGTATGATCTGTGAGACAAGCTAAGAAGAGTGGCTGGCTATGAGTCTTGTTTGGAAGAAAGTTTGAATCTTTAAACACATTTTTCCAAAACATGAACATTTGTTTGTTCGTGCGAAATAGTTACTCTCACAGTATCTATAAATGTTGTTCTTGTTAGGGACCAATCATTTTAACTTTTATTGGAGGGTGGGCTATGGCTTTCCTCTCCCCTCTAACCAGAATAATGTTTTCATGCGAAACAAAAACGAGATAATTTTTTAGACATAAAAAATCAGTACTTTCATGTAGAAAACCTTTAGGTCAGATAATTATTTTTTGCATCTTGCAGGTCAAGATATTTTCTTCTATTAAATTTTGTGACAGAAACAAAATATAATAACCACACCCTCCTTAAAAGTTAAATGGTCATTCACTCTTTGTTATTAGTTGTAATTAGTATACTTTTTATGATTTTTACATCTGATTATTTAATAAACTAATTTTTACATCTGATTATTTAATGAACTAAATTTTACATCTGCTTGAAAGAGTCAACATTAGCCATTATAAGGTCAGTTGTTATGTTTTTTGTATATGACCATCTGTAACTGGAGGTAGATTATGGCAGAACGGTATACAAATGTTTCTATCTTACAATATTAACAGTATACCAATTATTAGCTCTCTTGAGCTTTTCTGAACAAAAAATATCCGTCTGCATGTCGTAACCGTTTCACATTTTCAACTTCTTCAGAATCACTGCATGTCTAATCATCCAACTTACCACAATTGTCATCAAATTGAATTAGCTATAAATTCATTTACATTCACATCTTATTTTCCGAAGAATTGAACTTTGTTGATGAACCAAAAAAACCAACTCTAATTCTCCTAAGACAAGAAATTGAATAAAGAAGATAACTCTAGTAAGAAAAATATGGATTTAAATGAGCATGAGACTATCCAACTCTACATTTAAAAACAAAAGGTAAAGGAACAGTTCTTATTTTGTAGTTCTACATTTCACATTCACAGTTGGGTCTTCTAGTTTATATTTAAATATTTACAGGAGAAAAAATAAATCTGTTCCTGACTTGAATCTCTTGAAAATAAAACCAGAAATCACAAATAAAAATATTAATACATTCATAATGTTTCAAATGTATGTAAATTATTTTTTATATCAGCAATGCAGAATGAAGTAATTCTGTTATCTGTAAAAATTTCTATTTGTTAATTAAGACTGCATAAGGTACAGAGATAATTTGACCATTTTCACAGGAATTTTAATTGTAATAATGCTTAAATAGAATGGAAGCAAACTATGTTTCAACGACCCAGTATGGGACTAAATATATAATATTGGTTAAAATTGTGTACACTGTACATAAGAATGCACACAATTGACTATATTTCTATGGTGAGCACAGTAGCCCATGGGGTCTTGTTATATGTTAAAAGTATATAATGGTATAGTGACTAACAGTATACAAATGGTCCTATCTTAAGACAATATCAGTATACCATTGATTCTATCATAACATGGTCATATATCATGTTTACAGTTTTGGATTTTTTTTATTTTGCTGTTAAAAATGATACTATTATATACCAGTATAGCACTTGACATGTGTGGTTAGATCCATCAAAACAGTCTCTGTGATATCCTTGGTGATTGTTTTGAATGTTGTAGATGATACATTTGTAGGTTGGATCCCACGTTAAGTCAAAACTGTAACATTAGTATTTGCGTTCTCTGTTATACTTAATAGTATTCAGAAGTATATTGTAAGAGCTCTGAATGAAACAACATGTTTACCCGTGGATTGTTGCTTAAATGATGAGCTAGCAGTATAAAAATCCAAATAAACGCAGACATACTCAGAAGTAACTTGTTCTCGCCATTATATATAGCTGAATACAAATACTCATTTGGTATTAAAACAACAATCACCCACTGGATCGATTAATCAACATGGCATTTTTCTTGATTTAGTTTGCTTAGTTCCTGTTTCATTAAATCATAACATATAACGGTATAAATATTGAGGGAATGTATTGTATCATAAACTGTATCTTACTATTAAAGGGGGTCCGACCTATAATCCGACAGTCCGATAGTCCGACAAATGCTTTATTTCTTTGAAAGTTAACACTATGACATGTGTAATATGGGGCCAGAAACCGAACCGTTTACTCACCAAAGAAAGGTCCAGAACATCGGAAACACGATATCATAGACGGACAAACAATTGGCAGGGACACACAAGAACTAAAAAAAAACACATATATGAACAACACGGACTCCATAAAAACCTGGATCCAGTCGTGATGAACCGGTAGTGTAAGTATCCCGTATATTTTTTAGTAGCGACTACTTCAGGCTTTATTCAAGTAGGTGTAGCCGAGTCCAGCCAAGAAAAGTCACTATTGAAAAGAAAGATAAAATAAATGAATACAAAAAAAAAGGAAAAGACAAAAAGAAGAGCGTACCAGTGTCCCCCGCCCTTTATCATGGAATATTTATGTTTAAAAGAAATGTCGACACACCAATAGAGCTGGATACAATAATGTGTGCGAATTGATTGATTGATTGATTGATTGATTGCTTAAGGTCCAGCAAGCAATATTTCAGTCATATTCAGGATGAGAAAAGTTTGTAAACAAAAAAATAAGAAAGAGGGGACTCTGTGATGGGTCAACATGGGCAACGACTTAACACGAGAACATGTTTTTCTGTCTCTTCCGACGACAAGTTGGTCCTATTTGTATTCCCTGGGATTCCGACGGGTGACCCCTGCTATAGTCGCCTTCTACGACAAGCGCATATATAAAAAGTTACGAATGAAGGAATAGTCCCTAAGTGACCCCTTATATCACGGAAAGAAACAGCATCGGAATATGACAAAATAAACAACTGTGCCATGATACGCCCCCGCCCCCCCCCCCCCCCCCCCCTTTGTGACAATTGAAGGTCAGTTGCTCAGCGTGAGAACAGTAATTAATATGCTGCATTTTTTAAACCAATTAATTGTATATACCATAAGAAAACTGGCGTTTTCCAAACTGACTAAAATCACACCTCTCACTTGCTCCCCCTTTTATCAATACAATGTATGTCACGACGTGACCTATCAGTAAAAGGGGGAAACAAGTGAGATATGTTATCGTACGAGGCGTGGATGGACGGACGAACAGCAGTATGCCATAATAAGCCCGTATTTTGACGGGCGTATAAAAATGAATGGCCCATATCCTGAAATTACGAATATATCATCTTTGGCCAAATTATTTTTCAAAACTTTCATCAGTTTAAAGCATTTGTCGGACTATCGGACTATCGGACTGTCGGACTATCGGACTGTCGGATTATAGCTAGTCCGACAAATGCTTTATTTCTTTGAAAGTTAAAACTACAACATGTGTAATATGGGGCCAGAAACCGAACCGTTTACTCACCACAGAAAGGTCCAGAACATCGGAAACACGATATCATAGACGAACAAACAATTGGCAGGGCCACACAAGAACTCAAAAAAACACATATATATGAACAACACGGACTCCATAAAAACCTGGATCAAGTCGTGATGAACCGGTAGTGTAAGTATCCCGTATATTTTTTATACGAAAACCTCTTAAAATATGTTCTTTTCTGGATGTATGTTGAAAAAACCCACATCGTTTAAAGGAATATGACTCGATCTTTTATTAATTCCGCCCCTTTTTTAGCTCACCTGGCCAAAGGCCATGTGAGCTTTTGCCATCACTTGGCGTCCGTCGTCTGTCCGTCCGTCCATCGTAAACTTTAATCTTCTCCTCAGAAACCACTGGGTCAATTGCAGCCAAACTTTGGTGGAATGGTATTTGTATGGCCCTCTTCCAAATTTGTGTCCGTTGATCCCGACTTCCAACCAAGATGGCCACCAAGCTAAAAATAGAAAAAAGGGGGGATGAAATTTTAATTGTCCATTGCTGCTATATTATTAGTCAAAATGAGTTCAAATTTTAACTACAGCTACATGGCAGGGAATAGTTTAACATATATTCCGGGTTTTACTGTGAAATTTTTCTTTCAGTCGATTTATACCGATTATGCAAATTAGGCATATTTTGATAAAAGATCACATTTAAATCTTCTCTGAAACCGTTGAACCAAATTAAACCAAACCTGGCAGGGATGGTCCCTGTGTGGGTCCCTTTCAAAATTGTTTCCAACAGCCCCGCCCTCCATTCAAGATGGCTACTGTTACTAAAAATAGAAATTTCTTCAATTGTCCATTGCTCAGCATACATGTGAACCTTCCGGCGGGAGCATTTTTCTCCCGATTTTGAGTACAATAAGATCTTGACCTACATTTTGCAATCAATATTTCTGGAAATTCCCCATTTGGAACTCCCGCACTGACGAAAAACGCTGAGAAATACGAATGGTAAATGTGAATGTCATATTTAATGATATCCGGTTATTGATCTGTTTGACACCTTTACGGGTAAATTGGGTCATGGTGATTAATTAAGGTGTTGATGATTATACAACACTTATCTACTGATTGACAGTTAATTGGGGATAAGGAAGTGGGTTTGTGGCACACACTTAGATGATTAGAAGTGTGATAGCGGCAATTAAAAATAGTTATAAACCATTGTGCAAACAGGAGTCGGACAACCTTTGATGCCGAGGAAAACTTCTTATTTCGATCAAACGTGCAATGAATTCATCTCGGATAGAGTTGTTATGGCTTGTTTGGGACCAAAGCCGATCAAAGTATTATTTAAGGACTAAGTTCCAGGATGGGGCACACATGAGATGTCGTGAGAAATGGGTGGAATATGTGGAAAAAAATAACTCATATTTTCTAGGTCTTTTAAATCGTATTATGAAAAATTGTATACTACAAAATATCCTGATGAATTTCGATACAAAATTAGAAAACAGGCTTCAGGATCAGGATCAATCAATTTGTGATGGAAAGGTAACCGAAGAAGAGTGTTCTAATGCAATAAATAATATAGATAATTATAGACCAATTTCTCTTTTAAATGTTGATTTAAAACTTCTTCCTTATGGTCTAGCACAGCGTTTAAAAAAAGTTTTAGAAAAAATTGTAAATAATGACCAAACTGGATATATTAAAAACAGGTTCATTGGCTTCAATCATAGACAAATACAAGACATTATTGATTTTGCTGAATCTTATAATGTTGAAGGAGCAATAGTCTTTGTTGATTTTAAAAAAGCGTTTGACTCACTTGAATGGACATTTATCTTGACAACTTTAAAACATTTTGGGTTTAATGAATCGTTTATAAATTGAGTTAAAATTTTATACAGTAATATTCAAACTTGTGTAATGAACAATGGCTGGATATCAGAGATTTTCAAAAACTCACGCGGAAGACGTCAATGATGTCCTTTATCTGCTTTGCGATTTGTTTTATCTGTTGAAATCATGGCTCTTCGAATAAGAAATAATAAGGATATCAAGGGTTTTCAGATAAAAATAGATGAGCAAACACATAATATAAAAATCTCGCAATTAGCAGATGACACAACACTATATTTTAACTCTAAAAACGATATATCTGTTGCTATGAACGAAATTGAAATTTTTGGTACTTTTTCAGGTTTAATGATAAATAGAAATAAGACAGAGGGGCTGTGGATTGGGAAACTAAAACACAGTAAAGATAAATTGGACAAGAATTTTCAGCGAAAGTCGCATTTTTTATTTTTCAGTCACTGAAACGGATACAGTCACTTCCGGTCCGTTCTAAATTGATTTAGAAACTAAAAATAAAAGTGTTTTAAAAATCAAATGTCAGTAATTTGGAGTTGAACATATTTTTATAATCTGCATTGGAACAATTATCTGTATTTTAAAGGCTTACTTTACATTTGAGAGATGATCATGATGGCATTGTTACACATGGCCGGTCTAGAGAATTCCGAATGCATATGAAAAATCCAGTGCAAACCGGAAGTGGCTGTATCCGTTTCAGTGACTGAAAAATAAAAAATGCGACTTTCGCTGAATATTCTTGTCCAATTCGTCTGAGGGGGGCCCGGTATTTATATTTAAATGTGGCAGTCGAAAAGAGAAATATCTCGGGAGTGTAACGATATAATTGGGTCAGCGAAAGGATCACAAATAAGCGAAAAATATTGAGGCGAAGTGGGGAAGGGGTAAAGGGCAGATGTTTACCTTGAAGTAAGGAAGAGTAGGGGGCATATATTTTTTAATGAAACAAGTGCCCTGTGGATCGAACGTTAAAACGGCACATATCAAATGGAGTTTTTGTTGTTCACATTGACACCGGAAGTTCAATGCCGATTAGTCCATCGAAATCACGTAATCTGGCGGACGAAAATAACAAGTTTAACGGAATGGAAATGATTCGAAACAACCGTATTGAACCTTGTTAAAAAATAAAACACAGCGTAATCATTTTTTTAAGTTTTTATGTTTTAATCTAAATTTGCTAAAATGTCACAATACACATCTAACATGTATGTGGGACAATAAAGTGACTTTTTATGATTATTGTTACAGTTAGCATTATTGTATATCTTTATTCTCATACAGCCAAATACAAAGGCACTCGTGGCACGGAATTACTGCCACCTTTCTGAGTACTTATTTATTTTCAATAAAATTTCTTTATCATTTCATCTCTTTTTCCTGAATTTATTGTGGATAATACGCTCCCGAAGTTCGGGAGCGGAAATGGTAGAAGTATGAATATGTACTACTATGGCACTTCAAAATCTTCAACAATATGGCTGCCAAACCGGAATTGTATGTGCTTTTTATGTAATTGTCGATTCAAAAGCTCACTAGAGCTTATGTTATGTGCTATAGATATTTCGACTTTAAATAAAACTTAGTTGATTTGATTTGATTTATTTGAGAAATTAAAAGAAAAATCACCTGACCTAAACCGGAACTCTAGTCGAAATAAAAATGAAACAATGTTCGGTAGCGGAGACGAAAACTGTCCGGAGTTGGAGTTTTAGGGGGTGTTATTTTTAAGCTTGATATTTTGTAAACAGGAAGAAAAATTACTGTTCTTCGGGAGCGTTTCAGGTTGCACCTGCCTCATATTACGCTCCCGAAGTTCGGGAGCGTTAATGGTAGAAGTATGAATATGTACTACTATGGCACTTCAAAATCTTCAACAATATGGCTGCCAAACCGGAAAGAAATTAAAAGAAAAATCACGTGACCTAAACCGGAACTCTAGTCGAAATAAAAATGAAACAATGTTCGGTAGCGGATACGAAAACTGTCCGGAGTTTGGAGTTTTAGGTGGTGTTATTTTTAAGCTTGATATTTTGTAAACAGGAAGAAAAATGACCGTTCTTCGGAAGCGTTTCAGGTTGCACCTGCCTCATATTAGGGTCGACACACGTAACTTGCCGTTAACATAAGATTGTATAAATATGGATATGCACAAGTTAAATTGAGGAAAATGGGATGAAATAATAAAGAAATTTTATTGAAAATAGATATGTAAACAGAAAGGTGATTATTTCATAAATTAAAATGATTTTTAATACAATTTATTAAGAAATACCCATCACAATATCGTTATTTTGGTAAATACTTATTAGACTGATTTTTTTTAAACCACTTTTGTCTTTTTAATTGATAACTAACCCAAGTTAGCTAAATAAATGAAATGTGACTTAATGTGTTAATTATATAAATCCTTGTCTTCTATACATTTTAATTTCTTATCTACATTTGTAATTCTTATTCTTATTATGTAACAATATGGTCAGGTTGTTATTTTCATTGAATGGCATCTCAAAATAGCGACCAGCGGGAGCGTAATATAACGACTGGATTATTCGGGTTATGTTCCTCTTTGATTCGGTTGATTACTATGGGTTTTTGACCGGGTTCCTTGAATTTTGAGAAATTTGAGATCAAAGTTGAAAATTCGCCGTTGGCTAACTCTGAAAAGGTAGGCTTCCGGTCAAGATTGTGCTTCCCACCAATATTTCCATAAAATCATATTTATATCATCTGATAGAGTATAAATTTAAAATTGTCTTTAAGAATATTTAAACGGTTTTTGACCGGGTTCATTGAATTTTGAGAAATTTGAAATCAAAGTTGAAAATTAGCCGGTCAAGATTGTGCTTTTATCTAATATTTTAGCAAAACGATTTTTATATCGTCTGATAGAGTATAACATTGTCTTTAAGAATATCTAAACGGTTTTTGACCGTTTTGACCGGGGTCTTTGAATTTTGATACATTTTGAAGAAAAAAAATTTGTCCATTTCCCGTTCTCATTTTTAACACTTCCGGTCAACTTTTAAGTACCTAAATAATACGCTCCCTTTTTGTGAGCGTTAATGGTAGAAGTATGAATAGGTACTATGGCACTTCAAAATCTTCAACAATATGGCTGCTAAACCGGAAATAAATTAAAAGAAAAATCACGTGACCTAAACCGGAACTCTAGTCGATTTTTTTTTCAAATAAAAATGAAACAATGTTCGGTAGCAGATACGAAAACTGTCCGGAGTTTGGAGTTTTAGGTGGTGTTATTTTTAAGCTTGATATTTTGTAAACAGGAAGAAAAATTACTGTTCTTTGGGAACGTTTCAGGTTGCACCTGCCTCATATTACGCTCCCTTTTTGGGAGCGTTAATGGTAGAAGTATGAATAGGTACTATGGCACCTCAAAATCTTCAACAATATGGCTGCCAAGCCGGAAATAAATTAAAAGAAAAATCACGTGACCTAAACCGGAACTCTAGTCGATTTTTTTTTCAAATAAAAATGAAACAATGTTCGGTAGCAGATACGAAAACTGTCCGGAGTTTGGAGTTTTAGGTGGTGTTATTTTTAAGCTTGATATTTTGTAAACAGGAAGAAAAATTACTGTTCTTCGGGATCGTTTCAGGTTGCACCTGCCTCATATTACGCTCCCTTTTTGGGAGCGTTAATGGTAGAAGTATGAATAGGTACTATGGCACTTCAAAATCTTCAACAATATGGCTGCCAAGCCGGAAATAAATTAAAAGAAAAATCACGTGACCTAAACCGGAACTCTAGTCGATTTTTTTTTCAAATAAAAATGAAACAATGTTCGGTAGCAGATACGAAAACTGTCCGGAGTTTGGAGTTTTAGGTGGTGTTATTTTTAAGCTTGATATTTTGTAAACAGGAAGAAAAATTACTGTTCTTCGGGATCGTTTCAGGTTGCACCTGCCTCATATTACGCTCCCTTTTTGGGAGCGTTAATGGTAGAAGTATGAATAGGTACTATGGCACCTCAAAATCTTCAACAATATGGCTGCCAAGCCGGAAATAAATTAAAAGAAAAATCACGTGACCTAAACCGGAACTCTAGTCGATATTTTTTTCAAATAAAAATGAAACAATGTTCGGTAGCAGATACGAAAACTGTCCGGAGTTTGGAGTTTTAGGTGGTGTTATTTTTAAGCTTGATATTTTGTAAACAGGAAGAAAAATTACTGTTCTTCGGGATCGTTTCAGGTTGCACCTGCCTCATATTACGCTCCCTTTTTGGGAGCGTTAATGGTAGAAGTATGAATAGGTACTATGGCACTTCAAAATCTTCAACAATATGGCTGCCAAGCCGGAAATAAATTAAAAGAAAAATCACGTGACCTAAACCGGAACTCTAGTCGATTTTTTTTTCAAATAAAAATGAAACAATGTTCGGTAGCAGATACGAAAACTGTCCGGAGTTTGGAGTTTTAGGTGGTGTTATTTTTAAGCTTGATATTTTGTAAACAGTAAGAAAAAATACTGTTCTTCGGGAGCGTTTCAGGTTGCACCTGCCTCATATTAAAATATTTTATTATTTATTTCTTTAAAAGATAGATCTTAACAATAGCTTTTAGAATCCGTTTATATTTTTATCCTAGTTTGAGTACTTTTCAAGATATGACCTTTCAAGTACCCATTTTGGGCTTACTTCCGTGTTTTCCCACTTCGCGTTTTAGCCCTTCCTGATTACTATCACCTGATTAGCATGTGATTTGTGTGGGGTCAGTACTGCGTTTTATACAACTGAAATTTACATCACAAGATATGACCTTTCAGGTATCCATTTTGAGCTTACTTCCGTGTTTTAGACCTTCTCGATTACAATCACCTGATTAGCATGTGATTTATGTGGGGTCAGTACTGCGTTTTATAAAACTGAAATTTACATCACAAAATTAAAGAGAATAATCATCCAGATCTTTTGTTTTGATTCACGAGTTTGAGAGAATATAGTCTCCAGTGATTCTTCTTCTTCTTCTTCGACATGAAGATGCTGCTGATTTATCTTTCTGCTGTGGTTATCAGCTTCAACCTTTTAGGTGTTACTGCTGTAAATAAGTTTATAACACCAGAACAAATTCACATTTCATTCGGTGGTATGTATTGAACAAGTCAAGTGGTTGTAACTTGTATAATTTATTTACAATTATTGTACCGTGGTAGTTAAATTAAAAATATGATTGAAATAGCAATTGAATACATGGAACCATAGAACATGCGGTACCATAGGATCAGAATAAACATTTCAGGAAGTGCAAAACCCATTTTGGCTATATCCTGATTCTTCCCTGTCCAACAAATTTACGGGGAAGAATAATTATATGATATACATACATTATTATAGACATGATGAATTAATAAAAGTAATTGTCTTTAAGAATATCTAAACGGTTTTTGACTAGGGTCTTTGAATTTTGATACATTTGAGATCAAAATCAAAATGTTGTCCAATGCCCGTTCTCATTTTTGACACTTCCGGTCAACTTTTAAGTACCTAAATAATAAAATATTTTATTATTTCTTTCTTTAAAAGATAGATCTTAACCACAGGCACTTGACCGATGGACCTTAATGTCCCCGTGTTTGCCACGGGGGTACGTATTTTCAGGGCTAGTAACGATGTAGGGCCTCTATTTCTGGGTCCTGGGTCCACACGAATACTAGAAATAAACACAAGGTTTAGCAACAAAATGGCGGGGTACTGCTAAATTTCTTATTATTGTCGATTTCCCTGATTTCTGAAAAATAAACGGATGGAATGCACTAACCTTGTGAACCCCCATCAGCTGTTGTGCCCCTGGTTTACTGTCGTATTCGTACTATTTTGCATATATACCCCCGACAACCTGTTCCCAAGACCGATTGTCAACTTAGTCGGAGGTCTATTTTGGATTCTCTCGGACTCCAACGTGTCTTTAAAAGAACAAATCTGGCTTACCGAATGCATTTATTTGGCGGACTATTTCAAACTTAGAAAAAAGAAGAAAAAACAGAATGAAATGTCTTTTTTAATCACATGGTAGGTATAAAAACAACAGGTGAACAAATATCAATCCTTTGCCACAATGGAACTATATTTGACAAACCCCGGGAAAAAACTGGACTGGCCATCAAAAGACACGTTGGAGTCCGAGAGAATCCAAAATAGACCTCTGACTAAGTTGACAATCGATCTTGGGAACAGGTTGTCGGGGGTATATATGCAAAATAGTACGAATACGACAGTAAACCAGGGGCACAACAGCTGGTGGGGGTCCACAAGGTTAGTGCATTCCATCCGTTTATTTTTCAGAAATCAGGGAATTCGACAATAATAAGAAATTTAGCAGTACCCCGCCATTTTGTTGCATACCTTGTGTTTATTTCTAGTATTCGTGTGGACCCAAGCCCAGAAATAGAGGCCCTACATCGTTACTAGCCCTGAAAATACGTACCCCGTGGCAAACACGGGGAAATTAAGGTCCATCGGTCAAGTACCTGTGATCTTAACAATAGCTTTTAGAATACGTTTAGATTTTTATCCTAAGTTCAGTACTTTTCAAGTACTCATTTTGGGCTTACTTCCTTGTTTTCCCACTTCCCCGTTTTATACCTTCCCGATTACTAGTATTTTTTTTTTTATCTTTAACCGATTACTAGTATTTTTTTTTTTATCTATATACCGATTACTAGTATTCATTGTATTCCAGTATTGTACCTGATTTGGGGTTGGGTAATTAGATATTATTATATGAAATAAATATGCCTCTACATTAGGTATGAACATAAATGTTTGTTTTCAAGAAAATAGTTTAGAAACATAATTTTTAGACAATATACATATTTTTTAAGTTTGTAAATTTTGAAAAAACAAATATTTAAACTTGTTATGTTATTTTTACTTATTATTGGAAGAAAATAGGTTTTTTCTGAAATACGATATTTAAAGGGAGATAACTACTCTTTCAATATATTAGTTTGCAAAT
The DNA here is from genome assembly GCA_963680875.1 of Bathymodiolus brooksi. Classification (NCBI taxonomy): domain Eukaryota; kingdom Metazoa; phylum Mollusca; class Bivalvia; order Mytilida; family Modiolidae; genus Bathymodiolus; species Bathymodiolus brooksi. The sequence continues at coordinate 111,891,260 of OY804576.1, forward strand.
ATGATTAAATTGATTAAAATAGTACATAACAATTGAACAAAACTTTAACAGAAAATAAACTAATTAAAAAAAAAAGCGTAATTTACAAAGATTACAAAAGAGATACTATTAAAAATATATAGAAGTATATTGAGAAATTTGGACGTTAGGATAGCTCAGTTTAATTTGTAATTGCATAACAGTTTAGATTCTTTTTGAACTGTTTTGGTAGCCCTTAAAAGGACTGTTTTGCCACTTTGGGACTTAAAACGGCTGTAACTGTTTACACTGGGTACTGTTCTGCTATGTGGGCACATAAGTTGTTAGCTTGGTTCGTGCCCAACAAGATTCGATGGTTTGTGTGTTGACACCGGTCTCCGGATCAACAAACTTGACAGAATGGTTTACTGTTGCATGCTCTGATGAAGTTTTTCATGGATACGGTAGTATGCTCTCCATTGGTCTGAGTGTATGATGGTCCCCGGTTATACCACACTTTGTATAATTGGTAGAAGAGTGTCAGCATCACGCTTGTCCACTGTCTGCATATAGGTGATGGCTGGTTTTGCTGATGTGTCGGCGAGTCCAAAAACCCACTGTTCCTTGCTGGCCCGACGACCTCGGTTGTACTTTGCCTTGTGGCAAAAGAGACTCTCGTCGATCTGTACGATGACACCCGGGCCGCCTAGTCGTGGTGGAGTGTGGAGGAGTTTGGTGGTACAGATGTCTCTGATGTACTGTTACACTTGGATGGTGGTCCTCTCGGAGATGCCTGTCGTTTCAGCAGCTTTCTTTACCATCGTATCTTGACACCATAGGTAAAGGATTTATTAAGGCATCAATCGTATCAGATAGTTTTTATGGGTAACAAAAAATTACGATTTTGGCAGATAATGCCCCTTTAACATTTTGAAAATACAACTTAAACACATAATCAGGGGTTTCAAAGTTTTTTATAATAGGAGGTACTTCTTAAATTTTAGGAGGTACCTAAAAAATTAGGCTGAGGGCCGTAAGGGGTCCAGGGGGCGGAAGCTCCTGAAATCTAGCATTTTGTGGACCAAAAAATGTACTTCAGAGACTGCAAAACATTAAGTGTTTTTGAAAGAAAAATCCCATTAACTTTAATAGTTCAGATTTCACCAAGAGTGACGACCATGCATAATGCCTGGATCCCCCCCCCCCCCCCCCCCCCCCCCCCCCCCCAATTTCTTTATTGAATATTTCAGTTTACAGACTTCAGCCAAGATTATTCATAGATAGTCTGCCATGTCATAAAAAAAAGAAACCGAAAGGACCATAAAGAGCTATGGTTCCGCAGCTAGACTTGACCAAGCCATTGCTATCAAAGCTTAAACTTCTCAAAATTCTTTTGTTGGCTTTGTCCTTTTCTTTTTCACAATACCTTGGCTTGTGTGGTTTTTTTTTACTTTATTACCAGTAATTAAACTCATCAAAGACCATTGGCAGGATCAAGACATTTAAATGTCATAATTAATGAAACCAAGGACGTACATGTATATAGAATACTCCTTGATGAAACATATAAATTTAATTTGCAATCATCAATCTTTAATAAAAATTTATTATTTTTTAATAGATCAATACAAATATAATTAAACAAAAACAATATATATTGTTACTTTCACGACTTGTGTGCCAAAAAAATGTTCGAACAAAAACGATTCGCAGGAAGACATTAAATTATTTTGGAAAAAAGGGGGGCCGGCGTTTTGACATTACAATGTAATTCGTATTTGAGCCATGTCCGGTCCTTTTTCAAGATTTCTAGTAATTTTCTATCCCTTATCTCCTCGTACCCCCTTTTAAAAATGTTTTTTCAGCACACTTTCATTTCTGTGAACAACCGCGGTAGGGCCCCGTCAAAATGTGAGCCATAGGTTTTTATTTTTTATACCGGAAGTTAAACAATATGGACGGAGTTAAGCAACAAGACAGTACGCCCCAGAATGATTCGACCCTAGGTTTTAAATGGATAAAAAAAAATCGCACAAAATATTGTGTAGTCATATATTCATAATACATAATGATCATACTTATATTACTGGAGATTACACTAAATTGTGTTTGAACATAATTTGTAATCGGTCATTTTTTTATTTTGAAATGATGTCAGCTTTGTTCCGGTCCGAGTTTTACACAAGGATGAAAAGATATTGGGGCGAAAACATAACTATTTACCGTATGCTCAAACTGCTATTTACGATTCTAAGGTAAAGTTATTTTTAAAACAGGGAATATCCCATCAACTTGGTCGTGACGCAGTTGTTCGATTTGAATGCGAGAATTCAGCAATTGACGTGATCATTAATTTTTTATGAAAAATATTCCACAAGCCTATCGACCATCGTACTTGTGGTTTTGACCACCGCTAATTTTGGGGGGGTTCAGTAATTTCTGCCGGTACTATACACGATCTCAGGCGGGTAAAAGTACCGGGTACCGTCCCACTTTGAAAATCCTGCACATACTTGACTCATTTCATATCATATTATATTATAATTTCACAAATGCAAACAATATATAACATGAGGCTCGTACTAATTGATCCCTGTTTCCATTTCAGAGGACCAAGCTGCAGCAAAGGCATTCGACACCCAGACAACAATGAAGACCATATTAAAGATGACAAAAGAAGAGATGAAGAGAGAAATTGCCAGCAAGACACCAACTTTTGAAAGACTACAACAACATGGACCGATGCCAACCAAGACAATTGACCAGATCAGGGGATGTCATAGGGAAAGGGGATGGAATCGGCAAATAAATATGCTAGAAAATGGCCGATTTTATCATTCGATGTATATCAGGATTTTATAATAAGTAAAGAAATTCTCGTCCAGTTCGCGTGTATCGAGATACTTTTCACTGGATAATTCTTTTGACGTGTGTATGCAAATCTAGAATAAACTGAAATAAGTCGGAAAATACCGAAGTATAATTATAATATACAGAAAATACCGTATGCAATTCGGCAATATATTAAAAGGGAAGTGGGCGTTGTTTATATAAATAAATCGAAAGTTCTTCAAGATAGGTATATTTAATTTAAATAATTGCAACTATAATATTCATATAAATATGAACATAAAAAAAAAATTTTGTTTAATATTGATAACAATTTCAAAATATAACAATTAAATGCAAAAAGTTGAATTAACAATATTGGGGAAAATGCTTTTAAGGAATTTGAATAAAGGGAGATAATCATAGTACTGTATTCTCTTTTCCGGGGTGACGTCACTTCCTCTAACAACAACGAGTCGGCCATCTTTAGGCGGTGAAAATCAAATTTAAAATGGCGAATGTTTCACCGCCTCAATGACAAGGGAGATAATTCGTTGACCGAAATACCCGGATACCCGGAAAAAAGAATAGTATTATAAAATTACTACTGAAAAAGTTTTTGTAAAAAAAAAATTGAACCAATAGTGATTAACACACAGTTTGTCTATAAGCTTATATTAAAAAAAAAAAATGAAAAAATATTTTACAATACTGTCTGTACTCCGTCTATAAGCTTATATTAAAAAAAAAAAATGAAAAAATATTTTACAATACTGTCTGTACTCCTGTAGGAGTGTGAAGCCCATCTATGATCTAAATAGATCCTCTGTTTTTAATAACAATTTATATTCATAAAATAAAATAAACAAAATGCATATGTATGCTAAATAAAATTTGGATTAAGTGTTAACTATGTTAGATACAATGTATCTACGTACCATTAGTTGTTTACAAAATACACTTATATATATAATTATTGTTTGTAAACAAACATCTGCTTTGCATATCATAAATCCTCGGATTTACCATATTCTAAGAAAACACGTGTTTTTTTTAATTAATTTATTTTATAAAAATATATAACCTATATTTTCTGTTTTTATATATAATTATTAAGGTAAAAATACCTTAGAAAAGAACAAAAAACCATTCAGAAAAATTTGTCAAACTAAAAATCTTCCTGATTCTGATCCTGATCTTACCAGCAGCTCGCTGGTAAAATTTGGCCCAAAATTTGAGTATATTTTACTTCACATCCAAAGTTTTACAAGAAGACGAATGCTGAATGTAAAATAATACAAACCTCCTTGGGAAATTATATGTTTCAAACTATTACATCCATATTTTGTCACAATATATCCATAAATAAATGTCTGGCAAACTCATTTACCCAACACGATACACACTTTAGCACCCCCCCCCCCTCCCTATATTTTGTAATGGCTGAATATATAGCCAAGGGAGATCACCATTTCTACGACCTGAAACTCTCACTACTGACAGCAGCTGTGTATGAACTTTATTAAATTTGTAATACTTGTATTTTATATTTAGTGCTCAAAAGTTGTTATTAAATTATTGTTTGCATATTATTTTATCTGATAATAAAGTATTATATAAATTTAATGTGATTTTCTTTCATTGATAACAGATAGAAATTAAAGTCCAGAGTTATTTCCCTTTGATATACTTGAAACAAACCAAAATTAACAAAATCTAAATATATCATTTACAATATTGTATTATCAAACAAAATAAAACCACTTAAGTTTAATCTGAAATAAAAACCTGTATACTTAAGCTGAAACAAAGACAATATTTAGCAACAACCAGTTCTATACATTACCTGTAGCAATAACACACATGCGGAAATAGACCTCCATTACAATACAGAAATGATGAAAAACGTTACAATACTGTAGCCCTTTTCACAAAAATTCTTACGATAAAAAATTGTCGAAAGTGTAAAACTAAGATTAAAAAGAGTTTCACAAAAATACTTACGGTAATCTTAAGTGTAAAAATAGTCCTAACTTTACGTGTAAAACTACCCTGTCCTAAGTGTAAAATTTTGATCTTAAGAGAAATTTTGGTCTTATCTTTTATCGTAAGTGAAAAAAATAGAAAAAAAGATGGACGATGTATTGGCGCTTCGACTTGAAAATAAGAGAGCAATTCATCGTTAGCGCATTTTCTCTGACCGTATGACAAACCTATTTACACATATTGATAAATGTTTATTAAAATGAATATGGTTTAATACAAACAGACGCTACAAATGGCATTGTTGTTTACTCCTTTTTGGCGTGACTAATAACAGAGTCTGTCTATAACGATGCATTCCGTACATTTACCTCTTCAATGCAGCAGTGTATCGTTTACATGACAAAAAAATCAGGATAATTCTCATTAATTTTAGATTTCAAATTGGGAACGATCGACAATCGAAAAGACTACATATACTTGAAAACTTGGGGAGAATTCTTTTTTTCATTTTTTTTTTTTTTTTTGGATAAAAACAGGAATACGGGATTTTCTTCTAGACATCTACTTCGCTTACAAAAGTTTTGTATGAACAGCCGCTTTAGGACTGGAATTTTCTGGATCCAATGATATCGTTTTGATTTTGCCTTTATATTAGTAATATAATTTATTAATTTCTGGCAACTTCGATGATCATCGAATACTCTGGCAATACATAAACTTGTGTACATTCTTCTGTTATATTAATATTAATATATAACAGGGATATTTATTCGTCTTCATGATTGATAGATGATAAACACATCTTTATTTGGGTTATCTCAGAAAAATCGGGATAAATTTTCATCAGTAAAAGAACAAGCGTTTAATTTTATGTGGGATGAGATTAATTGGAAAAAAGGGGTAAATATTTTGCTGACAAATAACCGATAAAATGAATTATATGAATAGGTTTTTTTTCACACTCCAGATGCACTCACTTACAAAATACTTCTACCAAAAGTAACCACGCGTGGATGATGACGCACAACTCCAAGTAATGATAATTATTATAGATCATTTTAATTTATATGCATTAGAAATGTTCCTCTATACGAAAATCATACTCGTTCATATTTTGTGCAGTTATTGGTGACCGATTCATATACATTTTTTTGTATTAGATAAAAATTCAATATAAACATACAAACACATCATAGCATAAAAATTGCTTATAAATTAGCGCCGGGGATATTTTTTAGAATAATTTTATTAAAAAAAAATGCTTTGTTGTGCTATGGAAATGAAACTAGGTTGCTAAGGAAGATGGTTTATGGTGTTTAACGTCCCTTTCAATAATATATCGGTCAGTTTTATTGGTGGAGAAAACTGGAGTACTCGGAGAAAACCATTGACCTGTCGCAAATCACTGACAAACTTTATCATATAATGTTGTATCGAGTACACCTAAGGAAGAATTTTTTATCGTAAGTGTAGTTTTAGTTGTAAGATTAAAATTTGTCGTAAGATAATCTTTGTGAAAAGGACTTAGGAATTGTCGTAAGATAATCTTAATTGAAAAAGTTAGGACTATAGTTACGAATTTTTGTGAAAAGGGCTACTGGTGTACAATTTTATACCAGTATTGTGGTGTATACCAGTATTGTGGTCACAAAAGTCAATTGATCAGAATGTTTTATTTTGCAAAATTTGTATTTTTGACTTTCCCCCAAATAATACCGTGCCCCCTTTTTTATGAATATCCCCAAAGAAAAACCCTTTCAGACTGGATAAACAGCTTGTTCTTTGTTTGCAGCGTATAATTGTTATTCATATTATGCACAACCGTATCTTATATATGATCCTGATTCTTCCCCGTCACTCTTATATATATGATCCTGATTCTTCCCCGTCATTCTTATATATATGATCCTGATTCTTCCCCGTCACTGTCTTATATATGATCCTGATTCTTCTCCGTCGCTATCTTATATATGATCCTGAATCTTCCCCTTCACTGTCTTATATATGATCCTGATTTCCCCCCGTCATTGTCTTATATATGATCCTGATTCTTCCCCGTCACTCTTATATATGATCCTGGTTCTTACCCGTCACTGTCTTATATACCGGTATGATCCTGAATCTTCCCCGTCACTGTCTTATATATGATCCTGATTCTTCCCTGTCACTGTCTTATATATGATTCTGAATCTTCCCCGTCACTGTCTTATATATGATCCTGAATCTTCCCCGTCACTGTCCGTTATATATGATCCTGAATCTTCCCCGTCACTGTCTTATATATGATCCTGATTCTTCCCCGTCACTGTCTTATATATGATCCCGATTCTTCCCCGTCACCTTATTGTACACGAAAATCGGAGGTATACGTATTGGTAAAGTTCGTGTAGGACGGAATAAATGGTATCTTTATTTTATGTTGTACACATACGGCTTTTTCCGTCTTACACGAAAATCGGAGGTTTACGTATTGGTAAAGTTCGTGTAGGACGGAATAAATGGTATCTTTATTTTATGTTGTACACATACGGCTTTTTCCGTCTTACACGAATATCGGAGGTTTACGTATTGGTAAAGTTCGTGTAGGACGGAATAAATGGTATCTTTATTTTATGTTGTTCACATACGGTTTATTCCGTCTTACACGAAAATCTATATACAGGACATGGAGTGGATGTAGTCGAGTGGTCTAGGGCGCTGGACGTAAGGCTAAGCGAATGGTGCTGCAGTGTATCAATGGTGTGGGTTCAAATCCCGTCGAGGGAAGAACAAAAATTTGACAGCTCTAAAATCTAATTCTAACACTGTTTGGTTTAATTTTCAGACGTATATATATATATATATATATATATATAAACGTCTAAAATGTTAGCACAACGATATCAAAAAAATATGTTAAAATGTAACAAAAATAACTATAAGTCTACAAAAAGACTATAATTATAATGAAATCGACGGATATTTCGCTTGACTGACAAGCTTCATCAGCGTCTGTAATCCGATTTGAAAAAATGTCACGTGAGCATCAGTTATCGTGACGTAAATTACTAAAAATCATAATCTTGAACTTTATACTTTATATTATTCAAGTATATTGCACACTAATTTATAAATATGAACAGAATGAGAAAATGTAATGATGAAGTTTACCAACTAGCTAAGGTCCAGGCACTGGATAAAAAGTTAAAAAACAAAAGATTTAGGCCTTTTTGTTTATGCCTTCCGGGTGTAATGTTTGTAACTCGCGGATCCAAAAACTCTCTTTTTTCTGTCTTTGATTTTCTTTCCAACTTGGATTGTGGTCCAAATCGGATTACAGACGCTGATGAAGCTTGTCGGTCAAGCGAAATATCCGTCGATTTCATTATAATTATAGTCTTTTTGTAGACTTATAGTTATTTTTGTTACATTTTAACATATTTTTTTGATATCGTTGTGCTAACATTTTAGACGTTTATTTATCATTTTTGTTTGTTTGCACAGTATCGTTAACACTTGTTTCCGATCCGACATCTCGTAGATTTATACGTTGGCTACTTTTTCAGATGTTTATATATATATATATATATACATGATTGAATTGTATTCACTAGTTAAATCAAGTAGAAAAAAAAACTATAACCATGTATAGCCCTGCAGTGTATTTATTTATTTTAACATTAACAAGTGTATACAACCCTACATAATAATTAAAAACACCAGACCAATCACATGCATATTAGATGCAGACAGACTGAATATCGAAAGACTAAGTGAAGTATTTTCTCACCTACTAAATACATCGCTAAAATTACCTGTGGGTGTTTCCCCACTTCAACTCGTAAATTTACATAGAAATCGGGGATATTTCGTCACAAGACTTCACACATGGTTTTGTCTATCATATTTCTTGAAGACAAACATAAAATTGTATTGCATTTATCAATATTTTATGAGTATCAACAGTTTTTTCAACACCGTATGTCTTTCTCGATACAGCCGCCCGATTACAGTGACCCGTGACCCAGATAATGTTGTTTAACAAAGCTCACAGCATATAAAGTTATATTCAAAATTAAAATTACACTATTTCCCTATTTCGCGTTTATTCAACTGAAAATTACCCTGATAATCTTCCCCATTTGTTGCAAAATCATAAATGAAATACATAAGAAAATAAATAATATCTCATGGGGAAGAATGTCAGTGAAATAAAGCATATATTAACATTATTCTGTTATTCTATTATTCTGTTTTTCATTTCCCCCCCAAAAAAATACCATGCCCCTTTTTTTAAATAATGTCCCCAAAGAAAAACCCTTTCAGACGGTTGAATAAAGCTTGTTTTTTATTTTATTTATAATATATAGTTGTTATTCATATGATGTACAAACGTGTCTTATATATATAATACAGGGGCGGATCCAGGGGGGGGGGGGGGCGCACCCGGCGCGCGCCCCCCCTAAAATTGGAAAAAAATATGATTTTTTGGCGTAAAATCGTGATTTTTCACACAAAATACCCCAAAAATTTTCGCGCCTCCCTCCGCAATTGGAAAAAATACGATTTTTTGTCGTAAAATCGTGATTTTTCACACGAAATACCCCAAAATTTTTCGCACCTCCCCCCGCTCGGCGCGATTTTTTTAAGTGCGCCCCCCCTAACTTGAAATCCTGGATCCGCCCCTGTAATATGATCCCGAATCTTCCCCGCCACTGTCTTATATATGATCCTGATTCTTCCCCGTCACTGTCTTATATATGATCCTGATTCTTCCCCGTCACTGTCTTATATATGATCCTGAATCTTCCTCGTCACTGTCTTATATATGATCCTGAATCTTCCCCGTCACTGTCCGTTATATATGATCCTGATTCTTCCCCGTCACTGTCTTATATATGATCCTGAATCTTCCCCGTCACTGTCCGTTATATATGATCCTGATTCTTCCCCGTCACTGTCTTATATATGATCCTGATTCTTCCCCGTCACTGTCTTATATATGATCCTGATTCTTCCCCGTCACTGTCTTATATATGATCCTGATTCTTCCCCGTCACTGTCCGTTATATATGATCCTGATTCTTCCTCGTCACTGTCATATATGATCCTGATTCTTCCCTGTCACTGTCCGTTATATATGATCCTGAATCTTCCCCGCCACTGTCTTATATATGATCCTGATTCTTCCCCGTCACTGTCTTATATATGATCCTGATTCTTCCCCGTCACTGTCTTATATATGATCCTGAATCTTCCTCGTCACTGTCTTATATATGATCCTGAATCTTCCCCGTCACTGTCCGTTATATATGATCCTGATTCTTCCCCGTCACTGTCTTATATATGATCCTGATTCTTCCCCGTCACTGTCTTATATATGATCCTGAATCTTCCCCGTCACTGTCCGTTATATATGATCCTGATTCTTCCCCGTCACTGTCTTATATATGATCCTGATTCTTCCCCGTCACTGTCTTATATATGATCCTGATTCTTCCCCGTCACTGTCTTATATATGATCCTGATTCTTCCCCGTCACTGTCCGTTATATATGATCCTGATTCTTCCTCGTCACTGTCTTATATATGATCCCGATTCTTCCCTGTCACTGTCTTATATATGATCCTGAATCTTTCCCGTCACTGTCTTATATATGATCCTGATTCTTCCCTGTCACTGTCTTATATATGATCATGATTTTTCCCCGTCATGTACTGCCTTATATATGATCATGATTCTTCCCCGTCATGTACTGCCTGATATATGATCCTGATTCTTCCCTGTCACTGTCTTATATATGACAAAAAATAATTGAAATCTTTCTTTTATTCATTACTTCTTCATTTTACCGTTCATGGGACATTTATATATTGCGTGACAATTTTCCCCATACGGGGAAGAATCAGGATATAGACCCCATTTTATAGGCTATATATGCATTCTAATTTCGGTGTCTTCAACCTATGCCAACATTTTGAAATATCATATTCAAGGTATGCCAACAAATATTATATTACAGGTTTTTATATAGCAATTAATGGCATTTACAGGTAAGGAAATTTGGAAATGCGGGTCTCAAAATTGAAATTTATTATTTAAAAAAAAAAAAAAAAAAAAAAAAAAAAAAAAAAAAAAAAAAACAATCTAAAAATATAAGAATAAGTCTGTTAAAATTTAATAACTTGAAAAAAAAAAAAAAAAAATTTTGTAAAGATTTATATATGAAATAAAAATCTGGTAAAATTACACAAAAATCTAAATAAAAAAGGGGAAAATATAAAATTTTTGAATAATTTAAATAAACAATTATTAAAAAAACAAAAACAAAAAACAATCTAGAGATATAAGAATAAGTCTGTTAAAATTTAATAACTTTAAAAAAAAAATAATTAAACTTTTGTAAAAATTTTTATATAAAATAAAAATCTGGTAAAATTACACAAAAATATTATGAATGAACCCTAATTTCTACATGGGTATTGTTTTACACTTCCTGCAATGGTTAGTCCGATCTTATGGGACTGAAGTTTTTTTATGGAATTGAATTGTTAAAGTACCCTTACTTGCTGAAGTACAAAAATATAGTGAAGTGTAAAAGTACCCATCCTTGCTGAAGTACAAAAATATAGTTAAGAGAAAATGTAATTTGACATCAAGACAGAATATTCAGCCACAGGGCCTTATAGACTATCCATGTATGTTACTACCCATACATATACAAACCATAGGATACCATAGGAACTACTGTGGACGCTGGCTTACTCAACCACTATGTCCGCCTCTGTGATATTTTCTGACGTATTTGTGCGTGACTTTACATAGGGGCAGACATTTTTTTTACCCCTGCTTGCTTCAAGTCCTATATGGCTCAACTACCAATGCATTTATCTTTTCAAGAAATATAATGCTCACCATCCGAATACAGTCAGTTTTCTATTATCACATCAATTGTTTTTGTCACAAAACCCCCATTTACTCTATCTATGGTGGCCAAAAGTGAAACTAGACAGCATCACTGTTGGAAGTTTGATACTCTCTGGACTATAGGATAGACAACAATGAATGGCGGGAAAATTCAAATGGAAAAAAGAACGATAATTCATGAGAAAACCCAATAGCAAATGGTACTGCCCAAGAGTATCAAACGTCCACTTTCAGTAGCAGTATTTCAGTTGTATTCCGAATGAGAACAAGTTCGATGAAAACTACTAGTCTATTAAAATGAGGGAATGGATCGGTCAACGACTATTGCACGGCACCCCCCAAACACATTACGCACTGTGGTCCACGATCAGCTTTCCGTTTTATTACTTGGCAACCCTCTCATTAATTCAAGGTGTAAATTAGAAAAGACTATTTAAAATATACATGAACTGTTTTATAACATCAAGATTATTAATCATTTCTACTGTATCATTGGTTATTGTTCATTTCAAGTTGATCCAACAAAGATGGTGGTCACATGGAGTACCATGAATGTTACCCAGAATTCAACATGTGTCTATGGTATTGATACACCCACTATGGTTGCTAAAGGTTACACAAGAAAATTTGTTGATGGAGGACCTCAACAACACACCCAATACATACACAGGGTAACACTGATTAATCTGAAACCAGGAACAAGATATGGTTAGTTGGTAATCAAACACAAGATTTTTACATTGGTACCTTTGTATATTCTTTATGATTTGTGAAAACAAATGTTTACTCCTCAAATGCTGCTTGCTTTGCATAGAAGCAGCAAATACATGTACCAAATTTATAGTCTTTGGTTTGACACAACCTAGATTTGAACCAATGATCTACCACACTCAAGGTGACATTGTTAACAATTACAATACTGATACAGTGTGTACCTGTGACAAGGGCAGATAACTACTACTAATACATGTACTGATAACTATTAAGGGAGATAATTTATCATGTGTATTCATAGCTAGGACATATTGGTACTGGTATTGTTGATGCTAGAGGTATAGAAGCACAATGAAAAGTATAACTTGTGTCTCAGTTTAAAACAAGTGACATTGATGTACATAGGGGAAGAAAACTCTATATCTTGAGTGATTGTTGTTTAATGCCAACTCATCAATTTTTCAGCTATATCATGGCAAGAGCAAGTTACATTTCAATGAGATAATGATGATGTCAGCTTTGTACTATGTCAACATGTTTAGTAGGATTTCTATAGTGGCTTTAATACCAATGTTATGGTCTTTGATTTGACCTGATCGGGTTTGAAACCCACAATCTACCGCACTTGAGATGAGCATGCTAACCATTCCACCATTGATGACACTAAACACTATCTTGTGCTTTGATAACATATCAAAATAACAGAAGTGTTCCTTATATAACAGCCGCAGTTAATTATGTATATTTTTAAAACATCTTGAAGGATTGTTAGAATTCGTTATTATTATTTCATTAAAACCTTTTTTTAATTTAAAATATCAGTATACAGTTGCGGAAACGGCATTCTTATGAGTGACGTGTACAAGTTTGTATCAATGAAGGACGGTACAGACTGGAGCCCTAGGATAGCTCTGTTTGGTGATTTAGGATATGTTAATCCACAGTCTGTTCCTAGATTAATAAATGACTCCAAAAAAGAAATGTATGATGCTATCTTTCATGTTGGTAAGTTGACAAATTGAAGTAGATATAAAACCTAAGAATTTATCTATTATTTATTATTACATTATAAATCTTTGTATGTTTCCAATGTTTAATTCTGCGTTTCTTAATTATTTTTGTTCATTGTGGAAAACCCTTGTTTCTCACAATAAAAAAACGGAAGAAAAAGATATCCAATAAATAGCTTAAAAGTAAACAATTTAAAACATATGGTGTCTTATATTATAGGACTAATCTATTATTATGATCAATTGTTATTGTATTATACTGTATATCAATGTGTAAAATTTTATATTTGATCGTGGGTGACCGGTATTGTCGATTTATTACAAATTTTAGCAGTTTTATATTTATGCTGGAAAAAGTGATGTCTACAATTTATTTAATGTAGATTACATATACATACTGAATCCACGTGGAAAAAATATGTTGGTATTACTCTCCTATTTTATCTATCGGTGTGGCTGGCAGTTTTATGTGTCGGTGTTTCTCTCCATTTCATCTGTCGGTGTTGCTCTCCATTTCATCTGTCGGTGTTTCTTTCCATTTCATCTGTTGGTGTTTCTCTCCATTTCATCTGTCGGTGTTTCTCTCCATTTCATCTGTCGGTGTTGCTCTCCATTTCATCTGTCGGTGTTGCTCTCCATTTCATCTGTCGGTGTTGCTCTCCATTTCATCTGTCGGTGTTTCTCTCCATTTCATCTGTTGGTGTTGCTCTCCATTTTATCTGTCGGTGTTGCTCTCCTATTTTATCTATCGGTGTTGCTGGCAGTTTTATGTGTCGGTGTTTCTCTCCATTTCATCTGTCGGTGTTTCTCTCCATTTCATCTGTTGGTGTTTCTCTCCATTTCATCTGTCGGTGTTTCTCTCCATTTCATCTGTCGGTGTTTCACTCCATTTCATCTGTCGGTGTTTCTCTCCATTTCATCTGTCGGTGTTGCTCTCCATTTCATCTGTCGGTGTTGCTCTCCATTTCATCTGTCGGTGTTGCTCTCCATTTCATCTGTCGGTGTTTCTCTCCATTTCATCTGTTGGTGTTTCTCTCCATTTTATCTGTCAGTGTTTCTCTCCATTTTATCTGTCGGTGTTTCTCTCCATTTCATCTGTCGGTGTTTCTCTCCATTTCATCTGTCGGTGTTGCTCTCCATTTTATCTGTCGGTGTTTCTCTCCATTTCATCTGTCGGTGTTGTTCTCCATTTCAACTGTCGGTGTTGCTCTCCATCTTCTCTGTCTGTGTTTCTCTGCATTTCATCTGTCGGTGTTGCTGTGAACTTTATCCTTCAGTATTTCTCTCCAGTTCATCTGTTTGATGTCATTTACTTTAATTGGATGTCGTTATTTTCAATATTTAAAAGATCTAATTTTAGATAAAAAAAAACTTAATTTCAACATAAATATATATTTTGATATAGTTAAGTTTCTCCAGTTATTACTAAATATAATGTCATGAATGTTGAGACCTATGCATGTAAATTTTGTTTTATATTTCAGGTGATTTTGGATATGACTTAGATTCAGTAAGTACCTTCTATAGACTATAGCAGAGTAATTAACACAAATGTTGATATCACAAATTGAAGCATTGTTTCAAAATATGTCAGGGAAATTATTATTATTATTTTTATATCACATTATTTGTCGCTTCTTTCTCATAATATTACAGGGGCCGTCGTGGCCGTGATCGTATGGTAGTTAGATTTACAACTACCTATGCAATCAGTGTCTATCACCACTGATGTTGTGAACTTGTTAGTTCGAATCTCGATCAGGGTGAGGTGTACAACATTATGTGATAAAGTTTGTCAGTGACTTGCGACAGGTCGGTGGTTTTCCCCGGGTCCTCCGGCTTTCTCCAATAAAAATGACCGCCACGATATAACTGAAATATTGTTGAAAGTGGCGTTAAGCACCATCAAACAAACAAGCAAACATAATATTACAAATAAAACAAGTATTCACAAACAGGGGAAGTAAGTCAATAGAACAAATGCAAACTTGTAAATCTTAAAACCAGAGAAAATAAATGGGTTTGCATTACAGTACACTATAAATAACATTATATTCAAATTTAATTGGCCATATATGAGAAATAACATTATTCTCATATTTGATTGGCAATATAAGAGAGACACAATTTTATGTAATATTACCATCCATTCATTTATTTTAATATTTCAGAATGACGGACATATAGGAGATAAGTTTTTAAACTTGATAGAACCATTTGCTGCTGAAACTCCTTACATGACATGTCCTGGAAATCATGAACAAAAATAGTTTGTATTTTTTATTGACTACGAAATCTGTCATAATATGCTATAGGTGTTGAGATAAAACAGATTTGTTTGTATAAATAATTATTCACTTTGTTTACGACAAATTAATACTGTCTTTTATGAAATTGAACCTATTGTGTTGTTGTTATCATCTATGTATGCAATCAACGACTGTTACTATTATTGTTTGACTCCTGCATCTTGCAAGGTGTACTTGATATAAGTTTAACTGAGGAAGTTTATCAGTAACTTGCAAAATACTGTGATTTTCTTTGGTTAGTCTTGTTTCCTTTCACTAATGAATTTTATAACTATTACTAAATAAGACTTGATCTAACATGTTGAAAAGAAAAGTATTTTTCTGATGTCTTTGTTTAGTTGAGAAATCACAATTTTCATTGGTCATCTCACAAAGCAATGATTTAAAAATTAAAAGAATCATTAATAGATTAATTCAACAAAATTATTGAATTGAATTATGGAAGAATCCTCATTGTCATAACTTTACACCATATATTTTATTAAGAATATTTAAAATTAAGATTTTGTAGTATAAGGCCCTCAGCCAAATGAAGTGAAACTTGGTAGGAAGCACCTATAGAAGGTCCTCTCTAAAGATTGCACATTTTGTCCCGATCCATTAACAAACATGGCCGCCACAGGCAATTCTTGTTTCTGAATGGCCGATTTTTTTAAATCTTCTCCTCTGAAACCGCTAGACCAAATGAACCGAAACTTGGTAGGAAGCATCTATGGAAGGTCCTCTATAATGATTGCTCATTTTGTCCCGATTGGTTAACAAACATGGTGGCCACAGGCAATTCTTGTTTCTGATTGGTTGATTTCTAAAAAATCTTCTCCTCTGTTAAAAGAAAGATAACTCTTGCCTAAGCTGTTAAAAGAAAGATAACTCTTGCCATTATCTCCCTTAGAAATTAACTAATGCTGATATAATGTAACATGTTTATTCTATACATTACAAGTAGGTATTCACATTTTTATATTCTTTTTAGCAAACCTTGCCAAAGGCAATGTGAGCTTTTGCCATCACTTGGTGTCCGTCGTCTGTCATCTGTTTACTTTTCATATTTTAATCTTCTCCTCTGAAAACCCTCAGCATCTATGGAAGGTCCTCTCTAAAGAGTGCATATTTTGTTATGATCCATTACCAAACATGGCTGCCACAGGCAATTCTTGTTTCTGATTGGCCGATTTTTAAAAATCTTCTCCTCTGAAACTGCTTGGCTAAATGAACCGAAACTTGGTAGGAAGCATCTATGGAAGGTCCTCTATGAAGAGTGCTCATTTCTTCTAGATCGGTTAACAAACATGGCTACCACCGAAACTTGGTAGGAATCATCTATGGAATGTCCTCTATGAAGAATGCTCATTACGTCCCGATCGGTTAGCAAACATGGCTACCACCGAAACTTGGTAGAAAGCATCTATGGAATGTCCTCTATGAAGATTGCTCATTTCGTCCCGATCAGTTAGCAAACATGGCCACCACATGCAATTCTTGTTTCTGATTGGTCGATTTCTAAAAATCTTCTCCTTTGAAACTGCTTAGCCATATGAACCGAAACTTGGTAGGAAGCATCTACATGTATGGAAGGTTCTGTATTAAGTTTCGTCAAAGGAGGATGAACGGTGAGCAACACAGGCTCAGGCTCAGCCCACTGAGCCTCTAGTTTTTATTATCATTTTTGAACAAGCACTGCTAACAACTAGATCCTTGTTCCATATAAACTGGATAGAAATAAAACAAACAGTTTGGCTTACCTACATACACTTTTTTTCAAGAATATTAAGAGAAACACGAGTACTCTTTTTCATGGCCTCAACAGTGCATAATCAACAATATCAGTAATAAACATTTTATTGACTTTTTCAGTAATTTTTCCAACTATAAAAACAGATTTACAATGCCAGGAGATGAACACATGGATATGATGGTTTATAGGTAAAACTATGTCTTATCTTAATTACTTGTATGTATTTACCTCTTACACAGAGCTGTGGAACCTTACACTTCACATTGTTTTATCAGATTATTCTTGTTTAATGACACACTGAGATACTTGCAACTTGTCCATTACATGGTGGTCAGGAATTTTTTTTTTCTTTACAAATTGGGACTAGTTTTGAACACTGTATAAGACATTAAAAGAAGGGCTGTCATCTTGATCGTATAGTAGTTGGATCATTGACTATCACCACTAATGTTCGAATCCCAATGAGGCGAGCCATACTCAATACAACGTTATGTGATAAAGGTTGTCAGTTACTTTCGACAGGTTCATGGTTTTCTTCAGGTACTCTGGTTTCCTCCACCAATAAAACTGACCACCACGATATAACTGAAATATTGTTGAAAGTGGCATTAAACACCATAAACCACCAACCATTAAAAAAATGTATCAACTTGAACTCGTAATTATTTTTTTACAGTTTTAACATAGGACCAGCCCATGTGATCTCTATATCAACAGAATTCTATTTTTATCTGAATTATGGTATAATACAGGTGGTAAAACAGTATGAATGGTTAGAACGAGATCTGAAGGTAATTATACAAGTTGTAATGATAGTTACATAATCTACCCTTTTACATTTATGTATGATGGTTTGTACTAATATTGACTACCTATTACATAAATGCCTGTGAAATACTGATATTTCTAAATGGAAGAAAACCTGGTGTTTCACCAGTGAATAACAATATTTGTTTCACTGTGAGGTTACAGTACTTACATCGTCACATTTGACAATAACTTGCATCTGACAATAAAAACAAGTTCATTTTTTGGAACTTCTTATTAGCACATACAAAAGTGTAAAATCTATGTGTGTTTGTAATAAAAAGTATAGTGTGTTTGTAATAAATAGTATAACTACTTTTGCATTCCGAATATCAATAATTAATTAAGGAATATTTTAAATTTTATACGATATAACCTGGTTTGGGGCAGTTTACACTTAATAAACCGTGAAGCGGTTTATGAAAAGCGTAAGCTGTTCCAAACAAGGTTATACAAGTACAGTCAAACCTGTCGTAACGGTCACCTTTATATAATGATCACTAGTCCGAGATTCCTCTGCCGTCTAACGGCTTTTATGGATTTGCTGTAGCCGTGGGACGTCAGAGCGCTATGCATACGGAAAACAGCGGATTTGCTTCTCCAACTCTGGGTCAGCACATTTCCACGTTTCGTGGCTATCGGATTTTATTTTCTATCAGAAACCCTTATATAAATCGCTTCACCAATCATTTGTCTATTCATTCATAACCATCTTACCATCGGAAAGTGGTGCTACACTCCATTACAGCACGATTTTGCCTTAGATCCTATGATTCCGCCATTTGTCTTCCTTTTTTCAAACATTTGTCACGTGACTACGAGAAAGCCACGATTACCGCAATGTATCATGGGAGATGATTTGCATATAAACAAACAAACAAATATTTTTATTGCCAATCATACACGCCTGTTAAGGCAGAACAATTAACATAAAATTTAATACAGTTCATTATATTGATTGGTAATGATTTTAACAGCAATAGTGAATTACACTACAGATAACCATAAAAAAAAAATGATGTAGTACCTTGTCCAAAAAGGGGGGACGTAACACATGCTCTTTCCGAAGCCCGTTGGTAACACTCTGCCATTGAATAATTTTCTTTCCAACACATTCTGTATTATTTCCTTCTGCTCTGCTTTGATCTGTAGATGGACTGTTTGTCCTGCAGAATGCACTTGAATGTATCTTCTTCCATGTGATTTGAATGTTGTTTGGCGTGCTGAATTAAGTAGCTCCCATCATGCAATGCGTTACTGTTATCATTCAGTTAGTTATAAGTATCGTGAGATCACGTTTGTAGATTCGAAAATGGAAGTCAAATGGCGGAATAATAGGATCTAAGGCAAAATCGTGCTGTAATGGAGTGTAACACCACTTTCTGAGGGTAAGATGGTTATGAATGAATAGACAAATGATTGGTGAAGCGATTTATATAAGGGTTTCTGATAGAAAATAAAATCCGATAGCCACGAAACGTAGAAATGTGCCGACCAAGAGCTGGAGAGGTAAATCAGCTGTTTTCCGTATATATAGCGCTCTGACGTCCCACGGCTACAGCAAATCCATAAAACTAAAAGCCGTTAGACGGCAGAGGAATCTCGGACTAAATGATCACCTGCTCATAACGGTCACTTTCGTGCTCTGTGCATTTTACTATATATTTTAATTCGATATAGCGGTAACCTGTTCAATGTGGTCAGCGGTCACCATTTATTAGTAATTTCCAGTGTAAAACCTTTGTATAACGGCAAGTTCATTTTTAAAATAATACCGGAAGTGATTTCGAAAGTTCGGTATTTTTCTCGAATGTACAAAAAATCCCGAGGTGTTACAAAATATATTGCTTAATTTAATTAACTAAATAAACACACACTATTAAATTTTGTGAGTAATAAATTACATAAAGGAAAATTTATACCCGGGGGTATTGGAGATATTTATTCATTACGACGAGAGTAGAAATTCACTCACCAAAAATATTTTGTATCTAGTGCATCATGTCAAAATCATCAACATCCATAAATAGAAAAGCTTTGAAATTAGACGACAAAGTGAAAGTTATCTGTATGAGTACGTTGTAGAATCCCTGCTGGGCTTTAATACAACGGGTTATAAATCGTTGTGATCGATGGTGGGAAAAGTTGTTGGCTGTGTTGGTCGTATCCAGATAATGAACATTCTTTAAAGAAAACGTGAGATTCAATCGACGATTTTGAAAACAATGTTTCCAGTTCAACTGGAAATTGTATAAAGTATAAAAGTATAAAAGTTTTATTTAAAGTCGGAGTTTTTACAAACATATAACATATATATATTTATAATGTTTATAAAGTACTAAAACTAGCATAAGAACATAAAAAGCACTAGGCAAAAAGAATAGGTACATGTAGCATGAGCAACTGAACTAAATCAAATCAAATCAAAAGTTTTATTTAATGTCGGTACATTTACAAACAGTACAAACACAAGCTCTCATGTGCTTTTTAAACCAACATGCATTTTAAGATATAAATTACAACACAGTAAATAAAAAAATAACAACAATAAAATAAAACAATGTCATGCATTAAAACCACATATTAGATTTCTGGGCCTCCAGTCAGTGCACATGTGGCAAGTGCCTCTCTGCACACTGACTTCATAGGACCAGAAAACCGCACGGACTAAGTAAGAGCATACAAATAATTGCATATTACAGACAAACATACAAAGCAATGCATTACATCAATAAAAGCCATGCATATAAATTAGCCACTAAAACTAGCAAAATAAAAATAAAAATGAAAGCACTAAGCAAATGAATAAGTATATGTAGCATGAGTAAGAATGAACTGAATAAGAGCATACTTTTAAGATTTACAAGAGCCACACCTGCATGAGCCACCACTCCATGAATTAATTAAACTTTTGAACTGACTGAGACTAGAAACATTCCGCAATTCATTGGGTAGCTCATTCCAGAGTGTGGCACCTGCAAATCTAAAAGAATGTAAACCATGATATGTTGTTCTCACCTGGGGTACTTCTACTGTATTTGTTTTCCTAAAAGAATAGCGACTTTCTTTATACACAAATAAATCATTTAAATACATTGGACATTTTTTAATCAAAATTTTGTAAACTTCAATTGCCATTGTTCTAAGGCGTCTGATCTTTAATGTTGGTAATCTTGATTTATTCAACAGGTCTTCATATGAACTACTATAATCTTCATAAATAAATCTGAGGGCCCTTTCTTGAATTTTTTCAATTTTTCTGGTATTGGTCTCACCACAGAAATGCCAAACAATTGGACAATAATTAAAATTACTCATTATAAAAGAAAAATATATAGTTAATCTACCTAATTTTGTTAAATGTTTACCTTTACGTTTTAATACATTTAATTGTCTTGAAGCTTTTTTACATATATTTGAGATATGGGTGTTGAATTTTAGTTGACAATCTATTGTGACACCCAGCAACTTTACTTCTTTTTCACAATCAATTTTGTTTCCATCCAAATTAAAACTAATACTTTCATTTAAAGTTTTTGAACCAATGGCAATTGCCTGGAATTTATCTGGATTTGCTTTCATCTGGTTGTGGGAAAACCAATGGATTAAATTTAAACTTTCCTTTTCCAAAATATCCACAACCTTATTCAATTCTGTATCTGAGTATGACAATGTATTGTCATCAGCATAGTTATATAAAATACTTTCTTCTACAAAATTAAAAATGTCATTTAAAAATATATTAAACAATACAGGGCCAAGTATTGAACCTTGTGGCACACCTTTATAAATATTTTTCCAAGCACTAAAATCAACACCAACTTTTACACACTGTTTCCTTTCAGATAAATAACTATGCATTAAATCTAATGCTGACTTAGACAATCCATATGCTTCAAGTTTTAAAATCAAAAGATCATGAGGTAGGCAGTCGAAGGCCTTCGAGAGATCCATAAGCACTGCAGCTGTATACTGATTACAATCCATAAATAGAAAAGCTTTGAAATTAGACGACAAAGTGAAAGTTATCTGTATGAGTACGTTGTAGAATCCCTGCTGGGCTTTAATACAACGGGTTATAAATCGTTGTGATCGATGGTGGGAAAAGTTGTTGGGCTGTGTTGGTCGTACCCAGATAATGAAAATTCTTTAAAGAAAACGTGAGATTCAATCGACGATTTTGAAAACAATGTTTCCAGTTCAACTGGAAATTGTATAAAGTATAAAAGTATAAAAGTTTTATTTAAAGTCCAGTTCAACTGGAAATTGTACTTTTGTTTATTAAATATCTTTCTTTATTTATTTGTATGTTTTATTCAAATCGTATCAGATTGAGATAAACATAACATGTAATTAAACATGTTTATTTACAACTACTGTAGAATATTTCGTCGAATAATCAAACCCCTTCATATAAAGGTCACCTGTATATAGTGGTCATTTTGTCAAACTCCCCCAGGTGACCACTATATACAGATTTGACTGTATAATCTGTTCAAATATTTCAAATATTCCTTATATAATTTAATTTTTGCAATAAAACTGAATGATTCCTGGATTTAAATTACGATTATTTCATGTGACTATTTGAATTTGTCGTTGGCGAATGAATACGTTAGTGACGTCACAATGCCAACCCAGGTTATCAAGTATAACCAAAATTTTCTTCGGGCAGATCCGATCAGCCAATCAGATTGCAGTATTCAAATCAAGTTAAATTAATCACTTGTAACTGAACAATAATAATAATTCACTCATGCACTAGGATTATACAATTGCTGCACCCTTATTTGTTTTCTTGTTGATTACCCCACATCTGGTAATAACAGTTTATACACCAAATAACCCCAGAATGAATAAGATACTCGGATGAAGCATATATCAACTGAAGTAAAGAGTACCGCTAAGCAGCAGGCACACTCATTTTAGAGTTATGGTGACTGTGTTTAGCGTCACTTTCAACATATTACAGTTATATCATGGCAGCCAGTTTTATTGGTGGGGGAAACCAGAGTACCCAGAGAAAACCACAGACCTGCTGCAAGTCACTGACAAGCGAAAGTGGTGATAGCCACTGATTGCATAGGTACCATGCGATCACGAATATAACTGCCCCTTTAAACTATATATAATTTATAACCACTTGGTTGACAAAGGCGTAAATTGACTTAAAATGGGAGCATATTAAATATTTCTCTACTCAAGCCTTAGTGTACTTATATTTTAATCATTTATTAGGAAGCAGCCAAACCAGAAAATAGAGCCAAGAGACCGTGGATCATCATGATGGGACACAGACCTATGTATTGTTCTAATAATGATCGTGATGACTGTGCTCAGCATGAAAGCCTGGTATGTAATATCCAATCAGATTGATGTTTATGTCATCCTGTAATATAAGTAGTTTTTGATTGGTTAATATGATGTTCTTCATTGGCTACATAAACAATGCTGTCATAAAACTCCTGATGTATTTTAATTCACACGTGTGTAGTGTCTGACAAATTATGGAGTCATTCCAAAGTGATTTCATGTATTTATACAGGACCATTATAGCATACTATTGATGCCATAGATTGTGTAACATTTTTAACATGGTAACATTATTTTCGTTGCATTTTATCCCTCGTCATCGATCGGGATAAAAAATTTATGAAAATAATGTTGCCCATGTTAAAACTACATACAAACTATGGCTTCCATGAATTATTTCTTTTATAAATACAATATTCGAAATGGTTGTATGTGTTTTAGTTTTATATGGAAGATATAAAACGGTAAAGGAACAACTTGACATGATTAATAATGTAACTTTTGATTTTGAAACGATCGCAAGTTAAATGTGTTTGAAAGTAATGATTTGTTTTTGCAACATTTCACATTGTGAAACAACCTTTATTGCATTGTGATGCCAAAACAGGTTGTGATATGAGATACTTGAATCTTGCACCAGTTTCTCACATGGAATATGCCTGTCACACATGTACAGCTGTGTGAGAAAATAATTTCAACCTATCCATTGTCTTCCATTTTATTTTTGGCCATCAAAACTTCTGTACTTTAGCTTATCATATTGCCACCTTTTACCTACATGATTTATTGTTTGTAAACTTGTTTTCGTCATGAATATAGCCGAATTACTGCCGACCTGACATTAAACAACAATCAATAATTATTATAGGATTAATGTATATCATTTTCGTGCCTTTTGATTGGACAAGAGCACTGTCACTTGTTTGTTTTTGATTCGTTCATATCTCGATGAACTTTTTAGCTCACCTTGCCAAAGGCAATGTGAGCTTTTTTTTGCCATCACTTGACGTCCGTCGTCTTTTGTCCGTTAACTTTTTGCATTTTAATCTTTTCCTCTGAAACCCCTCAGCCAAATGAACTGAAACTTGGTAGGAATCATCAGTGGAAGGTCCTCTCTAAAGAGTGCTCATTTTGTCCCGATCCATTAACAAAGATGGCCACCACAGGCAATTCTTGTTTCTGATTGGCCGATTTTAAAAAAAATCTTCTCCTCTGAAACAGCTAGGCCAAATCAACCAAACCTTTGTAGGAAGCATCTATGGAAGGTCCTCTGTAAAGATTGCTCATTTCGTCCCGATCCGTGTACAAACATGGCCACCACAGGCGATTCTTGTTTCTGATTGGCCAATTTTTTTTAAATCTTCTCTCCTCTGAAACTGCTTGGCCAAATGAATCGAAACTTGGTAGGAAGTATCTATGGAAGGTCCTCTAAAAAGATTGCTGATTTCGTCCTGATCCATTAACAAACATGGCTGCCACAGGCAATTCTTATTTCTGATTGGTTGATTTCTAAAAATCTTCTCTGAAACAGCTAGGCCAAATTGTTCGATTTCTAAAAATCTTCTCCTCTGAAACCGTTTGGCCAAATGAAATGAAACTTGGTAGGAAGCATCTATGGAAGGTCCTCTGTAAAGAATGCTCATTTCGTCCCGATTCGTTAACAAACATGGCTGCCACAGGCGATTCTTGTTTCTGATTGGCCAATTTTAAAAATCTTCTTCTCTGAAACTGCTTGGCCAAATGAAATGAAACTTGGTAGGAATCATCTATAGAAGGTCCTCTATAGGGATTGCTCATTTCGTCCTGATCCGTTAACAAACATGGCCACCACATGCAATTCTTGTTTCTGATTGATCGATTTCTAAAAATCTTCTCTGAAAATGGTAAGCCAAATGAATCGAAACTTGGTAGGAAGCATTTATGGAAGGTCCTCTATAAAGATTGTTAATTTCATTTCATGCACTCAAAAATGTATTCTGTTTGTGATTGCATCGGCACCATTTACACATGCATGAACTCCTGAAAAGGAGCGTTTAATCCTATGATAAATTTGGGTACCCATGAGCGTCCTTGATGAGTATTAGACAAATTGTATAATCAATAAAAAATTAAAATTCTAGATCATTTTTTAGCATCCATTGATTAGATATTTATTTTAGGGGAAAAACCCATAAAACGGTAATTGCCAACCCTTATTATTGCTTTCTGAATTATATACCAATTTGTTATGGCCAAGTAAATTAATAACAAAAGGATTATGTATTCTAGTTGTGAAGATATTTTATACAGAGTTATTGATAATGTGGACATTTTGCCCTTTGATCTCACAGAGTGCTATTGTCAGTTTCAACGACCTGACCCTGATACTGAAATTTATCGGTCACCGTGACTTCAAATACATTATGACGTTACAGATGAAAATAATAACGCCAGTTCTGAAGATCTTGATATACATTATCACTAGTATCACATCTCGTCCATATCAGACTCGCTGCAATACTTGAGATACTTTTTGTCTCCACCTTCATAGCTACCGTTATTCTATATATGTCATCATTGAATATATGCATACCTATAGAGAACATATCTGAGCAATTTGATGTTGTTTATTAAGATAATTTTATGTCATTTGACCTTTTTGTACTTGAAGATTCGTGTTGGTGTACCTTTTCTCCACTGGTTTGGGCTAGAGAAATTATTTCATCGGTATGGAGTAGATGTCATGGTATGGGCACATGAACATTCTTATGAAAGATTTTGGCCAGTTTATAACAGAGAGGCAAGTTCTTACTGATCAGAGTAGAATTTTTCAAACATGGACAATACATTTTAATTTCAGCAATGTTTCAGCTATATCATGGCAACCAGTTTTAGTGGTGGAAGAAGCCGGAGTACCCGGAGAGAACCACCGACCATGGGCAAGCAACTGGTAAACTTTATCACTTGTGGCTGCGAGTCGAGTGCACCCTATTTTGTAATTTACAAAGCCGGGTGCGAACCCACATTGTATTGGTGATATGTTTGTATAAGTTGTTAGGTAATCCAACTACCTAACTCATTGAGCCACCCGGGCTTCAATGAAATTGTAAAAACAAATATTGTTGAAAGTGGCACTAAAGACCATAACCCTAACCCTATTTGATTTGGTTAATTGATAATTTGAAATAGTAGAATGATCCGGAGTGTCACAGATACAAATGTTTCTCAGAATCTTTCTGAGACTTTTGATGAGGCTTTTGGAGTTTACCGGTATCATTTCTGCATACAACAGCCTGCTCATGAGCTAGTCACATATATCATCAAACCTTGACTTTACTAAAGCTTGAATATGAAAACACAGATCAGCCCAAAGAGTGCACCACACCAAAAATAATAAAGATGTTTGAATAAATTTATTTAACATGACTGATGAAATTAAATATGCTGGGCAAGATGAATATATTGTGAGGAATTACTTGCTTAATGTAATGAAACTTAAAATAAATAAAAATTAGAATTTTATTCCAAATGAAAACATTTGATTAAGTTTTATTTTTGTGCAAATATTATTAAGAAATGATTAATTTAGATAAACTTGAAATTGTAGGTTCTAAATGGTAGTAAAGCAGAACCGTACACAAATCCTAAGGCACCTATTCATTTTGTTACTGGATCAGCAGTAAGTATGGTGGTAAACGCTAGTGGAGACACGAGCTTGTAATTTGATGATTAAAAAGCTTAAAAACTGCCAGTTTGATTTATAAAAAAATTACAATGCAAAGAAAATAATGGAGATAGGCACTTATTACTGAAATACTGTTGCTATGAAACAAAATCATAGGACCTAACACTCTCAGTCCACAGTCTGTGAGTGAGTGATTATTGGTTAAGTTATATCATTGTGAGAACAATTTACAATCGATGAGATGTTAATGATGTCTGCTTTGTACTAGACCAAGACGCTTCGTTGGATTTTTATAGTGCTAGCTCCTTGAAGCAACAGTCTGCGGGTAGACATGTTATTCCACTCAGACATTGCAGAATTTATATAAGGTTTACTTTTATAGAGCCAGTAAAACTGTTAATATCAATATAATTATAATGTCATCATTATTTATCTTCTTTTTTTTTAATATTTTTTAAAAATTTGACTGTATATGATTTACTGCACACGACACATTTCTTAAAAACAACCTTCATCAGATACACTCATTATCAAAAGATTGGCAAGCTAAAGAATTTAAAAGTCTTTGAGAGCAGGTAAACCGAAGAACATAAGCAGGATCGCCAAAATCGACTCAGATTATCTATGCCAGAGGGAATTTGACCTTGTTGATGATAATTTTTGTAAAGAACTTTTAATATATTTTTGTTATACAGTTTAAACACAATAATTCATTGTTATTTGTTTTTATTCCTAGGGTTGTCGTGAGAGACATAGTCCATTTATGAATCAAACGATACCAGAATGGTCAGCATTCAGAAGTATAGATTATGGTTATTCTCGGATGCAAATAATAAATAGCAGTCATTTATACTGGGAACAAGTTTCTGATGATAAGGTAATTACTGCTCATTATCAAAAGTGAGCATAAAATGAAGAATAAAAATAAATATTCCACATTGTTAGGACAGTTCCAAAATCTAATAGAAAAATTATAAACACAGAGGTAAAATCAATACCCCTAACTCACATATACATGAATGACTGTTCATTTTGTACAGGCACTTCTGTAAAAAAGTGGCATGTTAAACTAGTTTTCTGGGCCCACACCAATTACGTTTTATATGTTGATGTAAGAGTGAGTGAGTGAGTGATTATTGTTAAACGCCAATTCAGCAATTTTTCAGCTATATCATGCCAGGAACAAGTTAATTTTCAACGAGATGATGAGGTCCACTTTGTACTAGACCAACATGCTTAGTTTGAACCCACAATCTGCGACCCAATCAGGGTTTGAACCCACAATCCTGCATGCTAACCATTACAACACTGATGTGGTTGTTGACGTAAGAGATACTGAGGATTTGTTAGCTAAGAATAAAATAAATATTCGAGTTGTCAATGGAAAATTAAACTTATTTTTATTTGAAATGGCGAATATAACCCATAATTTGATTTATTATTCCCCTTTAAAAACAACAAGATTTGGAATTACACAATTAGTATTCAGAATAATAAGGCACATTTTGAATAAAATACTTGGATCAGATTTTATTGGACATTAAATAAAAAATGACTGATTGGGTACCATAAATAAAATTGTTTCTTTTAGTAAAGAAAGAATAAATATTTAACCAGTTTGTAATTCAATATACCACAGCAAAATAAAGATAAAAAGTCAAAGCACAACAATACTATGACAAAGCCGTACAACCAATAATAAGCCATGTGTATACTGTGGCATAGAAAAGCGACCTACTTTGTAGCTTCTCCAACTCATGTGGTACATCCATGTTTTAGTATCAGCCATTGGATGTGTGGGATGCATAAATACACATCTTGTCCGAAGGACATGTGTAAACTTGTGCCTTGTTTTTCGTGAAGGATATATATCTAATTTAGTGTACACAATGTGTTTCTGAAATAACCTTCATATGCACGTTTGAAAGATTGGAATATCCAAATAATATAAAAGTGTTTAGAAGCCAAAAAAAAAACCCAAAAAAAACGAAGGGTCTGCCTAAGCAGAAGAGCTAATATTCACCTAATTTTTAAGATCTTTGGGAGTAAAAATCAGGATATCCTCACAAAGAAACATCCTAGCAACATGATTTCACAAAATTGTCTATTTCTTATTTGAAATCTTCTTATCATGAGTATAACTGAAATACTGCCTTCCAGTCATCAAACAATAGTCAATCAACCAATCACCAGTTGTAAGGGACAAACAACAATAATCTATTCATCAATTAAAAACCACCAGTATTTGCAATTTAAATGATAATTAAAAGAAAATATGAAAAAAAACCAATGACAAATGAATGTTTACTTCGATTATGGAATCAAAGGCTTGTAACATACAATGTTGTTTTTATTTCAGGGTGGATCTATAATAGACAAAGTGATGGTTATAAAAGAGAAACATGGACCATACGATGATTTAAAAAAGAAATCTTTATTTTTTCCTTTATAATTTTATTTTGATCAAAAGCAATAAAATTTGACATAATATTTTCAGTAATCATGCAAACATATTTGTACACATTTTTTTTTATTATTTCTAATACAGAAACAAAAAGAAGAAGAAAAAAAATAATATAGATATTGTACTCATCAGACTGAAAAATATTTTTCATCAATTCCCATTTCCTTTTAATAATTTGGGCCTGTCTAGGGGTACAAATGCATAAAGATTTAAGATCAATGTTTCTATAATAATTAAGAGTTTCCAAACATCCTGTCCAATTAATCATTTCTCTTTTTATTCTACAAACATATATATAGTAACGAATGATAATAAGACAGGTGTTAAGGATCTCACAGTTTGGGTCAAACAGAAGCCCAAGTGTACATTCAACTGGATTAATATTTATATTAATGCCACACTTGGACCTCAGGTTATCAGTAAGCTGTAGCCAAAGAGAACGAACAAATCGATTCTTTTGTTTCAAAACAATAACTACATAATTATGTCTCGGATAAACCACATTTCATCAACATGCTGTTGGTGTACAAAATTCTTAAGTTTAACTTATATTGAAATGACTGAAGTTTTGTGCTTAATATACTTTTAAAAGGAAGTTGATATATTATGTCCCAGTTTTCTTCTTCAGTGATATTTAAGTCTGTCATCCACTTATTCTGTGACTTGAGAGGTTTCTCAAAAACCTTTTGTATGAATATTTTATAGAAGGGTTTTACAACTCTCTGGCTAACACGCAAAAGCAAGATATGTTTATTACATAACTCATCTAGCTTCTCTATTTGATTGTCTCGCAAAATTGATTTCCATTCTTGAGGGATCAAGAGCATTATACTATAATAATCTGAAAAAATTATATTAATATTGTAGTTATTTTTTAAATCAGTAAGTGACAGAAGGCTTCCATCTTCTTTGATTAAATCATTAATAAAAAATATACCCGATTTGGCCCAATGTGAGAAAAAGACCGGTTGACCACCAACCCTTATTCTCCCATTGTGCCAAATTGGCTGTGACAAAATTTCCTCAGGGGCTGTGGAAGAGTCATCCTTAACAGATGCCCACACATTAATAACATTTTTCTAAAATGCATTAAACTTTGCGCTTAGTACTTTTAAGGCACTCTGACCAAAATTTGTCCTGACCGAGGTCCTCTAAAACATCTGTTAATAGTACTTTCCATGGAGCATAATTATCTGGATCCAAGACTCTCTTAATCCAAGAAATGTTTAATGCATGAAAAAATGACAGAACATGGGGCATTTTTAGACCACCATCTTCATAATTACCTATTACAGTATTACGTTTAACTTTATCAACTTTATTATCCCAGAGAAAATTAAAGAAAATATCTTGCATTTTTTTGACAATATGTATTGGAGGATCTGGCAGAACAGTAAAAGGTTGAACCAGTATAGGCAGTGCCAAAGTCTTGATGACTAACTTTTCCAATCAATGATATATTTCTCGAAGACCAATCACCTAGTAATCTTTGTATTTGTTCTATCTTTTGAGTAAAGTTATCTATATATCTGTCTGATTTATGTAGAGAATATTGAATACCCAGTAATTTAAATGCACCTGAATGATTCCACTTGATGGGTTTATTTGTTTGAAGTTCCTCCCCACAGCCCTGTCTTGCCCCAATCCATGCAGCTTGGGTTTTAAAAAAGAAATCTAATTGAACTATATAGAAACAAAACTTCAAATATACTCAATTATAATTGTTTTATGTTTGTATTATCAGCATTATTTTTTATCCTGCAACTATACATTTGCTGTAAGATAAAGGTATATTAATAAATTTTTACATTATTCGTCAAGGATACAAATATTTCTCCTGGTACCTGATTAATGTAGAACAAACGGTAACAGTATAGCCTGGATTTCACAGAGGATACCATAGAAAACGATTGAAACTACACTTGTTTCTGCTCTATTTAGTAAAATTTGAAATTTTGTTTTGAACCTTTTGACATTGCAGGATAAACACAATATACATACATTGTTGGTAAAAATAAATTTTATTTGCACTCGCTTCGAAACAGAGAAGAAAAGCTTGCCCAAAGACTCGCTTATTTTCTTGTTTCAAAAACTCTTACAAATAAATTATATTTTTCCTACGATGTACATACATTATATGGGGTAAGCTATTATAAATCAAAAACGCTTTCACATCATACATATATATCCTAGTAATAATCTTATGTTCTGTAATGTTCCGGTGACTTAACTTTCTTGCGTTGTGTTCCCACAATATTTTAAGGAGGGAAAAGATTTTTGTCTTGATATTTTTGTTACCAACCTTTTCAGCATCTAGCTGGTGGTAAAAATTACAGTATTATATAACTGATCTATATTCGTCATTATCGTCTTTTTATTTCAATAGATATTCCTAAGCTAAAAAAATTAAATAGTGTTCAACATCTTATTGTATAGGATATTGGATGGTTATGTATATTACATTTTACAGTGAAACCTGTCTGAACCGAACCTCCTTGGACCAAATTTTGTGTTCGGAATAGACAGGTGTTCTGTTTATACAGGTTAAATTAACAAAGATTTCCCTTATTTTGACTTTATTTAAAGTTCAGGATTTTGGTTTATAAAGGGTTTGGTTTAGACAGGTTTCACTGTATATGGGTAGTGTTTTTCCAGAATCCTATTATTATAGAAATTGTATATGCCCACTAGGGGTATGGTTTTTTATGTTTGTTCTGTAATCATGACCAAAGCTAAAGATAAACTATAATGCAATAATCTGTGATATTGAAATATTTAATTTCCAGTCAAGTATGTTAGAAAATGCTAAATATATTGTGTTGTATGATTGAATTTTATATGTATTGTTGTTTGTTAATCTCTAGTTTTGAGAGAGAATTAAACTGTTATTACTATTTATATTTGATTTCATACTAATATTCACTTGAAGGTTCGTGATCGTATGGTAGTTGGATTTACAACTTCCTATGAAATCAGTGTTTATCACCACTAAAGTTGTGAGTTTGAATCCTGATCAGGCAAGGTGTACTCGATACAACATTATGTGATAATATTGTCAGTGACTTGCGACAGGTCGGTGGTTTTCTCTGGGTACTCCGGTTTCCTCCTCCAATAAAACTGACCACCATGATATAACTGAAATATAATTGAAAGTGACGTTAAGCACCATTAACCAAATCAAAACCAAGCTAATTTTAGAATAATATGTGTAGTAAAAAACTCCCTATACAAATAAAAGGATAATACATGTGTATTTAAATATGAAAACCTGGTAAAATAGTTTTTGAAAGTTAAATAAGGTTTCTTCGTTTAATAAAATTCGTTATTGAATACGGATTTTATTAAAAAATAATGCATACTATAAGTTGAGGTGAGAGGTGATTGAACTTTTTGTTAATATTGGTGGAATTGTTGATCATCACTGTTTCAACATTCTTTTACTAATTAATCAAGTAATTTTTTTCAATGTATTGTTTGATGTAGACATGTTTGTTAACATGATGACATATATATATATAATATATGGTAAGCTGTCATTAATATATTGACTTTTTTAATGTGTAATAACATAGGAATTTCTGTAAACTGGTCATTCATGTGACCAAAATATTTTGCCAATATTACAGTTTTTTTTTTAGTTTGTAGTGCAGAAGATGTGAGGTTTAAGGGGTAAACAAGTACATTGTAGCTAATCAATGGAGAAAAACTGAGAATTTTTAAGGACCAGTTTATAGAAGTTTGAATGTACATTAAGTTCAATATGATATCTTACCTGTGTGTTGACAATCATTGGATTTATATCTGCCTATATAACCAGTGTGTATTAAGATTTGTACATTAAGTCATTTGTTTATCAGTAACATACAGAAGTATACCAACGGCCATGACATATTTTTAATTGTCTAAGATGCATGTTTCCTACAGCAATTTGAAAAAAATTGATATAATGGCAGCTTGACCGATATGAAATTACGAAAAAAAGAAAAAAATTGTATATAAAGACACACACAAACACACATACATATGTCTTTCAGTCGATTTGTATATATATTTTTTGTGTATAAAAACACACACAAACATATACATACATCTCTCAATTGATTTGGTAATGTGTATTCAACTAAAATAAAGGGCAAAAAGGACAAACTATGATCTACATCACACAGAACACTAAAGAAACACAGACTCCACAAATACCAAGGTTGAACTCAGGGGCTCTGGAAGGGTAAACAATTCCTGCTTCATTACTTACATTACATTTGTATGTATGTAAACATGAAGTCATGTACAATTGAACCTTGTTATCTGGAAAATTTATAACTCATTGTAGTAGCTTTCACCATATTTTATCCAAGAAAACTATTACTCAGACATTTCACAGTTAAATCATCAGAACTTTAGACACAACCCATGGTTGACTATTGGGAATGCTCATGGAATACAATTTACATACATTTCCATATAATTCCATTAAATACAGTAGTCCATCCTCTTTTGAGGCCCCTCCCATAGGCTCACCCTCTGATCAGGCCAGAATCTTGATGTACTGAGATAGTAATATTCTAGAAAATTGTCCCCCCCCTCAAGAAAGACCATTCCTCACATATTCCATCACCTTTTCCTTCCAGAGACATGACGTTATAAGAGGGGGACTACTGTACCATTAGCAAGTGATAGGATCTCGGGGATGGATTTCTAGCTTGTGTGGCCATATCATGCTTTGAAGAAAGTTCTATATTGTAAATGTTGTATAAAACTGTCTTATTTATTTAATCCGAAAATTTTCTATGCTATAATTTCTTGTTTGTACTGTTGTATATTGAACAATATTATGTTTTAGTAATTGCCGATTATTGGTACAAGCATGTAATGTGATGTATAGTTTATTATACCCCACTCGTAGAGAGGGGGCTATATTGCAATCACCTTGTCCGTCTGTTAGTCCGTCCGTACGACGGAATGATTTTATTTTTGATACATGACTTTGGCATAATGACTTGTACCGTGTCTCCCCTTTCCAGGTTTACTGCACATCTACTTCCTGTTTACCGTGTGACGTAGAATTTTTCATGTTTGCCGTAATAAAAACGTTTGTAACAGATATCTCAGCTTCTACTGGAAGAAATGATTTTATATTTGATATATGGCTTTTGCATGGTGAATTGTACCATGTCTCCCCTTTCCAGGTTTACCGCATATCTACTTTCTGTTTACCGCACGATTTAGAATTTTTCATGTTTGCCGTAATAAAAACGTTTGTAACAGATATCTCAGCTTCTACTGGAAGAAATGATTTTATATTTGATATATGACTTTTGCATGGTGACTTGTACCGTGTCTCCCCTTTCCAGGTTTACCGCACATCTACTTCCTGTTTACCTCATAGTTAGAATTTTTCATTTTTGCCGTAATGAAAACGTTCGTTACAGATATCTCAGCTTCTACTGGAAGAAATTATTTTATATTTGATATATAATGAGTGTTGAGATATATACAAATTTTACACAAATGAACGTCTTGTTTAGAAATATTCTGTTTTATTTTGATACACAGATTTTGAGATACCAGAAGCTTGTACAACTGGTACACACAGTTTTGGAGAGAAAGAAAAGTTCTATAATCTGTGGAAATTAACATTGAGTGTGTTCTGATCTAATTACCGGGTAATGCAAACTTTATATCTATTTTGCTTGAGATAGTTTTTATTCTATTGGTGTCAATTAATGTTGTTTATTAAATATGTTGATGTCCTCACATGTTTGGAACATATTTGTATGATCTGTGAGACAAGCTAAGAAGAGTGGCTGGCTATGAGTCTTGTTTGGAAGAAAGTTTGAATCTTTAAACACATTTTTCCAAAACATGAACATTTGTTTGTTCGTGCGAAATAGTTACTCTCACAGTATCTATAAATGTTGTTCTTGTTAGGGACCAATCATTTAACTTTTATTGGAGGGTGGGCTATGGCTTTCCTCTCCCCTCTAACCAGAATAATGTTTTCATGCGAAACAAAAACCAGATAATTTTTTAGACATAAAAAATCAGTACTTTCATGTAGAAAACCTTTAGGTCAGATAATTATTTTTTGCATCTTGCAGGTCAAGATATTTTCTTCTATTAAATTTGGTGACAGAAACAAAATATAATAACCACACCCTCCTTAAAAGTTAAATGGTCATTCACTCTTTGTTATTAGTTGTAATTAGTATACTTTTTATGATTTTTACATCTGATTATTTAATAAACTAATTTTTACATCTGATTATTTAATGAACTAAATTTTACATCTGCTTGAAAGAGTCAACATTAGCCATTGTAAGGTCAGTTGTTATGTTTTTTGTATATGACCATCTGTAACTGGAGGTAGATTATGGCAGAACGGTATACAAGTGTTTCTATCTTACAATATTAACAGTATACCAATTATTAGCTCTCTTTTTTCAACATTTTCAACATTTTCAACTTCTTCAGAATCACTGCATGTCTAATCATCCAACTAACCACAATTGTCATCAAATTGAATTAGCTATAAATTCATTTACATTCACATCTTATTTTCCGAAGAATTGAACTTTGTTGATGAACCAAAAAAAACAACTCTAATTCTCCTAAGACAAGAAATTGAATAAAGAAGATAACTCTAGTAAGAAAAATATGGATTTAAATGAGCATGAGACTATCCAACTCTACATTTAAAAACAAAAGGTCAAGGAACAGTTCTTATTTTGTAGTTCTACATTTCACATTCACAGTTGGGTCTTCTAGTTTATATTTAAATATTTACAGGAGAAAAAATAAATCTGTTCCTGACTTGAATCTCTTGAAAATAAAACCAGAAATCACAAATAAAAATATTAATACATTCATAATGTTTCAAATGTATGTAAATTATTTTTTATATCAGCAATGCAGAATGAAGTAATTCTGTTGTCTGTAAACATTTCTATTTGTTAATTAAGACTGCATAAGGTACAGAGATAATTTGACCATTTTCACAGGAATTTTATTTGTAATAATGCTTAAATAGAATGGAAGCAAACTATGTTTCAACGACCCAGTATGGGACTAAATATATAATATTGGTTAAAATTGTGTACACTGTACATAACAATGCACACAATTGACTATATTTCTATGGTGAGCACAGTAGCCCATGGGGTCTTGTTATATGTTAAAAGTATATAATGGTATAGTGACTAACAGTATACAAATGGTCCTATCTTAAGACAATATCAGTATACCATTGATTCTATCATAACATGGTGATATATCATGTTTACAGTTTTGGATTTTTTTTATTTTGCTGTTAAAAATGATACTATTATATACCAGTATAGCACTTGACATGTGTGGTTAGATCCATCAAAACAGTCTGTGATATCCTTGGTGATTGTTTTGAATGTTGTAGATGATACATTTGTAGGTTGGATCCCACGTTAAGTCAAAACTGTAACATTAGTATTTGCGTTCTCTGTTATACTTAATAGTATTCAGAAGTATATTGTAAGAACTCTGAATGAAACAACATGTTTACCCGTGGATTGTTGCTTAAATGATGAGCTAGCAGTATAAAAATCCAAATAAACGCAGACATACTCAGAAGTAACTTGTTCTCGCCATTATATATAGCTGAATACAAATACTCATTTGGTATTAAAACAACAATCACCCACTGGATCGATTAATCAACATGGCATTTTTCTTGATTTAGTTTGCTTAGTTCCTGTTTCATTAAATCATAACATATAACGGTATAAATATTGAGGGAATGTATTGTATCATAAACTGTATCTTACTATTAAAGGGGGTCCGACCTATAATCCGACAGTCCGATAGTTCGACAAATGCTTTATTTCTTTGAAAGTTAACACTATAACATGTGTAATATGGGGCCAGAAACCGAACCGTTTACTCACCAAAGAAAGGTCCAGAACATCGGAAACACGATATCATAGACGGACAAACAATTGGCAGGGACACACAAGAACTCAAAACAAACACATATATGAACAACACGGACTCCATAAAAACCTGGATCCAGTCGTGATGAACCGGTAGTGTAAGTATCCCGTATATTTTTTAGTACCGACTACTTCAGGCTTTATTCAAGTAGCGTGTAGCCGAGTCCAGCCAAGAAAAGTCACTATTGAAAAGAAAGATAAAATAAATGAATACAAAAAAAAAAAGGAAAAGACAAAAAGAAGAGCGTACCAGTGTCCCCCGCCCTTTATCATGGAATATTTATGTTTAAAAGAAATGTCGACACACCAATAGAGCTGGATACAATAATGTGTGCGAATTGATTGATTGATTGATTGATTGCTTAAGGTCCAGCAAGCAATATTTCAGTCATATTCAGGATGAGAAAAGTTTGTAAACAAAAAAATAAGAAAGAGGGGACTCTGTGATGGGTCAACATGGGCAACGATTTAACACGAGAACATGTTTTTCTGTCTCTTCCGACGACAAGTTGGTCCTATTTGTATTCCCTGGGATTCCGACGGGTGACCCTGCTATAGTCGCCTTCTACGACAAGCGCATATATAAAAAGTTACGAATGAAGGAATAGTCCCTAAGTGACCCCTTATATCACGGAAAGAAACAGCATCGGAATATGACAAAATAAACAACTGTGCCATGATACGCCCCCGCCCCCCCCCCCCCCCCCCCCCCCCCCTTTGTGACAATTGAAGGTCAGTTGCTCAGCGTGAGAACAGTAATTAATATGCTGCATTTTTTAAACCAATTAATTGTATATACCATAAGAAAACTGGCGTTTTCCAAACTGACTAAAATCACACCTCTCACTTGCTCCCCCTTTTATCAATACAATGTATGTCACGACGTGACCTATCAGTAAAAGGGGGAAACAAGTGAGATATGTTATCGTACGAGGCGTGGATGGACGGACGAACAGCAGTATGCCATAATAAGCCCGTATTTTGACGGGCGTATAAAAATGAATGGCCCATATCCTGAAATTACGAATATATCATCTTTGGCCAAATTATTTTTCAAAACTTTCATCAGTTTAAAGCATTTGTCGGACTATCGGACTGTCGGACTATCGGACTGTCGGATTATAGCTAGTCCGACGGTCCGATAGTCCGACAAATGCTTTATTTCTTTGAAAGTTAAAACTACAACGTAATATGGGGCCAGAAACCGAACCGTTTACTCACCACAGAAAGGTCCAGAACATCG
The DNA here is from genome assembly GCA_963680875.1 of Bathymodiolus brooksi. NCBI lineage: Eukaryota > Metazoa > Mollusca > Bivalvia > Mytilida > Modiolidae > Bathymodiolus > Bathymodiolus brooksi. Next base: position 111,930,159 of record OY804576.1, read on the forward strand.
GAAACACGATATCATAGACGAACAAACAATTGGCAGGGCCACACAAGAACTCAAAAAAACACATATATATGAACAACACGGACTCCATAAAAACCTGGATCAAGTCGTGATGAACCGGTAGTGTAAGTATCCCGTATATTTTTTAGTAGCAACTACTTCAGGCTTTATTCAAGTAGCTTGTAGCCGAGTCCAGCCAAGAAAAGTTACTATTGAAAAGAAAGATGAAATAAATGAATACAAAATAAAAGAAATACAAAAAAAAAAGGAAAAGACAAAAAGAAGAGCGTACCAGTGCCCCCTCCCCCCCCTTATCATGGAATATTTATGTTAAAAAGCAATGTCGACACATCAATAGAGCTGGATACAATAATGTGTGCGAATTGATTGATTGATTGATTGATTGATTGATTGATTGATTGATTGATTGATTGATTGATTGATTGATTGATTGATTGATTGATTGATTGATTGATTGATTGATTGATTGATTGATTGATTGATTGATTGATTGATTGATTGATTGATTGATTGATTGATTGATTGATTGATTGATTGATTGATTGATTGATTGATTGATTGATTGATTGATTGATTGATTGATTGATTGATTGATTGATTGATTGATTGATTGATTGATTGATTGATTGATTGATTGATTGATTGATTGATTGATTGATTGATTGATTGATTGATTGATTGATTGATTGATTGATTGATTGATTGATTGATTGATTGATTGATTGATTGATTGCCTAAGGTCCAGCAAGCAATATTTCAGTCATATTCAGGATGAGAAAAGTTTGTAAAAAAAAAATCAGAAAGAGGGGACTCTGGGATGGGCCAACATGGGCAATGAATTAACACGGGAAATTGTTTTTCTGTCTCTTCCGACGACAAGTTGGTCCTATTTTTATTCCCCGGGATTCCGACGGGTGACCCTGCTAGAGTCGCCTGCTACGGAAAGTGCATATATAAAAAGTTACGATTGAAGGAATTGTCCCTAAGTGACCCCTTATATCACGGAAAGAAACAGCATCGGAATATGACAAAATAAACAACTGTACCATGATACGCCCCCCTCCCCCTTGTGACAATTGAAGGTCAGTTGCTCAGCGTGAGAACAGTAATTGATATGCTACATTTTTTAAATTAATTAATTGTATATACCATATGAAAACTGGCGTTTTCCAAACTGACTAAAATCACACCTCTCACTTGCTCCCCCTTTTATCAATACAATGTATGTCACGACGTGACCTGTCAGTAAAAGGGGGAACAAGTGAGAGATGTTATCGTACGAGGCGTGGACGGACGGACGAACAGCGGTATGCCATATTAATCCCGTATTTTGACGGGCGTATAAAAATGAATGGCCCATATCCTGAAATTACGAATATATCATTTTTGGCCAAATTATTTTTCAAAACTTTCATCAGTTTGATTAAGGCGAAGTTGCTTATTTGCATGGCGGACGGACGGACATAATTCTGGGGTTTTTCGAAGATGGATGGAAATTTGCGAATGAAAACACGAGTATAAAGTACATCGGCTACACGCTACTTGAATAAAGCCCGAAGTAGTCGCTACTAAAAAATATACGGGATACTTACACTACCGGTTCATCACGACTGGACCCAGGTTTTTATGGAGTCCGTGTTGTTCATATATGTGGGTTTTTTTAGTTCTTGTGTAGCCCTGCCAATTGTTTGTCCGTCTATGATATCGTGCTTCCGATGTTCTGGATTTTTCTTTGGTGAGTAAACGGTTCGGTTTCTGGCCCCATATTATACATGTTATAGATTTAACTTTCAAAGAAATAAAGCATTTGTCGGACTATCGGACTGTCGGACTATCGGACTGTCGGATTATAGCTACGGCCCCATATTAACGATATTGCTGAGAATCTAATCTCTCTTAGCCGACTTTTTGCAGACGACACTTCCTTCAGCTATTCCAGTCGTGATGAATTACAGATAAAAACTGTGATTGATCACGACTTGAAAGAGCTGGATGAATGGTCAAAGAAATGGTTGATGTCTTTTAACCCGGATAAAACAGAAATTATGTTATTTTCAAATACGGAAATTCCAGAATTAAATTTTACATTTAATGGAAGAACTATTCCAATTACAAATTCTCATAAACATTTAGGAGTTACATTCAGCAGCGATGCTAAATGGAATATACATATAGAAAATATATTGTCAAGTATTTACAAACACCTGAATGTTCTTCGAAAGTTAAAATATAAACTTTCTAGGAAAAATTTAGAGAAACTCTATTTAGTTTACATCAGACCAATTTTTGAATATGCTAGTGAAGTATGGGATAATTGTGGTGTGGGAAATTCTAATAAACTTGATCAGTTGCAACTTGAGGCAGCTAGAATCACTGGTCTTCCAATATTTGCTAGTTCCATTCTAATTTATAAAGATTTAAGCTGGGAATCATTGACAGAAAGAAGAAAAAGGAGAAAATTACAAATGTTTTATAATATTCAAAATAATAATGCACCCAGGTATCTTTGTGACTTAATTCCTCCAACGATTCAAAGTATACCGTTTATCCATTGCGTAATGGAAGTGATATAATAATACAATTTTGCAGACTATCGATTACTTGTGACTTATTATTCCCTCAACAATACGTCAATGGAATAGCTTAAATCCATCTCTTCGAAATATGGAATCTATTGCAAAATTTAAAACTGAATTAAGAAAACAGAAAGATAATAGACAAGTTCCAAACATTTCGAAATTGGACCTCGAAAACTTAATATTGCATTAACCCAACTTCGATGTTTTGCTTCTTTCTTGAATTATGATTTGTTCCAAGTAAATATAGTCTCAGATCCGTCTTGTCGTTGTGGGGCCAACGTGAAGACTCGTATCACTTCTTCTATGATTGTTCCCATTATGCAAATATGAGATATAAATTGTTTCACAATCTCAGCTGGCTACCTAATGATTGTGTTATAGACCTCAAGCTTTTAACCAGTGGTAATCCTATTCTTTCAAATGAACAGAACGAAATTATTTTTAAGCAGGAAATCTTCTTTTTTTTTCACAAATTGGGCCTAGTTTTGAACACTGTATAAGACATTAAAAGAAGGGCTGTCGTGGTCTTGATCGTATGGTAGTTGGATCATTGCCTATCACCACTAATGTTCGAATCCCTCTGAGGCAAGGCATAGTCAATACAACATTATGTGATAAAGGTTGTCAATTACTTTTGACAGGTCTGTGGTTTCCTCCACCAATAAAACTCACCGCCAAGATATAACTGAAATATTGTTGAAAGTGGCATTAAACACCATAAACCACCAACCATTAAAAAAATGTATCAACTTGAACTCGTAATTATTTTTTTACAGTTTTAACATAGGACCAGCCCATGTGATCTCTATATCAACAGAATTCTATTTTTATCTGAATTATGGTATAATACAGGTGGTAAAACAGTATGAATGGTTAGAACGAGATCTGAAGGTAATTATACAAGTTCTAATGATAGTTACATAATCTACCCTTTTACATTTATGTATGATAGACAGTTTGTACTAATATTGACTACCTATTACATAAATGCCTGTGAAATACTGATATTTCTAAATGGAAGAAAACCCGGTGTTTCACCAGTGAATAACAATATTTGTTTCACTGTGAGGTTACAATACTTACGTCGTCACATTTGACAATAACTTGCATCTGACAATAAAAACAAGTTCATTTTTTGGAACTTCTTATTAGCACATACAAAAGTGTAAAATCTATGTGTGTTTGTAATAAAAAGTATAGTGTGTTTGTAATAAATAGTATAACTACTTTTGCATTCCGAATATCAATAATTAATTAAGGAATATTTGAAATTTTATACGATATAACCTGGTTTGGGGCAGTTTACACTTAATAAACCGTGAAGCGGTTTATGAAAAGCGTAAGCTGTTCCAAACAAGGTTATACAAGTACAGTAAAACCTGTCGTAACGGTCACCTTTATATAATGATCGCTAGTCCGAGATTCCTCTGCCGTCTAACGGCTTTTATGGATTTGCTGTAGCCGTGGGACGTCAGAGCGCTATGCATACGGAAAACAGCGGATTTGCTTCTCCAACTCTGGGTCAGCACATTTCCACGTTTCGTGGCTATCGGATTTTATTTTCTATCAGAAACCCTTATATAAATCGCTTCACCAATCATTTGTCTATTCATTCATAACCATCTTACCATCAGAAAGTGGTGCTACACTCCATTACAGCACGATTTTGCCTTAGATCCTATGATTCCGCCATTTGTCTTCCATTTTTCAAACATTTGTCACGTGACTACGAGAAAGCCACGATTACCGCAATGTATCATGGGAGATGATTTGCATATAAACAAACAAACAATATTTTTATTGCCAATCATACACGCCTGTTAAGGCAGAACAATTAACATAAAATTTAATACAGTTCATTATATTGATTGGTAATGATTTTAACAGCAATAGTGAATTACACTACAGATAACCATAAAAAAAAAAAATGATGTAGTACCTTGTCCAAAAAGGGGGGACGTAACACATGCTCTTTCCGAAGCCCGTTGGTAACACTCTGCCATTGAATCATTTTCTTTCCAACACATTCTGTATTATTTCCTTCTGCTCTGCTTTGATCTGTAGATGGACTGTTTGTCCTGCAGAATGCGCTTGAATGTATCGTCTTCCATGTGATTTGAATGTTGTTTGGCGTGCTGAATTAAGTAGCTCCCATCATGCAATGCGTTACTGTTATCATTCAGTTAGTTATAAGTATCGTGAGATCACGTTTGTAGATTCGAAAATGGAAGTCAAATGGCGGAATAATAGGATCTAAGGCAAAATCGTGCTGTAATGGAGTGTAACACCACTTTCTGAGGGTAAGATGGTTATGAATGAATAGACAAATGATTGGTGAAGCGATTTATATAAGGGTTTCTGATAGAAAATAAAATCCGATAGCCACGAAACGTGGAAATGTGCCGACCAAGAGCTGGAGAGGTAAATCAGCTGTTTTCCGTATATATAGCGCTCTGACGTCCCACGGCTACAGCAAATCCATAAAAGCCGTTAGACGGCAGAGGAATCACGGACTAAATGATCACCTGCTCATAACGGTCACTTTCGTGCTCTCCCTGTGCATTTTACTATATATTTTAATTCGATATAGCGGTAACCTGTTCAATGTGGTCAGCGGTCACCATTTATTAGTAATTTCCAGTGTAAAACCTTTGTATAACGGCAAGTTCATTTTTAAAATAATACCGGAAGTGATTTCGAAAGTTCGGTATTTTTCTCGAATGTACAAAAAATCCCGAGGTGTTACAAAATATATTGCTTAATTTAATTAACTAAATAAACACACACTATTAAATTTTGTGAGTAATAAATTACATAAAGGAAAATTTATACCCGGGGTTATTGGAGATATTTATTCATTACGACGAGAGTAGAAATTCACTCACCAAAAATATTTTGTATCTAGTGCATCATGTCAAAATCATCAACATCCATAAATAGAAAAGCTTTGAAATTAGGCGACAAAGTGAAAGTTATCTGTATGAGTACGTTGTAGAATCCCTGCTGGGCTTTAATACAACGGGTTATAAATCGTTGTGATCGATGGTGGGAAAAGTTGTTGGGCTGTGGACGAGGAGAAGGGTGTTGGTCGTACCCAGATAATGAACATTCTTTAAAGAAAACGTGAGATTCAATCGACGATTTTGAAAACAATGTTTCCAGTTCAACATCGTGTTACTGGAAATTGTACTTTTGTTTATTAAATATCTTTCTTTATTTATTTGTATGTTTTATTCAAATCGTATCAGATTGAGATAAACATAACATGTAATTAAACATGTTTATTTACAACTACTGTAGAATATTTCGTCGAATATTCAAACCCCTTCATATAAAGGTCACCTGTATATAGTGGTCATTTTGTCAAACTCCCCCAGGTGACCACTATATACAGATTTGACTGTATAATCTGTTCAAATATTTCAAATATTCCTTATAATTTAATTTTTGCAATAAAACTGAATGATTCCTGGATTTAAATTACGATTATTTCATGTGACTATTTGAATTTGTCGTTGGCGAATGAATACGTTAGTGACGTCACAATGCCAACCCAGGTTATCAAGTATAACCAAAATTGTCTTCGGGCGGATCCGATCAGCCAATCAGATTGCAGTATTCAAATCAAGTTAAATTAATCACTTATAACTGAACAATAATAATAATTCACTCATGCACTAGGATTATACAATTGCTGCACCCTTATTTGTTTTCTTGTTGATTACCCCACATCTGGTAATAACAGTTTATACACCAAATAACCCCAGAATGAATAAGATACTCGGATGAAGCATATATCAACTGAAGTAAAGAGTACCGCTAAGCAGCAGGCACACTCATTTTAGAGTTATGGTGACTGTGTTTATCGTCACTTTCAACATATTACAGTTATATCATGGCAGCCAGTTTTATTGGTGGGGGAAACCAGAGTACCCAGAGAAAACCACAGACCTGCTGCAAGTCACTGACAAGCGAAAGTGGTGATAGCCACTGATTGCATAGGTACCATGCGATCACGAATATAACTGCCCCTTTAAACTATATATAATTTATAACCACTTGGTTGACAAAGGCGTAAATTGACTTAAAATGGGAGCATATTAAATATTTCTCTACTCAAGCCTTAGTGTACTTATATTTTAATCATTTATTAGGAAGCAGCCAAACCAGAAAATAGAGCCAAGAGACCGTGGATCATCATGATGGGACACAGACCTATGTATTGTTCTAATAATGATCGTGATGACTATGCTCAGCATGAAAGCCTGGTATGTAATATCCAATCAGATTGATGTGTATGCCATCCTGTAATATAAGTAGTTTTTGATTGGTTAATATGATGTTCTTCATTGGCTACATAAACAATGCTGTCATAAAACTCCTGATGTATTTTAATTCACACGTGTGTAGTGTCTGACAAATTATGGAGTCATTCCAAAGTGATTTCATGTATTTATACAGGACCATTATAGCATACTATTGATGCCATAGATTGTGTAACATTTTTAACATGGTAACATTATTTTCGTTGCATTTTATCCCTCGTCATCGATCGGGATAAAAAAATTATGAAAATAATGTTGCCCATGTTAAAACTACATACAAACTATGGCTTCCATGAATTATTTCTTTTATAAATACAATATTCGAAATGGTTGTATGTGTTTTAGTTTTATATGGAAGATATAAAACGGTAAAGGAACAACTTGACATGATTAATAATGTAACTTTTGATTTTGAAACGATCGCAAGTTAAATGTGTTTGAAAGTAATGATTTGTTTTTGCAACATTTCACATTGTGAAACAACCTTTATTGCATTGTGATGCCAAAACAGGTTGTGATATGAGATACTTGAATCTTGCACCAGTTTCTCACATGGAATATGCCTGTCACACATGTACAGCTGTGTGAGAAAATAATTTCAACCTATCCATTGTCTTCCATTTTATTTTTGGCCATCAAAACCTCTGTACTTTAGCTTATCATATTGCCACCTTTTACCTACATGATTTATTGTTTGTAAACTTGTTTTCGTCATGAATATAGCCGAATTACTGCCGACCTGACATTAAACAACAATCAATAATTATTATAGGATTAATGTATATCATTTTCGTGCCTTTTGATTGGACAAGAGCACTGTCACTTGTTTGTTTTTGATTCGTTCATATCTCGATGAACTTTTTAGCTCACCTTGCCAAAGGCAATGTGAGCTTTTTTTTGCCATCACCTGACGTCCGTCGTCTTTTGTCCGTTAACTTTTTGCATTTTAATCTTCTCCTCTGAAACCCCTCCGCCAAATGAACTGAAACTTGGTAGGAATCATCAGTGGAAGGTCCTCTCTAAAGAGTGCTCATTTTGTCCCGATCCATTAACAAAGATGGCCGCCACAGGCAATTCTTGTTTCTGATTGGCCGATTTTAAAAAAATCTTCTCCTCTGAAACAGCTAGGCCAAATCAACCAAACCTTTGTAGGAAGCATCTATGGAAGGTCCTCTGTAAAGATTGCTCATTTCGTCCCGATCCGTGTACAAACATGGCCACCACAGGCGATTCTTGTTTCTGATTGGCCAATTTTTTTTAAATCTTCTCTCCTCTGAAACTGCTTGGCCAAATGAATCGAAACTTGGTAGGAAGTATCTATGGAAGGTCCTCTAAAAAGATTGCTGATTTCGTCCTGATCCATTAACAAACATGGCTGCCACAGGCAATTCTTATTTCTGATTGGTTGATTTCTAAAAATCTTCTCTGAAACAGCTAGGCCAAATTGTTCGATTTCTAAAAATCTTCTCCTCTGAAACCGTTTGGCCAAATGAAACGAAACTTGGTAGGAAGCATCTATGGAAGGTCCTCTGTAAAGATTGCTCATTTCGTCCCGATTCGTTAACAAACATGGCTGCCACAGGCGATTCTTGTTTCTGATTGGCCAATTTTAAAAATCTTCTCCTCTGAAACTGCTTGGCCAAATGAAATGAAACTTGGTAGGAATCATCTATAGAAGGTCCTCTATAGGGATTGCTCATTTCGTCCTGATCCGTTAACAAACATGGCCGCCACATGCAATTCTTGTTTCTGATTGATCGATTTCTAAAAATCTTCTCTGAAAATGGTAAGCCAAATGAATCGAAACTTGGTAGGAAGCATTTATGGAAGGTCCTCTATAAAGATTGTTAATTTCATTTCATGCACTCAAAAATGTATTCTGTTTGTGATTGCATCGGCACCATTTACACATGCATGAACTCCTGAAAAGGAGCGTTTAATCCTATGATAAATTTGGGTACCCATGAGCGTCCTTGATGAGTATTAGACAAATTGTATAATCAATAAAAAATTAAAATTCTAGATCATTTTTTAGCATCCATTGATTAGATATTTATTTTAGGGGAAAAACCCATAAAACGGTAATTGCCAACCCTTATTATTGCTTTCTGAATTATATACCAATTTGTTATGGCCAAGTAAATTAATAACAAAAGGATTATGTATTCTAGTTGTGAAGATATTTTATACAGAGTTATTGATAATGTGGACATTTTGCCCTTTGATCTCACAGAGTGCTATTGTCAGTATCAACGACCTGACTCTGATACTGAAATTTATCGGTCACCGTGACTTCAAATACATTATGACGTTACAGATGAAAATAATAACGCCAGTTCTGAAGATCTTGATATACATTACCACTAGTATCACATCTCGTCCATATCAGACTCGCTGCAATACTTGAGATACTTTTTGTCTCTACCTTCATAGCTACCGTTATTCTATATATGTCATCATTGAATATATGCATACCTATAGAGAGCATATCTGAGCAATTTGATGTTGTTTATTAAGATAATTTTATGTCATTTGACCTTTTTGTACTTGAAGATTCGTGTTGGTGTACCTTTTCTCCACTGGTTTGGGCTAGAGAAATTATTTCATCGGTATGGAGTAGATGTCATGGTATGGACACATGAACATTTTCTTATGAAAGATTTTGGCCAGTTTATAACAGAGAGGCAAGTTCTTACTGATCAGAGTAGAATTTTTCAAACATGGACAATACATTTTAATTTCAGCAATGTTTCAGCTATATCATGGCGACCAGTTTTAGTGGTGGAAGAAGCCGGAGTACCCGGAGAGAACCATCGACCATGGGCAAGCAACTGGTAAACTTTATCACTTGTGGCTGCGAGTCGAGTGCACCCTATTTTGTAATTTACAAAGCCGGGTGCGAACCCACATTGTATTGGTGATATGTTTGTATAAGTTGTTAGGTAATCCAACTACCTAACTCATTGAGCCACCCGGGCTTCAATGAAATTGTAAAAACAAATACTGTTGAAAGTGGCACTAAAGACCATAACCCTAACCCTATTTGATTTGGTTAATTGATAATTTGAAATAGTAGAATGATCCGGAGTGTCACAGATACAAATGTTTCTCAGAATTTCTGAGACTTTTGATGAGGCTTTTGGAGTTTACCGGTATCATTTCTGCATACAACAGCCTGCTCATGAGCTAGTCACATATATCATCAAACCTTGACTTTACTAAAGCTTGAATATGAAAACACAGATCAGCCCAAAGAGTGCACCACACCAAAAATAATAAAGATGTTTGAATAAATTTATTTAACATGACTGATGAAATTAAATATGCTGGGCAAGATGAATATATTGTGAGGAATTACTTGCTTAATGTAATGAAACTTAAAATAAATAAAAATTAGAATTTTATTCCAAATGAAAACATTTGATTAAGTTTTATTTTTGTGCAAATATTATTAAGAAATGATTAATTTAGATAAACTTGAAATTGTAGGTTCTAAATGGTAGTAAAGCAGAACCGTACACAAATCCTAAGGCACCTATTCATTTTGTTACTGGATCAGCAGTAAGTATGGTGGTAAACGCTAGTGGAGACACGAGCTTGTAATTTGATGATTAAAAAGCTTAAAAACTGCCAGTTTGATTTATAAAAAAATTACAATGCAAAGAAAATAATGGAGATAGGCACTTATTACTGAAATACTGTTGCTATGAAACAAAATCATAGGACCTAACACTCTCAGTCCACAGTCTGTGAGTGAGTGATTATTGGTTAAGTTATATCATTGTGAGAACAATTTACAATCGATGAGATGTTAATGATGTCTGCTTTGTACTAGACCAAGACGCTTCGTTGGATTTTTATAGTGCTAGCTCCTTGAAGCAACAGTCTGCGGGTAGACATGTTATTCCACTCAGACATTGCAGAATTTATATAAGGTTTACTTTTATAGAGCCAGTAAAACTGTTAATATCAATATAATTATAATGTCATCATTATTTATCTTTTTTTTTTTAATATTTTTAAAAAATTTGACTGTATATGATTTACTGCACACGACACATTTCTTAAAAACAACCTTCATCAGATACACTCATTATCAAAAGATTGGCAAGCTAAAGAATTTAAAAGTCTTTGAGAGCAGGTAAACCGAAGAGCATAAGCAGGATCGCCAAAATCGACTCAGATTATCTATGCCAGAGGGAATTTGACCTTGTTGATAATAATTTTTGTAAAGAACTTTTAATATATTTTTGTTATACAGTTTAAACACAATAATTCATTGTTATTTGTTTTTATTCCTAGGGTTGTCAAGAGAGACATGATCCATTTATGAATCAAACGATACCAGAATGGTCAGCATTCAGAAGTTTAGATTATGGTTATTCTCGGATGCAAATAATAAATAGCAGTCATTTATACTGGGAACAAGTTTCTGATGATAAGGTAATTACTGCTCATTTTCAAAAGTGAGCATAAAATGAGGAATAAAAATAAATATTCCACATTGTTAGGACAGTTCCAAAATCTAATAGAAAAATTATAAACACAGAGGTAAAATCAATACCCCTAACACATATACATGAATGACTGCTCATTTTGTACAGGCTCTTCTGTTAAAAAGTGGCATGTTAAACTAGTTTGCTGGGCCCACATCAATTACGTTTTATATGTTGATGTAAGAGTGAGTGAGTGAGTGATTGTTGTTAAACGCCAATTCAGTAATTTTTCAGCTATATCATGGCAAGAACAAGTTAATTTTCAACGAGATGATGAGGTCCACTTTGTACTAGACCAACATGCTTAGTTGGATTATTATAGTGCTAGCTCACTGAAACAACAGTCTGTGGAGAGACATGTCGCCCCACTCAGACACATTATCCTGATTCTGAGCCAACCAGCCTTCTCTTTCTCCTTTATGCTGTGTCCTTAGTGGAGAAGCAACAAATAAGAATTTTATAGTCTTTGGTTTGACCCGATCAGGGTTTGAACCCACAATCCCCGACCCGATCAGGGTTTGAACCCACAATCCCCGACCCGATCAGGGTCTGAACCCACAATCCTTGACCCGATCAGGATTTGAACCCACAATCCCCGACCCGATCAGGGTTTGAACCCACAATCCCCGACCCGATCAGGGTTTGAACCCACAATCCCCGACCCGATCAGGGTTTGAACCCACAATCTGCGACCCAATCAGGGTTTGAACCCACAATCCTGCATGCTAACCATTACAACACTGATGTGGTTGTTGACGTAAGAGATACTGAGGATTTGTTAGCTAAGAATAAAATAAATATTCGAGTTGTCAATGGAAAATTAAACTTATTTTTATTTGAAATGGCGAATATAACCCATAATTTGATTTATTATTCCCCTTTAAAAACAACAAGATTTGGAATTACACAATTAGTATTCAGAATAATAAGGCACATTTTGAATAAAATACTTGGATCAGATTTTATTGGACATTAAATAAAAAATGACTGATTGGGTACCATAAATAAAATTGTTTCTTTTAGTAAAGAAAGAATAAATATTTAACCAGTTTGTAATTCAATATACCACAGCAAAATAAAGATAAAAAGTCAAAGCACAACAATACTATGACAAAGCCGTACAACCAATAATAAGCCATGTGTATACTGTGGCATAGAAAAGCGACCTACTTTGTAGCTTCTCCAACTCATGTGGTACATCCATGTTTTAGTATCAGCCATTGGATGTGTGGGATGCATAAATACACATCTTGTCCGAAGGACATGTGTAAACTTGTGCCTTGTTTTTCGTGAAGGATATATATCTAATTTAGTGTACACAATGTGTTTCTGAAATAACCTTCATATGCACGTTTGAAAGATTGGAATATCCAAATAATATAAAAGTGTTTAGAAGCCAAAAAAAAAAACCAAAAAAAACGTAGGGTCTGCCTAAGCAGAAGAGCTAATATTCACCTAATTTTAAAAGTCTTTGGGAGTAAAAATCAGGATATCCTCACAAAGAAACATCCTAGCAACATGATTTCACAAAATTGTCTATTTCTTATTTGAAATCTTCTTTTCATGAGTATAACTGAAATACTGCCTTCCAGTCATCAAACAATAGTCAATCAACCAATCACCAGCTGTAAGGGACAAACAACAATAATCTATCCATCAATTAAAAGCCACCAGTATTTGCAATTTAAATGATAATTAAAAGAGAATATGAAAAAAACCCAATGACAAATGAATGTTTACTTCGATTATGGAATCAAAGGCTTGTAACATACAATGTTGTTTTTATTTCAGGGTGGATCTATAATAGACAAAGTGATGGTTATAAAAGAGAAACATGGACCATACGATGATTTAAAAAAGAAATCTTAATTTTTTCCTTTATAATTTTATTTTGATCAAAAGCAATAAAAGTTCGACATAATATTTTCAGTAATCATGCAAACATATTTGTACACAATTTTTTTTATTATTTCTAATACAGAAACAAAAAGAAGAAAAAAAAAATATATATATATATATATCGTACTCATCAGACTGAAAAAGATTTTTCATCAATTCCCATTTCCTTTTAATAATTTGGGCCTGTCTAGAGGTACAAATGCATAAAGATTTAAGATCATTGTTTCTATAATAATTAAGAGTTTCCAAACATCCTGTCCAATTAATCATTTCTCTTTTTATTCTACAAACATATATATAGTAACGAATGATAATAAGACAGGTGTTAAGGATCTCACAGTTTGGGTCAAACAGAAGCCCAAGTGTACATTCAACTGGATTAATATTTGTATTAATGCCACACTTGGACCTCAGGTTATCAGTAAGCTGTAGCCAAAGAGAACGAACAAATCGATTCTTTTGTTTCAAAACAATAACTACATAATTCTGTCTCGGATAAACCACATTTCATCAACATGCTGTTGGTGTACAAAATTCTTAAGTTTAACTTATATTGAAATGACTGAAGTTTTGTGCTTAATATACTTTTAAAAGGAAGTTGATATATTATGTCCCAGTTTTCTTCTTCAGTGATATTTAAGTCTGTCATCCACTTATTCTGTGACTTGAGAGGTTTCTCAAAAACCTTTTGTATGAATATTTTATAGAAGGGTTTTACAACTCTCTGGCTAACACGCAAAAGCAAGATATGTTTATTACATAACTCATCTAGCTTCTCTATTTGATTGTCTCGCAAAATTGATTTCCATTCTTGAGGGATCAAGAGCATTATACTATAATAATCTGAAAAAATTATATTAATATTGTAGTTATTTTTTAAATCAGTAAGTGACAGAAGGCTTCCATCTTCTTTGATTAAATCATTAATAAAAAAATATACCCGATTTGGCCCAATGTGAGAAAAAGACCGGTTGACCACCAACCCTTATTCTCCCATTGTGCCAAATTGGCTGTGACAAAATTTCCTCGGGGACTGTGGAAGAGTCATCCTTAACAGATGCCCACACATTAATAACATTTTTCCAAAATGCATTAAACTTTGCGCTTAGTACTTTTAAGGCACTCTGACCAAAATTTGTCCTGACCGAGGTCCTCTAAAACATCTGTTAATAGTACTTTCCATGGAGCATAATTATCTGGATCCAAGACTCTCTTAATCCAAGAAATGTTTAATGCATGAACAAATGACAGAACATGGGGCATTTTTAGACCACCATCTTCATAATTACCTATTACAGTATTACGTTTAACTTTATCAACTTTATTATTCCAGAGAAAATTAAAGAAAATATCTTGCATTTTTTTGACAATATGTATTGGAGGATCTGGCAGAACAGTAAAAGGTTGAACCAGTATAGGCAGTGCCAAAGTCTTGATGACTAACTTTTCCAATCAATGATATATTTCTCAAAGACCAATCACCTAGTAATCTTTGTATTTGTTCTATCTTTTGGGTAAAGTTATCTATATATCTGTCTGATTTATGTAGAGAATATTGAATACCCAGTAATTTAAATGCACCTGAATTATTCCACTTCATGGGTTTATTTGTTTGAAGTTCCTCCCCACAGCCCCGTCTTGCCCCAATCCATACAGCTTGGGTTTTAAAAAAGAAATCTAATTGAACTATATAGAAACAAAACTTCAAATATACTCAATTATATTTTTTATCCTGCAACTATACATTTGCTGTAAGATAAAGGTATATGAATAAATTTTTACATTATTCGTCAAGGATACAAATATTTCTCCTGGTACCTGATTAATGTAGAACAAACGGTAACAGTATAGCCTGGATTTCACGGAGGATACCATAGCAAACGATTGGAACTACACTTGTTTCTGCTCTATTTAGTCAAATTTGAAATTATGTTTTGAACCTTTTGACATTGCAGGATAAACACAATATACATACATTGTTGGTAAAAATAAATTTTATTTGCACTCGCTTCGAAACAGAGCAGAAAAGCTTGCCCAACGACTCGCTTATTTTCTTGTTTCAAAAACTCTTACAAATAAATTATATTTTTCCTACGATGTAAATACATTATATGGGGTAAGCTATTATAAATCAAAAACGCTTTCACATCATACATATATATCCTAGTAATAATCTTATGTTCTGTAATGTTCCGGTGACTTAACTTTCTTGCGTTGTGTTCCCACAATATTTTAAGGAGGGAAAAGATTTTTGTTACCAACCTTTTCAGCATCTAGCTGGTGGTAAAAATGACAGTATTATATAACTGATCTATATTCGTCATTATCGTCTATTTATTTCAATAGATATTCCTAAGCTAAAAAAATTAAATAGTGTTCAACATCTTATTGCATAGGATATTGGATGGTTATGTATATTACATTTTACAGTGAAACCTGTCTGAACCGAACCTCCTTGGACCAAATGTTGTGTTCGGAATAGACAGGTGTTCTGTTTATACAGGTTAAATTAACAAAGATTTCCCTTATTTTGACTTTATTTAAAGTTCAGTTTATGCAGGATTTCGGTTTATAAAGGGTTCGGTTTAGACAGATTTCACTGTATATGGGTAGTGTTTTTCCAGAATCTTATTATTATAGAAATTGTATATGCCCACTAGGGGTATGGTTTTTTTATGTTTGTTCTGTAATCATGACCAAAGCTAAAGATAAACTATAATGCAATAATCTGTGATATTGAAATATTTAATTTCCAGTCAAGTATGTTAGAAAAGGGTACCTATAAAGTGCGAAACGAAATAGAAACGAAACGAAACGAAATCAACAAAAACGAAACGAAACGAAACGAAATCAACGAAATGAAAACGAAATAAAACGAAACCAACGAAATCAACGAAAACAAAACGAAATACGATGCTAGACTACTTCCCACACATGTCTCAGTGTCTTTCACCAGGAGAGGACAGGATTTGATCACCATTGAACAAGAATACTATGCATTTATTCAGCGGGAGTCTGTCCTTTTCACTTAGTGGCTTCTTTTAAATTTGGGAACCATAAGAGCAACGTCAAGTCTGTTGAAAGGAGAGGAATTAAAATAACAGAAATGCAGTAGTTAAAGTTCACTAATAAATATCCCCGTCCGAGCAAAATTTAAAAGTGTGTCGGAGAGACGAAAAAGTGTGACGACGGGAAGGACAAACGAACGAACGTACAAAAGCAGAAGTCCTATATACCCCAATCTTTTTTTGGCGGAGGTATACAAATCCTATCAAAAATTAACTTTAGAAATTTAAAAAAAATCTACATATCTTGTAAAAGTACCTTTTTTCCCTTTGATCCCTTTTCATATTAAAAAAACCCAAATCATCTCCCCTCCAAAGTTTTTCCGGTATTAATAAAATTTGATACGGCACATATTGCTATACCCCCCGCTATCCAGCGGGAGGGGGGTATATAGTATTTGTCCGTGAGTGCTTCCATCACTGCCTATGCAATTCCTCCTTAACAACTTGATAGAATTGAATGAATCTTACAGGAAATCTTTAATACCAGATCAGGGGCGGATCCAGGATTTCAAGTTAGGGGGGGGCGCACTTAAAAAAATTGCACCGAGCGGAGGGAGGCGCGAAAATTTTTGTGGTATTTCGTGTGAAAAATCACGATTTTACGCCAAAAAATTAAATTTTTTCCAACTGCGGAGGGAGGCGCGAAAATGTTTGGGGTATTTCGTGTGAAAAATCACGATTTTACGCCAAAAAATCATATTTTTTCCAATTTTAGGGGGGCGCCCCCCTCTGGATCCGCCCCTGCATATGGCAAGGTTCATTAATTTCATGAATTCTTTAGTACCAAATGGCATTGTGCACCTTCTATTTTTGTTTTCCCATTTTAACAGTCCTTGCTAAAATTTCTTCACTTTTGGACTTTGTCATTTAAGGCTATGTAATTGTCATACAAGGCTATACAATAGAGAGAGGATACTGTTGCGTTATCCATAACTCTTCCTAAACAACAGAATGGATTTCAATAAAACTTCCAGAGTTTCTTATGTTTAGTTTTTGCAAGCATTATTTTTTCCAGAAGTTCTTCTGTAAGGAGGGCGCTCACTGTACGTCCTGCTATGTTGCTGTTGTTTTTTTTAGTTCTTCAAAATAGAACAATAGGATTTGAAATAAAAAGTTTATAGTGTTGGGTCTTTTTGACCCCTGTATATCTCGGAAAGAACAACGGTAAGACATTACGCCAGATCTGTTGGCACACTACCGAATAAAGGTAATAACAATGGTACCGTACGCCAAGGCGCATTCAAAAGGGAAAGTCCACAAAAACAGACAAAACCGATAAGAAGCTCATGGGGATTAAACGTGACAAGTCGGGAAAATCCAGTAGTCAAATAGTGCCTAGAATCTGAAACTCAAGACCATCCTGTTTGGTTTCCGAATAGGCAAATTTATGTAGAATACAAACGAAAAACGTAATAAAATCAGACGAATAATGAACCCTCAATATCCCAATCTATGAACATACCCCCTCATATCCCCCATTTTTTTCTATATGCCCACTCCAGAAACTTTATAATTCATAAATACTGACACACACACAAACACAAATAAAAATATGACATTTGAACTTCTGAAAGTTTGTCGGCAAGCAAACCGGGCTTGGATTGAGTTGCGGGTAATGTACGTGAGGAGTACTGTAACGGACAGACATGCAAGATGGGTTATAATTAATCAAAATTATTGTATTTAAAAAATCGAATTATCTTTTTTTTTTATTTCTTTATTTCGTTTTGTCTTTTATTTGTTTTCTTCCATTTTCTTCATATTAGTCTATTTCGTTGGTTTCGTTTCATTTCGTTTCCATTTCGTTGATTTCGTTTCGTTTCGTTTCGTTTTCGTTGATTTCGTTTCGTTTCGTTTCATTTCGTTTTCGTTGATTTCGTTTCGTTTCGTTTCGTTTCGTTTCGTTTCGTTTCTATTTCGTTTCGCACTTTATAGGTACCCTGACTGTTAAATGTAAATGCTCCCTTGGGGACCTGATTTGGAAAATAAAATTATTCTATTCTATTCTATACTTCTCCATTATTTTGGCTACGCCCCTGTTTACCACCTGGATATATTGGGGACATTAAGCGGCCCGTGTGTCCTTGTCATACGTGCTTACACAATGATCTCGCAATGTATCATAATTATTGCCAGAAATACTTACAGTATAGAGGACTTTATAAATGCACTTGCATGACCTCACATTTCACTAAGACTAGTAAGAGGTGTGTGGGCCCATAAAGCTAGTTTAAATATAAAGCCATGAGAGTGAGTGGACATGTATATGTGGATTAGGAGTATAGATTTTGCCTTGTCTCCACGCCTTTCCGATTGCACTTTGGAAGGATTGTTCTGATGTTGTGATATTATCTTTTTATCGTTATACTCCTGCTAAGTTTGGACCCGATTACATGGGGGGAAATATCACAGTTTGCCAACGGACAACGACGGATGCCATGATTTAGTGGTACCAAACGGCCCAGTCTACCGTTTGTTCTAGTGAAATTAAGGTTGTGTGAAAAACAAAATGACCAACTTTTACACAACTATGACTACTGTAGGACGACTGTTACATCATGTGAGAAATGGATCATGTAATGTACATCGATACATCAGTATTGTCAATTTGCTAACTGTTTTTCCTGGTGAAAGACGGAGGCCAACGATTAGAAGATCAAACGCAATGATCAATTACCTATCCTTTGTTGAACTCTTTGTTTCATGATAAATTCCAAAATATCTATGTCATTCATCTAATCAAGTTCATCTATCACATTAATTTATATACTTTGTTTATTGTGGTAGATCTGACAACGATACATTATTAAAGGATGGGATATCTGTCTAGGCCAGAGCGCGACCCTTTGCACACGACACGCATATAGCAAGTATATTATCGACAACCGGATGTTTACGATTCAGTTTGAAAATGAGCTTTGAAGTGAAAATATCTCGTTAAAAAAAAAACTTAAATTAAACGTGAATTTATCCAGCTGTCTAAATTTATTTTCAATATGGGATCTCTTGAAATGTATGATCGCAATACTTGTAAACAAGTATTGAGTATTGTCAACAATACTTGTATAAAAAAGTGTACAAGTATTGTTATTCCCTCCCCCCAAAAGTTGAACTCTATTGATTATGATTATTTTTTCTGTTATGTTATGGAGTTTTAATGAAATTGTGTTTTTATTTAAAGAATCATTATTAATTGTCCAAATACATATTTTTTTCACTTATTTGACTCTTTTTTTTCTTTCTTTTTTTTATAGAAAAACGGTTATAGTTTAGTTATTACACAATACACAAACGTGTCTCTGCAATATACATCTACAACATTTATCATAATTATTAAAGATCGTTAAATTTAATTACATTTAGTTACGCAACAATACTAAAACATTCTTATCAAAATCACATAGTGTATGCACTAATTAGTTCTCAGGTAAAATACAGGTAACAATACTTCGACAATACTTGTACTTTTTTTTATCATATATTTTTTTATTATATATTTGTATACATAAAGTTCACGTGATCCTCAATATGTTTTAGTGTGAAATCGTATAATCACCATTAAAAAGGCTAAAATATGCTATTCTGTCGATTCAAATTGTCACAGGAAATGATGTTTGATACAACACAAATCACGAAAAATTGGGGATTTTTCAAGGTCAATTGTGGCGCAATGGATGGAGACTTTAAGGAGACTTAAGACAATATTGGAAGCACGATCATTGATCTATGTCATACTAAAAGGGATAGGAATAGTCTCCAACAGATTTGACAAATTTTCATTTTTAATGTTGATCGGTTGAGGACGCTATGAATGAAAAAAAAGATGGCGACAAATGTCCCTCTCGAAAATTGCAGATGATCACATTTAACATTCAACCCAAACATTCTTATGTTAATTCCATTCATATGATATCTATCAATAATTTACCGAGAGGGACTCGCCATTAATCATCCATGAACGCAGTAATCGGATTAGTAAAACACTGAAAATTCGATAATGTCACCCTCATCAGATAACGATATATTGATGCCGACTTCCGGTTGAGCAACATGTAAATTTTTGCACACGACAGTCGTGCTCTGTGTCTTGGCCATCCTGGAACAAATTTCGTTGTGTTTTTTCTTCTTTGTTAATAAAATATCACTTAAATATGTGTGTTTATCTTATTCCGATAAACAGATTTAATTAATGTGAATGAGTATTTATTTTAGTTTACTATCCCGCCTTTCTGCACCCCTAGCGTCTGCATCTTTTCCCCTTATTTTGCCTCGTTACAGATGCAGATAAAGATACAGATATTTTATTTACTAATCACAGTGCCCATTGCTGAGCAGAATAATCAAACAATGAATAAACATATATGATTGGGTTGATTGGTTACAGATATAATATAAAGAAACAACAAAAGACACAATTACATCAGTTCAAATACAGTTAAAGTATTAAAGAACAGAGACAAAACAAAACACTATGAAGAGAGGGAAGCAACCCCTCCATTTAATAAAGTGTATCTTTTTTCAAATAATTTATATAGTAATTTTGCTACTGATGACATAATTAGCCTATCTTCAGAAATTAGTAACCAAATAAATCTTAGTTCATTACTTAAAAATTGGAAATTTGGGTATTTGTCAGTTATAAAAGTAAGATAATCAACTCTGATGTGTTCAAGTTTTTTTTACATGAAATCATGAAATGTTCTTCGTCTTCAACATGATCATTACATAATTTACAAATTCTATTCTCAAATTTCAAACCAAAAGAGCGACCTCTTTCTACTTCAAGTCTATGTGAGCTTATTCTAAAGTTTGTACGTGTATGTCGCTCTTCTTTGTTTAGATATAAAAGATAAGGTTCTAAATGGAATATATTTTTGAATTTCCTATAAGTACGTAATTTATTTTTATGTTCAATATTTTTTCTCTCATCATTAAACAGTTTATTCTTCCAAATTGTCTGAATTTTCTCTTTTAAGTTTTGTTTTACTTTCTTTAAAACATAAGTTTCTTTCAAAGTATTAATATTATTATAAATAAATTGTAGATTTAAACATTTAAATATATCTTTAATACAACCTACCCAGGATTCTGAGTTTAGATTTGTTGGGGCATCAGCTAATATGGAAGATTGATCATTATTTTTCACTAGATGCAACCAAAATTTTATCATATTCAATAAAATATTGTAAAGTATTGAATAGCTTCCTAGCTCTCCTCTGACTGCATCAACAGATGACTTGGCTCTAACATCAAGAACACATTTACAAAATTTGGTATGAGTTTTTCCAATATGTATCTTACTAATTTGATTACTTAAAAAGTCTTCATGATTTTTGGCAAATTTAGATGGGGAGAAGAAAAAAAACAAATTTCAGAGCCATATAAAAGTACAGATATCACGGTATGATTAAAGACATGTAATACAGTTTTAATTCCTGGCATGTCAGGTGTAAACATGTATCACGTGATTATACCGCTCCTGCATGTAGTTGATGGCCGACATTTTTGAAACACCCACCACTTTCCCCGTTACCTCCCCAAAACCTGCTCTTTTTCTGCTGCTGTTTTGTGAATTTGTCAGGTGATGCTTGTTGGTGCTGGTACATGTATGAGAAATACCGACAAAAGATGCTTGGCAATTAATGGACGAACTTGGAAATTGAACAGAGACTACTTAAAAAGCCATCTAACAGTCGTCCGAACAGGCCCTTGGTTGTTGATAAAAGGGCAATTTCATTTTAAATGACTATAACACATGCCATTTAATTTGTTCTCGCATCAGTCGGTATTACGTAAAGTGACTTTTTATTTCCTCTTTTAAATGAAGAACTCGATCTGTAGAAAATGACATTCGCCGAAGTTTTTAAGAATAATCGCATCCTAGTTTATAGCCTAATGTCAATTGATTTAATATGAGACTGTACATTTGTGTATTTTTTAGTATTTCATTTTCTCAGAATGTTCAAGGAAAACTCGTAATAATAACACCAAAATTGTATTGTTATTTGCCTATCTCAATTCTTTGTAATTTTTTTTTTTTTACTAATTGATTAATAAAAATGTCACAGCTTCTTTGAGTGCGTTGGCGGGATATGGCAAGATGATGACGGGACATGTCGGTATCCCAAAATGTGCGTCAGCTTATATTTTGAGGTTTTTTTCTTCTTTGTTACCACAGAGTTTGTATGGTCTTCTCTGTTCACCAGACAGATCGGTGATTGAATTGATACCATTTCGGATCTTAGGTTATATTATTGAACTTCTGCGTAAAAACCGGAGAGTTTGAGGTTAAAATATTTGCTAACGTATCGGGGTTCGAGTACCCGTTATCTCTCTTGCCCGTGTGTCATCACGGTACCGGGAGGATTATCCTCGCATCTACTGTTACCAGTAGAGCACAGGCTTGCCAAATTACTGTAACCGGCGGTCTGCCTCTTCATCTTGCCATATCCAGTTCACGCAAACATTCAATTTTTACGCTGTGGCCTTTAAACTCCAGCACTCGTCTTAATTACTGCCTTTTTACATGAATCTTTTATTAAGATAGAAATATCGAACACCTGTTATCTTGAGGGATTTCTAAAATGTGTTTTGCTCTTGATAATTACCCCTCCCCCACCTCCCTTCCTTCCCGAAGCCGTAGGCCTATCCAATTTGAAGGGTTTGAATGAATTAGGTAGTTGGATTACCTAACAACTCATACAAGCCTATCACCAATACGACGTGGATTCGCGCCCGGCTTTGTAAATTACAAAAAAGGGTGCATTCGACTCGCAGCCGCAAGTGATAAAATTTACCAGTTGCTTGCCCATGGTCGGTGGTTCTCTCCGGGTATTCCGGCTTCCTCCACCACTAAAACTGGTCGCCATGATATAGCTGAAATATTGTTGAAAGTGGTGTTAAACACCAAAAATCAATCAATCAAATCTACAATTTGACAGAAAACCTGGGGCCGTGTTAACAAAGGTGTCTTAGGACTAAGACGTGTCTTAAGATGGTCTTATGACATATCTTAGTCCTAAGTCGGGTTAATGAAAGTGTCCTGAATTGCGATATGTCCTAAAATTTAAGATAATAATAACATTATTCTTATTAATTATCGTATTATATTTTAATATAGTAATTAACCAAATATATCGGGGTTATAGGGATATATAATACTTGACATTTTTTTGAAATGGACAATCGATTGGTGAATAAATCAATAAATCAATTTTAAACTTGTAGTTGGATTAAATGCCACACCATTTGTTTTTTCAACAACAATATTATTGTACAAGTTAGATACATTATTATCAAAACAAAAGAAGTTGCCCGTATTCACGGGTTTCTTTTTCCGCTACGCATCTTGGCCTTCACCTGAGTACTCGTGCGGAAAAAGAAACCCGTTATATCCAATACGGGCCGCTTCTTTTGTTTCAATAGTACTGCATCTTATATAAACAAATCGATTATTTTTTTCCTGAACGTTTTTCACTTTTAAACCATGGTATTTTTAGACGCAAAAGTCTTTTCTCCGCCACATGAATTATTGGATTGCACACACTAATATACATCGACACAAGCTACTTTTGTCATGCTTATGATGATCTCACAGCTTCGCCGTTAATCGGCTAATATTATCCTGTCCGCTCCGAATATCTACATGCGAAATTCAAATACCGATTTTTTTTGTGCTCAATCTTTAGTTTTCTGTGCAGTGTTTGGTAGATCATTGGGAGTGTCTTTTTTTTTGGCCATTGTATTGTTTGTACTTCTTTGAATTCTGATTATCCCTTTGGAATAGACATATTAATATATTTTTGTACAGACCTACATGTATTCCTATATTTTTATAGACATTAAAGGTAATCTAGTTTTCAGCAGTTCCTCTAGTTTCCTCTGGCAATTCATGCATAGGTTAGAAGCTGGACAGTTCTACAAGCATTCTAATAAATAATATAGATCTGCACCGAGGAAAAAATGTGGCTATTATATATATTAGTTATGCAAATAATATAGAATTATTTTATATGTATTTATTTCGTCTAAAATTAGCGACCGAATCATATATTCTGAAGGAAAAAAAATGCTACTTACTCCAATCGTAAAATAACACGAATATTGTGGTTATGGTTTTTTTTTTCTTAAAAAAAAAGATGAATGGATCTATCAATCAATAAGAAAGACATGAACGATATCGATTATCAAGAAAACATTAGGTATAAGCAAAAATAATGATTTATTCCTCGTTTTTGGTAATCATTTTTATTTGTTTATATTAAAAGCCAGTGACGACCATACTTGTCACACACTGTCACAATAACCAGGGAAACATCAAGATGCGAGTTCTACTGGTGGCTATCGTTCTCTTTGCCCTTGTTACAACCATAGCGGCACAATTTAATTTCGGTAATGCCTTTGGTACAGCTGCTGCGTTTTTAGGAGGAAGCCTTATCGGTAGTACACTCAGACAAGGACTAGGATTTAATGGAGGAGGTGGATTTTTTAATGGAGGAGGTTTTTTCAACGGTGGACAAAATAGCTTTGACTTTGAGCCTGTTAATCTAGTTATACCAAATGATGGCTTTAACGGTTTTAATTCCTTCTTTTAATAATAGGTAAGTGCATTGGTATGTCACAAATATGTTTTATTTTTGAAGGTCTTATAGCTAAGGAAATTAATTTATAAAATTTGATCATGCCAATACAGCTAAAGTTGATGTTAAACACCAATCAATCAATCAATATTCGGTTGGTAGGGTGTCAATTGCTATTATAAGTACTTCAAGCCCAATGGAAGTGAGATATTTTATTATTTAATTCGTTGATTAATTAATAATAACGAGAATAAAATACACATTATAACATTTCGCAGTTAAGGCTGCAATTACTTATTTTATTTTAAATATTATTGGAGTAACCACTTTCCAGAAAATAAACATGACTGTGAGTCTGGCTTAAAGATTTATAGAATTTTAAAGAAATATGTATAACCCTCGTTTTATTTTACATGTAGTGACATCGATCACAATATCTTTCAGACCAACATATTTTTTGTCTATAAAATTTGACGACAGAAAATTGCATTCAGAAAAAAAACTTAGTCCCTTTAAAGTTAGATAGTCATTTCCAAATTCTTAAAAATTTAATTTTAATTAGTTTGTAAGTTATTTAGTTTTTACGTCCGAAAAAGTTAGATGGTCATTCCTCAACCATTCAAAATCTATACCATCTCAGTATTGTGGAGTGATGGTCATTAATAGAGACTGGCTTCTTCCTGCGTTTCTTTAATACACCGTTGTTGAGTTATCATTGTATGTCCTTAACCAAGGTCTATGTCTGTTTAATTTGAATTAGTTTGGCCCAATGTCCTTAGCCAAGGTCTATGTCTGTCTAATTTGAATTAGTTTGGCCCAATATTCGTATATAGTCGTAACAGTTGTATGTGTAACGACAAACATCGGTCTATTTATTTTTAAAGTGTATACGGGGAGGTTTATATAGCTGCCATGTATAGGAATCATTAAAGATTTATGAAAACTTTAGGAAATATGTGTAAAATGTGTTCCGCAATGTGTTTTCCTATCTGGTAATTTTTGTCCGCATTAAAAGGTATTTGAACCATTCAAAATTAACATGTTGAAAATCGACAATGTTAAGCATAAAGAAAATAAACTAAGTGAAAAAGTGGATTATAATGAAGAAGAGAATGATTGGTCATGTATATATGTGTTAGGGGTAATGATTGGTCATGTATATATGTGTTAGGGGTAATGATTGGTCATGTATATATGTGTTAGGGGTAATGATTGGTCATGTATATATGTGTTAGGGGTAATGATTGGTCATGTATATATGTGTTAGGGGTAATGATTGGTCATGTATATATGTGTTAGGGGTAATGATTGGTCATGTATATATGTGTTAGGGGTAATGATTGGTCATGTATATATGTGTTAGGGGTAATGATTGGTCATGTATATATGTGTTAGGGGTATCTATTTTACTTCTGTTTCTACGATTTCCCGATTGGATTTTGGAAACTGTTCTGACGGTTTATAATGATTTTTTTTTACTTTATTAAATAACAAGTCCGGAGACTGAAGGCGACATGTGTAGGGGAAATCATAGCCCTATATATAATACTCAATACGTTTCCTATCGTTCCTTTTTAACGTTTTTCTTCTTCTTTTTTTCTTTTTTTTAATTTTTTTTTTGCAACAATGAAAAACAAAATAAAAAAAAGTATGTATGTACTGAGTCTTATATGGCAACGCATAATTTAGTATAACTACTTTAGTACAGTGTTCAGAATTCATGTTTTCTCAATACAAGCCTATTGTATTGTGTAGCAAATGTGTAGCAAATGGGAGAATATAGGAAAATCAAAGCGGTCGAGTCAACATGTCACTCGTCGCAACTTCAGCGGACTCACCCGAGGTTTGCCGATTGGTCAACATGTGTCACGAAGCTTATTGAACTGGAATGACTTCCACGACTACAGACTAAATGGGCAATATACAATTGAGGCGCTATCTGTACGACATTTTCAAAGCATGAGCGAATATTAGAATTTGTTCAAGTTAACGTTTCGAATGAATATAAACGTTTGATTTGAGTGTATAGTCTATTCTGTCCTTGTATAATAATACCCCCCAGCAATGCTATTGTAAATACGGCCTCTAATAGCAGTTATATACCGCTGATACAGGACGGTGTTTTGCAGTTCTTTTTATGAACGAGCTTAATAATTTGACCAATGTTATAATTAGAAAATTGGGTAAACTTGTCCCTAAACCAAGCTGTTATCATGACTGTTTTTATTTTATAAATTATAACATCAGTATTGTGCATGCTATGCATTACTATTAACAAAAGAAGTTGTCCCTATTGGATATAACATGTTTCTTTTTCCGCATTCGTACTCGTGCTGAAAAAGAAACCCGTTATATCCAAATACGGACCACTACATTTGTTTCAATAGTACTGTATCTTATACTTAAATTACAGAAAAGGGGAGAATTAAATGAAACGGAGCCCTTTTTAATAACACTGAACAATAGACAACGATAAACTGTTGCTCATTAATGGATTTTGGACGCATTTCCCTTTGCATAGTTCCCCAGTATTTGTTGGAAAAGCATATTCATGTGCTGCATCCATTGACATAAAGGAAGCTTTTGATACCATATGGAGAATCAGATTATTTTAAAACTTAATACCAACCAATATTTGTTATATATACAAATGTACATTCGTCTCAAAATGAATTCCAACAGTGTTAGAATTGGATTTTTGAGCTGGCAGATTTTTTTGTTCTCCCTCAGCGGGTTTCGAACGCACACCTCAAATATAAAGTGGGTTATGGTGTTTAATGACATTATTTTTCAACAATATTTCAGTTATATCAAATATAAAGGAGTGAATTGCATTTAGATAGTAAGTTGCAGCAAACTACGAAATTAATGTGATCTTAATTGGATGCAAGATATACTTCAATAAATATAATACCTGAAAAACATAAGCGAGAAAGTACACTCATTGTGGAAATTTGTTACCAAAAAAAGGGGGGAGGGGTATATTCCCGAATACCTGCGGTTTTAACTACATAATAATAGATTTTGTTTATTTTCAGGAAAAATGATAACAGTACAACCTACAGACATCTCAAGCAATGAACATAATACTTTGTAATATTTAACTCATTTGTTGGAGAGAAAAAAATCATAAAATATGAACGAATATAATTTTATTATTAAATATGGTAGAATGCCTAAAATTAGGTTTTAAATGATAGTAGATATGCATAACCTATAACATTATGCTTTGATAATGTCAGCTTTGTACTAGACCAACAAGCCGAGTTGGATTTTTATAGTGCTAGCTCATTGAAACCATGGGTAGACATGTCACTCCATTCGGACGCATTATTCAGATTCGGAGCCAACCTGTCTTTGTTTTTACTCCTTGATGCTGTGTGCTTAGCGGAGAAGCAACAACTATCAATTTTGTAGTCTTTGGTTGGACCCGACCGGTGTCCGATTCGACGAGCTACCACACTCGAGGCGAGCACACTATCCTTTACACCACCGATGTTGTCAGTTATTATTTAAGAAATAAATTGAAGGACAGACAATACAATGACCAAAAGAATAACAATAATAACATTGATCTACAAAACACTACACAGAAAGCAATATGAACCCCACTAAAAACTGGAGGTGAACTCCGTTGTTCCGATAGGGCTAGTAGTTCTTGGTCTACTAGTGACACCTATCGTATAAATATTAAGAAGAGTTTGAAGATACCAAAGGGGTCATCAGAATCCGTAAATCGAAGAACAGACAGCACAACGGCCAAAAGAAAAAGTAAAAAAGGACAAGCAAAGATCTACAAAACATACACATAAAACAAAAGATCGAGTAACACGAACCTTACTAAAAACCGGGGGTGACCTCGGGTGTTCAGAAAGGATAAGCAGTTCCCGCTCCACTAGCTAGTGGTACCCGTGGTGTTAATCTAGTTACAAACCCGGTGATAAGTCATGAATGAACAAAGGACCGGGAAGTGAAGTGTTTACGACAACTGGAACATATCCGTGGACATTTGTGACACAGATATTCCATAACGGCCAACCAAGTCATGGTGGCTACCGTAAAACGTTCGAAGTGATGACTTCAACTTAACCAAGAGGAACCCTTGGTTCAGTAGCTTCCTTGTTAGATTAATTACACTTACATCATATGATACGGAAATGGTGTTGGACACCAGTACCATAAATAAATACAAATAACATTAATAAAGCACATCCCCAACACAACAAATGGGAGCCAAGACGAACTTAACGTCGCTTTTACATCGAAAGCTTGTCCATGCTGTCTTTTATCTGCTAAAGAAAGGGTTTAATAAGACAGATGTAAACAAAGACGAGAAAGGGGCCTTTCAGTTTTTAGGAAGATTTTCCCGTTCACTATAACGTGTTAGATTTAGAATAACCAGGGGCGTAGATGAGGCTTAATAGTGTGCACGCCACAATTATTTTTGACGAGATGCAAAATGGTGCGATCTGGGGCCATTTCAGGGTTTCATACAACATAGAATCAAGCACAATTTTAATGACTGATAGACAAGAATATCTTAAAATTGTCAAAAATCTGCCCTTCGTGTCTTGGCAGATACGAACACTTCCATTGCTTTGAACAAGTCCACTTCAAAATCTCGGTGAATATGCATCAATCCCAGAGAAGATAGCCTGACATTCTTCATAACTAACACAAGTGTTCAAACGTCTCAGTACACTAAATGACACTAAATGACATTTTAGCAGTAGCGCTTGCTGCTGACATGTTTAACAAAACACATAATATTGTATCTATAGAAGGATAGAGAACTGGATTTACAGAACCTAGTGTGGTACAAAGTAGGGCCTTTGAGAGGGGGTTCATCCGATGCATCGGTACGGGGCCCTGAGAGCCAAGAAAGGACCCGTGAATCTCTCAAGTGCCCCATGAACTTAGCCATTGACGTTTTATTTTTATTTGTTCATTATTTTTTGGTATTTTCAACTCAAATCCACAATTTTGAGAGAAGTTTCAGCCTGTCCTCAGGCCCCAAAGCAGTATTGTTCCGCCTTGCAATATTTCCTTTGGAGGCCCTGTTGCCGGTACATCATCATAATTCTTTTTTCACAACATAATAAAATGGAAAAAAAAATATCACACTGTCGGAAAAGTTCCAAAAATTAAATAGAAAAATCGTAGAAATAGGCAAATTCGATATCCCTAACACACATATACATGACCTCTAACACACATATACATGACCTCTAACACACATATACTTGACCTCTAACACACATATACATGACCTCTAACACACAAATACATGACCACTAACACACATATACATGACCTCTAACACACATATACATGACCCGCTCACTTTCCTGACTTAGTACAGGTACTTCAGTAAAAAGTGACGGGGTTAAACTAGTTGGATTATAACTTGCCATTGTCTTAAGAAATACCAGTATAGCCACATCTCCTCTGAACTGTCAATCGGATCGAGGAAAAAAAGATAATACTAGTATACTAGACAGGTAGCATGTACATCGTACTTGATAAATCCTAAATTTGGTTGTTGTCAGTTGCATATTATTTTAATTAACAACACAATAATTAGATTCCGGACGCCCGTCAATGGGATTCGCAATTAATATTTCGAATGTACAATAGCGAAATCCGCCCAACATGAAAACAAGACAGATTGATGTACTTGATAAATCATTCCCTCCCCCTCTCCCAACATGTGAAAAACAGAAATATCCTTATGTGAGTACTAGCTGCATTACATGTAAACTGTATGATCGATGATGCTGTTTGATAAAGACCTTTAACTGGAACAGGAAAAAATGAACACTTGAGTGAAATAGTGTTGTAATTAAATATCGTGTACGTGAGGTATAAGTTGGAAAGAATTTCAACATTTATTTCAAATGAGGTTGAAACAAGTCACATTTTGATATCAATTCGGTTGTATTTCATTTTGACGATTTTAATTACGGAAGACGGACCGCAACCATCTATTTTGAGCGATTGCAATTTTAACTCATCTGCTGGAGAAGTAAGCGGTACACAGGGCCTATGAGAGGGGGTTTGAGCCGGTACATCGGTACGGGACCCGGAGAGCCAAGAAAGGGCACATTGACATTTTATTTTGATTTTTTCATAATTATTTTTTTTGTATTTTCAACTCGAATCCACAATTTTGAGAGAGGTTTGTCAGTATCAGTCAATTTATTGATACTGACTTTATCACTCCCCAAGATGAAAGAAAAAATGGCATCAGTCAGTATTTAAACATATTCTGAATATTAAAGGGATATTGTCTACCAGCTGCGTAATTTTTTCATACCCAAAATTATTGTCGATTTCCGTACTGACCTTCATAAAATGAAGATTGACACCGAGTTATGCTGCAAAAGATACGATTTTTTGACAAAAAAGACCCAAAAGTATCGTTATCAGAATTATTGTCTGGATGACAATATTCAAATCTATTCATATGGCCTTCTATGTGAACACGTCTTGAGCATGCGCACTGTTTAGAAACAATAAACAACATGTGGTTCTTGGGCAAAGAGAAACTGTCAACGCGGGGAAGAAAGCGGACTTTGACGGATTCAGAGATAAAGAGGAATAGAAGTGAAGTATCTTCCAAATTGAACAAATGCAGGATATATGTAGGGGATCAGTTGGACCGTTGCCGTTGGATGGAGCGAACTCAAGGAAGTGCTACGCGTCAAATCTCACGCTGAAGTGGCAAAGATTTTGCTTGATTATTGTTGATAGGTAAGCCGAGCATGTTGCCTTCTTTTCTCAATCGTTTTTTATATTTTATGAATTTATGATGATGCCTATGATCATTTTCGGTAGATATTAATCAATATATGTAATTTTGCACCTGGCAACAGCAAATTATTGTCAATGAGTAGCATAAAACGGCCGTATTTGCGAGGTAAACAAACACAAATTTTAAGAGGCCAGCAAAGGGGAAATGGGAGTGCAAAAATGATATCAATGGCAATGCAGTTTATTATTATCAATTTAAAAAAAAATATCGAATCAATTCATTGTTAATGCAAGAATTAAAACTGTACATGGCTTAATGAAAACCCTATAAAGTTCGTTTTATTCAAGCAAATTTATTTCTTTGATATACAACATATAATTAGGCTTTTAATTTTATCAAATTTCAACAACTTGGACATGAAACTTAGTTTTGGGAACCAAAAGTATATACCTTACTTTCTGCGAATTATCACTATAATGGAAAATCAGTATGTATTTTTCAAATAAAAGCTTTCTATTTAAAGAAGCTTCATTTCAATTGCACTTTTAGTTTGGATCCTGTAAGTATAATATATAATTATAAACAAGGTTTTGAAGAAATGATATGAATATCCATTGAAATTTTCAAGTTTCAAAACTTTTTTTTATATATGACTACAATATGTTACTGGAAATTTCAGAAATGTCCTAAAATGCATATTTTAGACCATGGCTAAATGAAAATCATTTTCAATTCCTTTATGCAAACAAGTTCATATCTTGGGTACTGGAAATACATTACATAAATAAGGTTAAAAGTACTTTTCAACAAGTTTGAACATAAAACTTTGTTATGGGAGCCAAAATTATATCTTCATGTCTGTGAATTATCACCATAGTGGAAAATCAGTATGTATCTTTTATATAAAAAGCTTTCCATTTAAATAAGTGTCATTTCAGTAGCATTTTTAGTTTGGATCCTGTAAGTATGATACATACACAAGGTTTTTAAAAAGTAATATGAAGATCCATAGAAATTTGCAAGTTTCAGAAACTTTTCTATATGTGACTATAAAATTTTACTGAAATGTCCTGAACTGCATATTTTAGACTATGGCTAAATGAAAATCATTTTCAATTTCTTTATGCAAACCAAGTTTATTTCTTGACTATTCTAAAAACATTACATTAATTAGTTTTTAGCTCACCTGACCCAAAGGGTCAGGTGAGCTATTGCCATCACTTGGCGTCCGTCGTCGTCGTACGTCGTAAACTTTTTCAAAAATCTTCTCCTCTGAAAGTACTAAACCAATGGAAACCAAACTTGGTCTGAATCATCACTAGGGTGTCTAGTTTCAAAATTGTGTCCGGTGATGCCGTGCACCAACCAACATGGCCACTGTTACTAAATATAGAACATATGATAAAATTGCAGGTTTTGGGTAATAGCTCAAAAACCGTTAATAATATCAAAAATCTGACATGGGGTAAAAATGATCAGCACATCAAGATATACATACCCTTCAATTTTGAAGTAAATCTGATTACCCATCTTGGAGTTATTGCCCTTTTTTCATCAAATTTGTAAAATTTTAATACTTTTCGTCTTATATTTCAAAAACTATAAGAGATAAAGGTTAACTTTAACTAGCAAAAATGTGCGGCATATCAAGATCTACCCACCCTGCAATTTTGAAGTAAATCCCATTACTCATTTTGGAGTTATTTCCCTTTTTTGATCAAATTTTCAAAATTTTAATACTTTTCGTCCTTTATTTAAAAAACTATAAGAGACGGATGGTAAGTTGAAACTGCAAACATGTTCAGCATGTCAAGATCTACCTACCCTGCAATTTTGAAGTAAATTTGATTACCCATCTTGGAGTTATTGCCCTTTTTTCATCAATTTTTTTTAAAATTTTAATTCTTTTCGTCTTATATTTCAAAAACTATTTAGAGATAGATGTTAAGTTTATTGCAAAAATGTGCAGCATATCAAGATCTACCTACCCTGCAATTTTGAAGTAAATCCCATTACCCATTTTGACCGATTATGCAAATTAGAAAAAAAGGGGGGATGAAATTAAAAAAAAATCTTCTCTGAAACTATTGAGCCAATCTCAACCAAACTTTGCTGAGATGATACTTAGGTGGTCCCCTTTCAAAATTGTGTCCCTCAGCGCCGTCCTGTATCCAAGATGGCCGCCATTATTAAAAATAGAAATTTCTTCAAATGGCCAAGACTGCTCTATTTTAAGCCAGAAAGTGCCCAAATTTGAACTGTATAAGCATAATGATGAGCATTTTAACATATATTACAGGATTTTTTATAATCTTTGAACTTTTACTGATTTTGACCGATTATGAAAATTAGAAAAAAGGGGGGATGAAATTAAAAAAAATCTTCTCCTCTGAAACTACAGAGCCAATCTCAACCAAACTTTGCTGAAATGATTCTTAGGTGGTCCCCTTTCAAAATTGTGTCCGTCAGCGCTGTCCTGTATCCAAGATGGCCGCCATTACTAAAAATAGAAATTTCTTCAAATGGCCAAAACTGCTCTATTTTAAGCCAGAAAGTGCCCAAATTTGAACTGTATAAGCATAATGATGAGCTTTTTAACATATATTACGGAATTTTTATGAACTTTGAACTTTTGCCGATTTTGACCGATTATACAAATTAGAAAAAAGGGGGGATGGAATTAAAAAAAAATCTTCCCCTCTGAAACTACTGAGCCAATCTCAACCAAACTTTGCTGAAATGATCCTTAGGTGGTCTCCTTTCAAAATTGTGTTAGTCAGCGCCGTCCTGTATCCAAGATGGCCGCCATTACTAAAAATAGAAATTTCTTCAAAAGGCCAAAACTGCTCTATTTTAAGCCAGAAAGTGCCCAAATTTTAACTGTACAAGCATAATGATGAGCATTTTAACATATATTACTGGATTTTTTATGAACTTTGAACTTTTACCGATTTTGACCGATTATGCAAATTAGAAAAAAGGGGGGGGATGAAATTTAAAAAAAAATCTTCTCCTCTGAAACTACAGAGCCAATCTCAACCAAACTTTGCTGAAATGATCCTTAGGTGGTCTCCTTTCAAAATTGTGTCCGTCAGCGCCGTCCTGTATCCAAGATGGCCGCCATTACTAAACATAGAAATTTCTTCAAATGGCCAAACTGCTCTATTTTAAGCCAGAAAGTGCCCAAATTTGAACTGTATAAGCATAATGATGAGCTTTTTAACATATATTATGGGATTTTTTATGAACTTTGAACTTTTGCCGATTTTGACCGATTATGCAAATTAGAAAAAGGGGGGGGTGGAATTAAATAAAAATCTTCTCCTCTGAAACTACTAGTTGCTATAAAACAATTTGTCCCCATGGGGTGCCTCCTGGCATGTTTTCAATGGTTATCGTGGAAATATCGACTGAATCTGTTAAGGCATGTAGTTTTCATCAAAGAAAATCTATTCCTGATACAGAAATTATTTATTCTACGTCTTTTAGATACATTCGGTTCGCAAATAGCTTTTTTCCTCAACTTTTATAGAAACTTACCTCAATATCCATGCTGCAGCATCCGGGCTACTGGCATAAAAATAGATAAGTAAATAGAGTTGGCCTCGCGCAGGTCAGTGCATAATTAATTAGCTTCCGGTAACGATGGTCAGCTTTTTTAGTCGAAAAAAACAACGTTTCGATGCGTATTCGTCAATAATTCGGTGTTTAATCTTCATTTTATGAAGGTCAGTACGGAAATCGACAATAATTTTGGGTATGAAAAAATTACGCAGCTGGTAGACAATATCCCTTTAAGATAAAGAATTATTTGTTGCAATTATTATAAAACTGTTCGAAAGGGTAAACAAAATCTGTTTATGGTGAAATTGTCTACCAATTGTAAAACGAAACAAAAAGTTAAACAGAATCAGTCCATAAATATAACCATCTAAAAGTCACTCTGTTGTCAAATTCAGTCATAGAAATCACAAATGAAAGCAGCCAATGAAAATCTTGTTATATATATCCTGTAGTGTGCAACATTAGTGTATACTTGTTCAAGATTCATTGGCAAAAAGAAATCTTTCTTGTGTACCTTGCATCTACTGAAAGATGAAGGATTAATAGGTCCATATGCATAAGATTGATCACCATAATTCTTACTATCGTCTGCTCGTTTAATGCCAGGAGCACGAAGATCTGTTCTAATTGTAGGAACACCATATGTTCTGTGATCTGTTCAAAGTAAAATAAATGTTAGTCAATTTATTGCTTTGTATCCTATGAAATAATTATTGTGCACGGAGCTTTAATGTTCGTGGGTTAACCAATCCACGAATTTAAGAACTCCACAAACAATGAAACTTTAGAGTAGATAAAAAAGGAAAGACTACCAAACAGTGACGACAAGATGGTAAAGTGAATGTTCATTTATTGTTGATATAGCTGCCGAATTTCGGGCTTGGGGGTTGAACTTGGGGAAACAAAAATTATTCCTTCAATAATGCTTTTGATCAGTCGGCCAATCGCCATATTTAAGAAATAATCAAATCTGATCACATATTTAAGCATACATGTCAAGTCTCACGCTTTGAGCGTGAGAGTCGTGCTTCAAGGCGTCAAATCACGCTCTCATGCTCACCCCCATTATTTTCACGCCAACACCAACATCGACGAATTGGAAAATTTCAGTAAACATAATACAACTGCCTAAACAGAACTGGTTCGCTAAATATGGAAATTCGAATGGAGCGCGAACATTCAACTGCGTGTGAAGCAGACGAGTCTGCAAAAAAGACCCTTAACGCTCAGTGGAGCTGCCGCATGTAATACAAAATTTGATTCCAAATGGTGTAGCAGATATCCAGTGAAGGCTTCAAGCTCTCAACCATACTTTGTATGTGTAGGTATTTTCTCGGAAATGTAGTTGTACTCATCAGGGTGAAGCTGATTGAAAGCGACATATGTTGACTAAAACACATGAAGACAAATATTCGTCACTGCGACAACAACATTTGTTCCTCAGAACGATATTTTAAATTTACAGGGCAGGAGTTATCATGACCAATTTCATTGTTGAAAACAATTTGCAGATTGATGTAGCTGACAAATGTGGTCCATGTTCAGAAATATGTTCCTATATTCGCAAATGTTCGTCCGTACGTAAAACGACAGAACAGCCAACAGAAATACGTTTTTGGTTTACCTCGAATCCACAATCTACTGCACTCGAAAAATCTGAAAATTAATGGTGTAATACTAACATTAGTTGAGACTTATTTAACAATAGTATTTTTCAACAATGGGAAGATGGTGGTACATGTATATGGTGTTTAACGCCACTTTCAACAATATTTCAATTATTTCGTGGGTATCCGCTTTATTGGTGGAGGAAACCGGAGTACCCGGAGAAAACCACAGACCTGTCGCAATTCACTGACAAACTTTATCACATAATGTTGTATCGAGTACACCTCACAATGAACGGAGTTAGAACTCACAACTTTAGTGGTGACAGGCACTGATTGCATATAGGTAGTTGTAAATCCAACTTCTTTACGATCACGACCACGACGGCCCCTATGAAAAATGGAAAGATAGTAGGGTCGTCAAATATTACATTAATGCGTGTCGTCATTTGACCTGATTGTTTTTGTAGGTCAAATTTCGCACGAATCTATATCATCTACGGTATATCAGTTAATCATAAAACAAGTAAACATAACAAGAAATATTTTATTCACTAATATATCAAAATTAAATACTAAAATACTATAATTTATTGATAGTATTTCTGTTCATCATTCAAAAAAATGAAAAAGCAAGAATCTCTTTGATCAATCATGATTGTTTACGACCAAATCACAAACTTTACTACCCAAAACACAATATACTTCAAGATGATATAGTATGCAGATATCTCGTACAGAAAACGTGAAAATAAAATGTCATCCGGACTTTCAAAAAAATATATTTCGAGTGCAACAACCCTTCATTTGAAAAATGCACTGCGCCGTCGTGGTCGTGATCGTATGGTAATTGGGGTTACAACTA
Organism: Bathymodiolus brooksi; assembly: GCA_963680875.1. Classification (NCBI taxonomy): domain Eukaryota; kingdom Metazoa; phylum Mollusca; class Bivalvia; order Mytilida; family Modiolidae; genus Bathymodiolus; species Bathymodiolus brooksi. The sequence continues at coordinate 111,967,913 of OY804576.1, forward strand.
CATATGCCATCGGTGCCTATCACCACTGATGTTGTGTGTTCGAATCCCGCCCAGGGCGAGGTGTACAGCATTATGTGATAAATTTTGTCCGTGATTTGCGGCAAGTCGGTGGTTTTCACCGGGTATTCCGGTTTCCTCCACCAATATAACTGACCGACAACGATATTTAACTGAAATATTGTTGAAAGTGGCGTTAAGCACCATAAAAACCAAACCAAACTAAAAAATGCACTACTTCACTACCGTAAAACATAACATCAGAATCTCAAGCCTTCTTTCAGTTACATGTGACAACATAAATCAGACATAAACAGTGTGTGTTCCTAGAGTCCCTTTACCGGAACCGTAAGAGAATAATGATTAAATCTAAATTGCATGTCCCAAAAAAAGCCGCGCTATTACTTGACCTGTGATGGAAACCCATATTGAATTATTTGCGTATTTAGAAGACTTTTGACATTTACTAGATTAATGTAAATGTCTTTAATGAAATGATTTAACGTTATTTTAAGGGTCATTTTTGGAAGTATAACTATTATATAAGTCCCCAGTATCATCCGCTCAGTAGTCCGTGCTTCGGCACTGACATGGTTTATTAGATATGTTGATTATTGAAATATACAGTTCTAAAATAATGTGTTTATTATTAAAACTCTCCTCAACCATAGGTGACCGTAGCCGATTTTGGCTATCATGTTTAGGCCCCAAGGTTCTCCTCCCTCAGCCATAGGTGACCGTAGCCGATTTTGGCTATCATGTTTAGGCCCCAAGGTTCTCCTCCCTCAGCCATAGGTGACCGTAGCCGATTTTGGCTATCATGTTTAGGCCCCAAGGTTCTCCTCCCTCAGCCATAGGTGACCGTAGCCGATGTTGGCTATCATGCTTAGGCCCCAAGGTTCTCCTCCCTCAGCCATAGATGACCGTAGCCGATGTTGGCTATCATGTTTAGGCCCCAAGGTTCTCCTCCCTCAGCCATAGGTGACCGTAGCCGATGTTGGCTATCATGTTTAGGCCCCAAGGTTCTCCTCCCTCAGCCATAGGTGACCGTAGCCGATGTTGGCTATCATGTTTAGGCCCCAAGGTTCTCCTCCCTCAGCCATAGGTGACCGTAGCCGATGTTGGCTATCATGTTTAGGCCCCAAGGTTCTCCTCCCTCAGCCATAGGTGACCGTAGCCGATGTTGGCTATCATGTTTAGGCCCCAAGGTTCTCCTCCCTCAGCCATAGGTGACCGTAGCCGATGATGGCTATCATGTTTAGGCCCCAAGGTTCTCCTCCCTCAGCCATAGGTGACCGTAGCCGATGTTGGCTATCATGTTTAGGCCCCAATGTTCTCCTCCCTCAGCCATAGGTGACCGTAGCCGATGTTGGCTATCATGTTTAGGCCCCAAGGTTCTTCTCCCTCAGCCATAGGTGACCGTAGCCGATGTTGGCTATCATGTTTAGGCCCCAAGGTTCTCCTCCCTCAGCCATAGGTGACCGTAGCCGATGTTGGCTATCATGTTTAGGCCCCAAGGTTCTCCTCCCTCAGCCGTAGGTGACCGTAGCCGATGTTGGCTATCATGTTTAGGCCCCAAAGTTCTCCTCCCTCAGACATAGGTGACCGTAGCCGATGTTGGCTATCATGTTTAGGCCCCAAGGTTCTCCTCCCTCAGCCATAGGTGACCGTAGCCGACATTGGCTATCATGTTTAGGCTCCAAGGTTCTCCTCCCTCAGACATAGGTGACCATTACCGATGTTGACTATCATGTTTAGGCTCTTTGGTGTATTGCTCCCAAACACTTTTAAATTATTTGGCTCTCCAATATTTCGATATTGAACGTCACCTGATGAAGGCTCAGAAACGTATTGTGCGCACTAAATTAGATATCTACGTTTTTATTAACAGTACTATCACTTGGTCAATGCCCCTGCTGGTGGAATATTAGTCCCAGAGGGTATCATACGCCCAGTAGTCTTCGGTACAGACATGGTTTATTAGACATATACGCCCAGTAGTCAGTGCTTCGGTACAGACATGGTTTTATTAGACATATTTCTATAGAAATTTACAGTTCCTAAATTTTATTGTCAAAAATAACAATGACAGTGAAACCTGTCTAAGGAGACCTCATTGGGACCGTGGCCATACTTTGTGTTCGGAATAGACAGGTGTTCAGGTTATGCGGGTAAACTTTCCTACATTGGGTCTTAATTTAAAGTTTGGTTTATTGAGGATTCCATTTGGTTCAGGGTTCGATTGGGACATGCTTCATTATATAAACTTTATAGACATGACAATATATTGTCTACACACAGCAAGAATATGAAAGAAAACTGCTTTTTTGGTGTTGAGCACTACAAAAAGGGGTTCTAAAAACCGGGGGTCTATTTGAATAATCTTAATTGTTTGAAAGGCTCTCGTTTACAACTTTTTCCAAAATATTTTACACAAAGTGAACTTATCTGTAATACAGGAATCGCATCCGTGGTGTGATGGTTAGCGTGCTCGCCTCGAATGTGACAGATCGTGGATGCGGATTCGAGCCCCGTTGCGTCAAACCAAAGACATTAAAAATGGCATTTGCTGCTTCTCTGATAAGCACACAACATTCAGGAGAAAGAGCAAAGACTGGTTGTCTCAGAATCAGGATTATATGTCCGAATGGAGTGACATGTATATCCGTGGATTGTTGTTTACCGAGTAATGATTTTGTACAAAGAGCACATCATCTCAACGAAAATAACTTATTCCCGCCATGATACAGGCATATCTGCTTACTTGACTTTAAGCAACAACCACTCACTCACCCTGTACCTGTATTTGCCATTACTACATAATTCTGCGCGGAGAAGCAGCAAATACCAATTTTATAGTCTCAAGTTTGATCCCAACGGGGCGCGAACCAACGGTCTACCGTATTCGGGGCGAGTGCACTAACCATTACACCACTGATTCTTAGATGACATCACATACAGTCTTTTAATTAACTGGGAGAAAGGTTTTCAAAACAAAACGAGCGTGCCCTACGGAAACGAAATATTTGTGTGTGTTCCTGGTATGGTTTCCTGTTTAAATGTAGGAACAAAAAACAAAAAAACTTTATAATTTATGTAGATGTCTTTCATTATTATAACAAGTGTGGACACAGAAATGTGCTGTCCAAAAGGCAAGTGTGGATGTCAATATTTCACATTATTAACTTAAAAAAAAAATCCTGGACACAGGGTCCTGGATTTTTCTTAATAAAAAACTAATCCTGGATTATTATTTTTGCTTAATATCCGGTCCTGTGTTTTTATTTCAAATTTTCATCATAGCCCCCCCCCCCCTCCCAAGGGATATAAAATTGTATCATTAATAATGAATTAATAAATAATAAATTCAGATTTTCTATTTAAAATAAATTTCATTTACAAAACCACTGATATTTGTTCAATTTTTAACGCTGATTTAAAATTCCCCCCCTTTTTCCCCTTTTTTCTTGTTTAAATCAATGATAAACAATATTCCAGAATCAAACAAATGAATAAATATAACAGATTTCTTTTACATGCATCTTTTTACTATGCAGAGTCAGTGTGTTTTAAATCGGTCATCCAATCAGGACGCTCATTATTCTTGTCCAAGATAAAAAATTAAAAATACATCGCTAAAGTAAATTTACCTGTGGTTTCAGAGTAGAAGATTTTTAGAAATCTAACATAAAATTTCCCCACTTCAACTCGTAAATTTACATAGAAATCGGAGATATTTCGTCATAAAACTTCACACATGGTTTTGTCTATCATATTTCTTGAAGACAAACATAAAATTTTATTGCATTTATCAATATTGTATGAGTATCAACAGTTTTTTCAACACCGTATCTGTTTCTCGATACAGCCGCCCGATTAGTGACCCGTAACCCAGATTAGCACATTTCAGCAGTTTTTTTTTAATAAGGTTGTTTAACAAGGATCTCGCTTGATTTATAATATCTACTATTTCATCTCTATTTATCACCAAAACTTTCTCTACGGAGAGAATAAAAGGCAGTATAGTGGAAACTTAAACTGAATACATCATTTATTTTGATTAAGTGTAGTAATTAAACATATTAAAGGATGATGCATTGGCCCTTGTACACATGTTGTATACAATATTTAAGCCTTGTACACGAGGAATATCCTTATCTATAACATCAGGTTAAGACGAACACACCAACATGAAGACAGTAATGCTAATTGTTGTTCTTTGTTCGTGTGTGTCTTCAATTGCCGGACAGCTGGGTGGGAATATAGCAGGTTCACTCCTTGCTCTGGGATTGCTTGGTGGTCTCGGTGGTTTTGGTAGAAATGGTGGAGGGGGCCGAGACTTTTTACTTATTCCAGATAGACAACAGACGTTTGCACAACACAGTCCATTAGCCTTCTTTGGTCAACCACATTGGATTCCAGGTAAGTTTTGTAATAACACAAATTTTGTGTGGTCAATTTAGTCTTGCTTTATGATACATCCCGCTATTTCAGGCGGGTTATCATGCGATTAACCATTTGTATTGTATTGAAAAGTCGACTTGCATATAGCTTAATGCTTTGTTTTAAACTGTTATGAGGATTGGGAATAGAACAATTATTTAAAAAAAAACACCTCTGTTATAACTTTCTATAAATGAATAGTCGTCGATCATATTTTTATATAGATGTTTAATAATAAAAATAATGCACCTTTGGTACTGTTTTAAATGCATTTAAAATATAATGTTATAGTTAAAAAAAAATTATGTTTTAAATTATGCAAAAATATTAATTCAATGATATTGAATTTCAATTTCTAAAAAGGACTTTTTACCTGCAATCGCAATTTGCGTAAAGTGTATATTTTTCAATTGAAACTTTGCATTTACACTTTCATACCCATCAATATGCCCCTATTCCTGCGGAATATGCCAAAAGGATAGAAATAAAATTAATTTCTGTGCTGTGGGGTACAACAAACAAAAAGAAACGAACATAGTTACTATATCCATATGTTTATAATATAAACAGTTTCATTAAGCAGACTTAAACACAGAGTGAGTAAGTGATTGTTGTTTAACGTCAACTCGGCAAATTTTCTGCTACATCATGGCGAGAACAAGTTAATTGTCAATGAGATGATGATGAGGTCCGCTTTGTTCTAGACCAACATGCTCAGTTGGATTTGCATAGTGCTAAATCACAAACAACAGTCCGGGGGTAGACATGTCGCCCCACTCGGACACATTATCCTGATTCCGAGCCAACCAGTCTTTGCCCTTTCGCCTTTATGCTACGTGCTTAGCGGAGAAGCAACAAATACAAATTTTATAGTCTTTGGTTTGACCCTGTACTGTGCTCGAATCCACGATCTACCTCACTCGAGGCGAGCACGCTAACCATTACACCACCGATGCGCTTGACTTAAATACAAATTTATGATGAATTGTTGCTGTCTATATAATGTGAATTCTTTCATCAAATATTATCTCGAATTGTTCTTATTTTATCGATTCCATTTAATGCAAATACAGGCAGTGTCGTCTTAATGCATGTGCACACTGAGCAGTCCCCGGGGACCCCACGATCATAAGGTCCCCATGCTAATCTATGTACTAAAGTATGTTGTGTACAGCATGTCTTTTTAATTTTTAAACACTGATTTTGTTGGAAATACCAATACAATAAATATATGTTTAATTTTATCGACCATTTACATTTTTATTCCTGTGAGTGGTTGTGTAGGTAGGGAGCCCAGTGCACTGCTTTGCCTGGGGACCTATAATGCTGTTAAGACGGCCCTGCATACAGGAAGACCTGAATCAGCTTCTGACTAGAAGCAATTTATTAAGATGGATCATTAGCCCATTGCAAAGCATCAATTTTAGACACTAACATAGTCCCCCTGGATGATATAGCTTTGTTGCTTGTAAATTTCTCCTTATCGTAATTATAGTGTAGATTCTGCTCATTTAAATCAACAGTGAGCGAATCAACCAAAATAAAGAATAAACTCGATACATATCGAATTAAAAGAATTAACCAATCAAAATAGAATACACTGTACGGTATCAGTCTAAAAAGATCGGAATGGCGTTGTGACGGACAGGCGGCTGGCCCTGTTTCACGGAGAGGAGCAAACCGTTTAACAGGTCCAGTCAAAAAGCGTCAAATACGTTCTTTCTAGTCTGATAGCATTTTTGTCTAAATGTTCTAATATCAATTCATGTCCTAAACAAAGGGTTATGGGTACATGTAATGGTGTTTAACGCCACTTTCAACAATATTTCAGTTATATCGTGGCGGTCAGTTTTATTGGTGGAGGAAACCGGAATACCCGGAGAAAACCGCCGACCTGTCGGCGCAAGTCACTGACAAACTTTATCACATAATATTGTATCGTGTACACCTCGCATGAGCGGGGTTCGAACTGACTAGTGGTGATAGGCAAACGAAAGGTCTATAAGCTATAAGCCGATCAACATTCTGGATTCCCCACTCATTGTTTGCTAAAAGGTTGCTGTTGGCCAATTAACATTTAACTTTCCGCGGGATCGTCAGATAAAATAAATTGAAAAAGCGGATCCATTCAAATTCAATGAAACTGTTACCTTTTGCATCCTGGTCAATTTAAAAAAAAATCAGCCTTTCTGAAAATATACCTGTCGAATATGTCCACTTTGATAGGAATTATGTAGATTTTTCTCTACTTATGAATATTTGTCTCGATAATGACGAATGTGCGAGACGTATTTATTTTCTACTTTGAAACATTAAAGAACTTGATATATGATTTACTAATTCATGTGAGATCAATATTGTTGATCATCATTTGTCATGTAATACGTCTAGTTAATACGTTTACATGATTTAATTCATTGTGACTAGTAGTACATGTGAACTTACTTACACGATTAGTACATTGATTTCTTCATATCTTTCACTTGCAGAGACCTATTATTGTCATGGCCGTCGTGGTCGTGATCGTATGGTAGTTGGATTTACAACTACCTATGCAATCGGTGTCAATCACCACTAATGTTGTGAGTTCAAATCCCGTTCATGGCGAGATGTACAGCATTATGGGGTGACTTGAGTCAGGTCGGTGGTTTTCTCCGGTTTCCTCCACCAATAAAAATGACCGCTACGATATAACTGAAATATTGTCGAAAGTGGCGTTAAACACTATAAAACAAACAACAAACCTATAATTGCCATTCAAAGATGACACACACGGAACCTATTGTTGTGGAGTATACTTCTTACTAGAGATTTATGGAAAGTGAAATACGCATACACATACACATACGATTACGATTACAGGTTAATGTAAAAGAAGGAACCATCTCAAGACGAACATAATGTTTTTCTTTTGAAATTTCATCGTGCCATTTATCCGGAAAAAAACACCGCAAGTCACTGACAAACTTTATCACATAATGTTGTATCGAGTACACCTCGCCATGAACGGGGTTCGAACTCACAACTTTAGTGGTGATAGGCAATGATTGCATAGGTAGTTGTAAATCCAACTACCATACGATCACGGCCACGACGACACCTTCTTGCCATTGGAAGAAAAATATAACTTCAAGGAAAGATTTTGAAAGGGGTTTTTTTCTTTACCCCCCCCCCCCCCCCCTCCAAGAAAATCCCCGTATTCCAAGTAATAAAAAGGCATTACTTAACAATGATTGAATATCGAACTATTTTTCCACTCACTATATATACGCCACGATATAGCTGAAATATTGTTAAAGTTGGCGTTAAACACCAATCAATATATATAAAACTTTTAAAACTCTTATGACTATTCTGTATTCCTGGTCAGCAACAAAATGCAACAGAACCATAGGTACTTATTGAGTTGACCACTCACTTAAGGGACGGAGGATGGAATGTATTATAGAAACAGGTTTATATCGACCTCGGGTTAAGTTTTTGGTAATGCTTGAGGTTATTCAAACTATTTATACTCAAAACATGCCATAAAACTGATGAGCGAACTTCTTGGGAAAACTAAAAAAGGGGGTGGTACCTATGAACAGAATGATTCTCCGTAGCTGTAAAGTAACTAAAGAGATGGCGGACAGACCTTCCGTTCTCCTTCCTTCCTTCTCTATACCCTCTTTTCCTTTATCTCTCCCCTTTTTCTCTGGGTCTTTTAAATGGTTTGCTTTCTCATGCCCCTCTTCTCCTTTCCCCTATCCATCGTCTCCGCTCTCTCCCGACCTCCCACCGACGCGTCCACCTCCTCCTTAACACGACTGAGTATCGCTCATGTCCACGTTTTATTCCAATTGAGCTGGTCGGGCCGGTGTTAAATGATACTCATGATTGAAGATCTCATTCTAACTTAGATAAAGAACATCAATCAATGTAGCTGTTCATTACTTCTTTGTTTCATGTATTTACGTATTATTTTGTCTTGTGTACATTTAGCCTATTAACTTTTATTTTAAATGTATAAAGTTAGTTATATCTGACGTAACGTTTCTTAAAAGAGCAGATGCTAAAGAAACCAACCATTTTCGTAGGGGGAGGAATCAGATTTTATTAATTTTTTCCACGATCGAGTCGAGGCGTAATATTTAAAAAAAAATTACATAGGGTTTATACGAAAAACAAATTTAACCGTATAGGGAAAGGTGTTTTCATTCCGTTGTCATGTTTTATTTAAGAAAACGCATTACCTTGAACATTTTTATTTGAAAAAAAAATCAAATCTGTTTTTATGTTTCTGCCGATTGATAGAGAATAAATATTCTTGTTAACATTTTATAAACATGATTGTAATTCCATTTTGTAAAAGACTGGATTGCCTGGTTGATTTTCGTGAGACAATTTCTATAATTTTATTATTTGTGTTATAAACGTGTTTGCGTAACTCATCTTCTACATATTATATCAGATGTTAGATGGGATAACGTAACCCTCAGTCCGCTTTTGCTCCAGCGAGGTTTACGAATCGGTCCCATTCAACGTAATGGAGCAAATTAAAATTTTCGTTCCGTGAATATTTCAACTTTCTTTTTCTTTTTTGCGTATGTGGTCATAACTTATTATTCCCTACAATTTTTAAGCAATGGTGATACGAAATAAGTGTTACAATACCTGTTTCTACCTTCACGATCGATTTCGTATTCGAAAATTGTTTCTTGTCCGCCATGACACCTTATGTAGACTCTCATGATGGGCGGAGCCTATCAATATATGGATCTGAATGCCAAATATGGAAAACCTTTACTACGATATTTACGGAAATCGATCCAAATAAGAATATCTCCAAAACGAGGCAAGTGCACGTGAAATAGCAACTTATAAACAAAATGTCGGACAGAAAGAAGATCTTATACATTCAAATTTTCAGATGGATATAAGTCTACCATGGATTGATGCAGCGTTTACTTAACACCTCAAACTTTATCTAAATATATCTATCATTCACCCCCGTTAATTTTTCCAACCACTTCAACGGAATTAGGACAAAAAACCGCCCGGTGTGAATCACTCCGGGCGCTGCTCCAATACGTTGAATGGGACCGAATCGCAACCCTCGCTGGAGCAAACGCGGACTGAGGGCTACGTTATCGTATCTAATCAGATGTATACGTACACAGGAGTTTTAATTTTGACAATAAAACTAATGTGTTCGTTCATTAAACAAATTCGTGACCTTTGTCTTGCAAAAACAAATATCGTTTTACAACAGTGGTATACTAGATTCATTTTTTACACTAAGTATTTTCAATGTATGAACACTGCAAACGATTTATTTTGGCTATATTACCTGTATTAGCGCGATGTCCACCTGACATTCTGATTCTGCATTTCATCAGAAAGTGGATCACAATTTTTACTATATCGGCCGGCCCATTTTTTACTAACAGACAGAGAATAATCGTGAAAACGTCAATGTATGGAATGACAGGGATATATCTACGTTATTTGCAAAAAACCAATATAATTTTTTTGAAATTCCCGAAAGTTTGATAGATATCGCTCGTGAAGTTTGAGAATTATTTCCTCACACAGTTGATCGACACCACACACTATCACTCAGACACAGAGTTATGCTTTTCGTTTTATGGTTAAGATCATACCCGTCATACCATATGCTATCAGCACTTTTTGACATAAACGTTCCAACAGTTAAGGAGAAAATACACTCTTGCAGTTCTGTATATATAGAGAAAAGTATAAACAACATGTAGGATGGCGGTCATTAGAAGAATGGACGAACTTTCAGGAGCATTGGCAAAAATTACCATTTGATGTTGGAGGGTATAGATGGGACATCAACGGAAATGTATAAACCAGGAATAGAGCCACAAGAACACTATTATTCCTTAAGCAGACATTATTTTGTACGCACTCAGGTCGTGATCACAAACGACGGCAAGTTCGAATCTCGATCATGGCAAGGTGTACAACATTATGTGATAAATTTTGTCAGTGACTTGCGACAGGTCGGGGGTTTTCTCCAGGTCCTCCTGTTACCTCCACCAATAAAAATGACCGCCACGATAGAACTGAAATATTGATCAAAGTGGCGTTAAACACCATCAAACAAACAAACAACAAACGACGGCACTATTTGTTACGTAGAAAGTTGTTTCCTGGGACATCAGAACGATTCCCAGCAGTTTGTGCTTATGAAACAGATTGGAATCTATCTACCATTTAATTTCCTCACGATCTTCATTTACTTGGGGATATAATTTGTCCCAATCGTCACGATAAAGACGCCATATACATGTCAACATATAGCCCAAAAATGTCGCATAATGAACAGACTTATAACAGAATACGGTGTTAAAGACAAATATGCTATAGGAGATATAAAACGTTACAAAGTCATTGGCACACTTTGGAGACATAAAAGACAACACATAAAACCAGTTGCAGAAATATGAGCTGCATTTGTTTGTAGACGAAACAACATAATTAATAAAAATATGTATTCACTAAGTGTGTTAAGTATGTCTTGAGATGACGACCCCTTACCGTTTACCTTTTAGGTGTAGGTATCAATCGATTTCCATAAATCTCTAGGAGATAGTGTTATGATATAAGGCCACATATGTTTCCAATCGTTTACTTTTAGTGACCGGTCTTTATATATCTCCGGGGGGGGGGGGGGGGGGGGGGGCAAAATGTAAATTTGGAATGAGCAAACATAACTGACCCCCCCTTTTTAAGTTGTGTTAATAATTTTAACCCCCCATCTTTCAACTACTTCATATCTTCTGCTCCCCTCTTTCCTGATTATTATTGAAAGGCTTCTAATTTCATATGTTGCTATAAATTCCTTTTAACAATGATAGTAGCTCGTAGGAAATGGAACTAAAGGTCCTTCTGTGTTCATGAAGGCAACCACAACCACATCTATTGAAAAGGATACCCTTAAGTCACTTTGTTGTAATTTTTTGTCTTCACAGTCTTCAACAAGCCAGGAGCCCACTATTTAAAGAAGCTGCATCAAGAATTTTTTTCATAAATACAATGTACTACCGGGTATAACAATAGTTGTTTTAATATATTGAAATAGCACCATAGTAGAAAATATAGCACCATGGTAACATGAAAACATGGTGCTATATGGGCCTTGAGAGAACACTGCATATCCTATGTTCATGCATTGATCTGTCTCTCTGGGTTGACTCTGGAACTGTAATGTAGTGAATCAGAAAGCCCCGTTCCTATGTACTCTATATATACATATATATTTATTTATATATAGTGACAGTTTGTTATTTGGCAAAATGTATGACAAGGAGACATTTTTTTCATGATCCCCCCTACATTTTTGTCGGCCCCACCCTGGAGATAAAAATGACCGGTCCCTTAACGTTTTTTGCTTGATTTTTTTCTTTTTGTTTATGACTATGGTTTGTTTATTGTGGGAAATACATACACATTTCCCACAAAAAAGTTGAAATAAACGAATGGAGTTTTATATCATAGGACCAAACACGACAGGTATCCGATAGCTGAACAAAATAACACTAATGTCATCCCGGTGGTAGATGTGTAAATCGGAAAACCCTTGTTAATGACTGCCCAGTCAACTTTAACGGGGGGGGGGGGGGGGGGGGGGGCTATGTTATTTTATCCCGAGCCAGTCATATTTTTTTTTCGAACGAAACAAAACGTCAGATTGTATCTTTTTTGTTGTTGTTGACATAAACAAAATTGCAATGTATCTTCCAAATTTACTACATTTCCTAGTTGAAATTCCATCCTTCTCAAACTAAAATAAAGTTAAATGGTTTTTACCAAAGCATAAAAGCATGAAACATTTTTTTTTTATCGAGATATTGTTGAAATTGTAAGAAAATTGAAGTGTATATTAAACAGTCTCGGTATCGTTATACTTACGTTTCACACATACTACACATATATCTCAGATTGTTGAACTTATGTTTTTCACTTAGTTATGATATTCAAATGAATGCAAATGTCATGACACCGAACGCACTTGTTATAACAATTTTTTGTCAAATATAACGATAGGTTCGGTTTTATCTTTAGATAACAGACAACTAGTCAGTTAATATTGACGCTTAGATGATTTCGTTTATGTTAATTGTGATGTTGCTGACCAGTTATATAATTATAGCACAAATATTATAAATTTTCTTTTTTCTTTTTTCAGACAACCATGGAGGCGGTTACTATTGATGACGAGTCTTAATTCTTGAACTTTGTCCAGCTGTGAAATCAGAATACAATAATATGTCATTGACTGGTCAATGCACGACACTTACAAATCTTATTATGATTGAAACGATATTTAACACCTCACTTTTATAGCTCTAAATTGGAAACAAATCTCATTTTTTTCTAGCAGTTTATCTGGTTTGTTGTCATGGCTACCTGATCGTTATAATAAAATATTTATGTAATGTACATGTATTTTGTTGCCTAATAACATCAATAGAATTTTCTTTGCTGGTACATCGGTCCTGTCTTTTTCCCGACTGGCCTACAACTAGACCTGATTTAGACACTTTTCATGTTCAGAATATTGGTCTCTCGAAAGTCTTCAAGAGACAGGAGAAGTTACACGTTTCCTGCGGAGAAAACCTACGACCTGTCGCAAGTCACTAACAAACTTTATCACATAATGTTGTATTGAGTACACCTTGCCATGAACGGGATTAGATCTCACAAGTTGACACTTTAATAGTGATAGGCACTGATTGCACATGTTGTTGTAAATCCAACTAGCATAAGATCACGACTGCGACGTCCTCTTGATACCATAATGCTGTGAATATTGTATTGCAAAAGAACAATATACACATGATATACGAGTACTTGCATTGGTTTTTCTTTTATCTGATTCATTTCGGTTTTAAGGCAACCTATCACCACAACTACAAAAAAGGTTATTTAATGTGATGATTAGAATAATGTCGAGATGTGTATTTATATGTCTCTGCTCTGTCACAGGCGCTCGTGGCACGGACTTACAACCTCCCCTTTTTCTAACTTTCTGCTTACAAATTTATTTTCAATAAAAATTTCTTTATTTCTTTATTATTTCATCTCTTTTTCCTTATTTTAACTTGTTCGTGTCAATATTCATACAATCTTATGTTAACAGCAACTTACATGTTTCGACCCTATATATATATATACTAATTGAAGGCAAGCAACCATCATGGTATGGCTCCGTACAACATATTTTGCAAAATATGCCAAGCTTAACTAATTTCTTGACAGACAAAACATCAACCTTTAAATATAAGTGCAATAAAATTGTAAAACAACACTATTTGGAATTGTGGACAAAACAAGCCCATTCACTTAAAGAGGGAAAATTAAGAACTTATTTAAAAAATAAAAAACAATTTTGGATATGAAAATTATTTGTCAATCATTAAAAATTCTGAGCAGAGAAGAAGGTTGTCCAAATTAAGAATATCAGCTCACAAATTACAAATAGAAATAGGAAGGTACCAGGGTACTCTCCGGGAAAACCGAATCTGCTGCAGGTGCACTTCGGGTCAGGTAGAAGATGAGATCCATTATTTACTTCATTGTACTTACCATGCAAACCATAGGGAAATTTTTACTACATATTTGACATCTGAGTGTCAAAATTTTCAAAATTTAGATGACAAATGTAAACTCATATGGATCTTAAATAATGAAGACCCAACTATACTCAGATATCTTTGTCAATATCTTTTATCAACAACTATTTGATTAAATGGAATTGGAGATCTGCAAACTGGATGACCTGCATTGAGCATGAGAAAGAAAATATTCCTTTTGACATCGTCCCTTGATGCCCGCTGCTGGTTATCCAAAAGGTCTGATCCCTTTCCATGTTCCAAACAATATTACATGTTTGTGTGTCTCTCCCCTTTCCTTCCACATCGAAATTCTTCTATATCAACATGGCCAGTCTGCACTAGACACAAGTAGGACTTTATTCCTTTTAGCATCGACTCAAGGTGCCTCTTGCAGATTGGTGATGAATCACCTGATATATGTATATGTTCTCTCTCACCCCCCCCCCCCCCCCCCCTCATATATATGTGAGTAAGTGTGTGTACGTTATGTGCATATATCTCTTTTCCTGCCCGAGTGTGCCTGCACCACCATTATTGATATTTCACCGCGAATATTCAGTTTGATGTATTGTTGTTGTGTATCAATCATATTTGTTATTTGTATATGCCCTCCCGGTGCCCTGATTTGGTTAATAAACTTATTTCTATTTCAATTTCTAATTATCCACTATATAGGGTCGAAACGTGTAAGTTGTTGTTAACATAAGATTGTATGGATATTGACACGAACAAGTTAGAACAAGGAAAAAGAGATGAAATAATAAAGAATTAAAGAAATTTTATTGAAAATAAATTTGTAAACAGAAAGTTAGAAAAAAAGGGGGGGGGGTTGTAAGTCCGTGCCACGAGCGCCTGTGGTCTCTGTAGGTAATTGACCCTGCATTAACTTTAAGACCAAAATGTCAATATACATGATGAAATAAACGTAAGAGAATACCGAAGCAGCAATCAAAAATGAACAATCCAGAGAAACTGACAACATAGGGTACACAAGACAAAACACAAGACAAAACAAACAAAACAAAAACACAACACAATATGTGTGTTGGACACCACTATGCGCAAACAAACACAAATAACATAAATAAGACATGAGCCATCCTACAACAACGTGAGGTAAAGACGAACCGAACATCGTTTTTATGCGGGAATCGTAACGGCCATCACAACACGGAACTCAGAACACAAAGACACATAATTTATAGAACACAACAACAAACTAAAAAGATAAGCAACACGGACCCCACCCAAAAAACCGAGGGTGAAATCAGGTGCTTTCGAAGGGTAAGCAGTTGCTGCTTCTTATAAGACACTCACCTTTTTACATATATATACAGAAGAGTTTGAATATACCAAAGGGGTAATCAGAATCCGTAAATCGAAGAAGAACAGACAACACAATGGCCAAAAGAAGAACAGACAACACAATGGCCAAAAGAAGAAGAACAGACAACACAATGGCCAAAAGAAGAAGAACAGACAACACAATGGCCAAAAGAAGAAGAACAGACAACACAATGGCCAAAAGAAAAAGTACAGACAACACAATGGCCAAAAGAAGAAGAACAGACAACACAATGGCCAACAGAAGAAGAACAGACAACACAATGGCCAAAAGAAGAAGAACAGACAACACAATGGCCAAAAGAAGAAGAACAGACAACACAATGGCCAAAAGAAGAAGAACAGACAACACAATGGCCAACAGAAGAAGAACAGACAACACAATGGCCAAAAGAAGAAGAACAGACAACACAATGGCCAAAAGAAGAAGAACAGACAACACAATGGCCAACAGAAGAAGAACAGACAACACAATGGCCAAAAGACAGAAGAACAGACAACACAATGGCCAAAAGAAGAAGAACAGACAACACAATGGCCAACAGAAGAAGAACAGACAACACAATGGCCAACAGAAGAAGTACAGACAACACAATGGCCAAAAGAAGAAGAACAGACAACACAATGGCCAACAGAAGAAGAACAGACAACACAATGGCCAAAAGAAGAAGAACAGACAACACAATGGCCAAAAGACAGAAGAACAGACAACACAATGGCCAAAAGAAGAAGAACAGACAACACAATGGCCAACAGAAGAAGAACAGACAACACAATGGCCAACAGAAGAAGAACAGACAACACAATGGCCAACAGAAGAAGAACAGACAACACAATGGCCAAAAGAAGAAGAACAGACAACACAATGGCCAACAGAAGAAGAACAGACAACACAATGGCCAAAAGAAGAAGAACAGACAACACAATGGCCAAAAGAAGAAGAACAGACAACACAATGGCCAAAAGAAGAAGAACAGACAACACAATGGCCAACAGAAGAAGAACAGACAACACAATGGCCAACAGAAGAAGAACAGACAACACAATGGCCAAAAGAAGAAGAACAGACAACACAATGGCCAAAAGAAGAAGAACAGACAACACAATGGCCAAAAGAAGAAGAACAGACAACACAATAGCCAAAAGAAGAAGAACAGACAACACAATGGCCAAAAGAAGAAGAACAGACAACACAATGGCCAAAAGAAGAAGAACAGACAACACAATGGCCAAAAGAAGAAGAACAGACAACACAATAGCCAAAAGAAGAAGAACAGACAACACAATAGCCAAAAGAAGAAGAACAGACAACACAATGGCCAAAAGAAGAAGAACAGACAACACAATGGCCAAAAGAAGAAGAACAGACAACACAATGGCCAAAAGAAGAAGAACAGACAACACAATGGCCAAAAGAAGAAGAACAGACAACACAATGGCCAAAAGAAGAAGAACAGACAACACAATGGCCAAAAGAAGAAGAACAGACAACACAATGGCCAACAGAAAAAGTACAAAAGGACAACGATCTACAGAACATACACATAAAACTAAAGATCGAGTAACACGAACCCCACTAAAAATCGGAGGTGAACTCAGGTGCTTGGGAAGGGTAAGCAGTTCCTGCTCCATTAGTGGCACCCGTCGTGTTAATCTAGTTACAAACCCGGTGAGACTAGTAAGTCGAAATGTGTATATTGGTCAAAGGTCCCTTTAGCACCTGCCTCTGGTGACCATTGCATTTGGATAACTGATACTTGTCCTTGTGCATTGGTCACGGAGGGGACAGACATGCTGTGCCTGTATTGTTGGTAAAGGTTAAATATAGTGTGTATATAATATATATATATATATTTATTTATTAATAATATCATTATTGATTGCACATCTCTGGTCTACTGACACAGTTGTTAAAAGTTTATTTTACTGGAAATAAAACTATTTTTATATTCAAACAATTGCACTGGTGGCTTATATGACATCATCAATATTTCCTTGTTGTTATTATGTACATCAAGTTGTATGTATGTATTCCATATTGTCAATCATTGTAATTGCTATGCCCCTTGTGGGTCCTTAATTGGTCAATAAAGTATTCTTATTCTTATTATATACAAAATGTATATTTAATCACAAAAACAAGGAATGGAGCATTAGAAAGTTAGCTAAAATCCAATACGAGATCCTAATTGCCAGTGTCCGGTAACTAGAAACTTCTCTTAAGTTGCCCTTAAAAATATGTCACGACACAGGCACTTGTTTCATTCAAAAAATATATGCCATCTCCTCTTCCTTAAGTAAGGAAGAGGAGGGGGCATATATTGTTTGAATGAAACAAGTAAGGAAGAGGAGATGGCATATATTTTTTGAATGAAACAAGTGCCAGTGTGTCACGATCATCGTAAAGGCAAGTTAAGAAATGACAAAGCGTGTAACTTAAAGTTTTCTTAATATTGTTCAAAGTAGGTAAACATGACAACCCTTAACCCGTAATGAGTCCTTGGTGTATCATTTGCAGAGAAATCACACAAAACAACATGTCGCAATGCATCTTTACATTTCTCATGAGCCAAACATCTTGAGATGGTATTAATACAGCGCAAAACTAATATTTCTACTCACTTCGTGTGCATCAACAATTACGTGTATGTAGCTTCCACTATAACGTTATATAATCTGTAGATATTTATGAAGTGTACCTTACAGTTGATCTTTCAACTTATAGAGCAGGAACTGCCTACCCTTCCGGAGCACCTCAGTTCATTCCAGATTTTTAGTGGGTTCACGTTGTTTAATCTTTAGTTTTCTATGTAGTGTTTTACGGATCATTGTTTGTCTTTTTGTTCCCGTTCTTGTTGGTTGTTGCATTGTCAGTCCTTACATTTATGGTTTCTGGATACCACTTTTAAGATATGTATGAAGTGTTTTACATAGCTCATATACATTCTCTCTGTCAATTCTGTAATTCCTTAGTATTTGTTTATCGGTGATATTTATATGCTAGTATAGTTATATTAAATGAAGAGAACTAGCTTGGTACTTTCAAATGTTCTTGAACAACGATTGCCGAAATTTGTAAATGGCAACAACTTGATAGATAAATATATATCCATATGGAAATTGTAGTAAAATCACAAGTCACACTGCATGGGAAACAGAGGTTATCCATTTGAAAACCAAGACACTCTGGGAACAAAGGTGCTTGTTATTGACTTGAAGTTCGATATAACGCAGCTCTCCGCTCGAATCTATGACAAACCGACTGAGTAACTGAGAAATTGCAGCTTGCCAGACAACCGCCACAACGTGGGAGCTGCATAATGCTGTGTCAATACTGCAATTAATGTAAAATTATTAAGTAAGGATAATGTCAATTGAAACTGTCAATAAACCAATTATTTACAAAGTACATACAGCATAGTACTTGAAGTAGTTGAGTGATCAATAAGTCTTAAACACAGGTTTTCTTTTTTTTCAATTTTGGTTTCCTTGAAAAATGTTTCGCTTTGTGTAAATTTGTAATGTTTCATTTTCATTTTCATTTCATGTAATTATATAAATTTGCAAAATTTCGTTTCTCTTCTGTTTGTTTCGCAATGTTTCATTTTTTACAGGTACCCACCCGGAACAATAGTGTTTGTCCCTAATTTGTTTTCCTGGGGCATGGTATATTTAAAACACGACGCGTGAAACAAAACGTTTTGATGATCTTGACCACGAGGAATGAAAACCAGAAGTTATGAATTTTCTGCAAAAGCTTCAATTAAGAGAAGTAATGATAAGTTTCGCCAATTATAAAAGATGTAGAATGTAATTTTATCATTGCCACTAAGAAACAGCTGTTCTTTGGCACATATCTTTGATATTTCACACATTTTCAAAGGAAAACGCAGATGTCAACAAAAACAAAATTCTGCGACCACATCTATTTACATTGTCATAAAATGAATAAATTTGTTTGTTCTTTTCCGTTCTGCACGTTTGACGTTAACATGAAAATAAGGGATAGTCAAATCAGCAGCAAAGTAAATGCATTCAAAGATATTATGTTGTGAAAAAAGATTATATTCTGCTGATTCCTGGCATCGCCGTTTTTGGGTGACGCGATTTACAACACACTACCACACACTTCATGTAATTTGTTGCTATAACATTTTATTTTAATTATTTGCATGTAAAATGATGTAGTAAAGCTTTTTTATGACTATTTAATTTCAAAAGTTAAGAAATATAATATAATTAGCTCAAAATATGGTGCTTGGTGTTTCCGTTGTAGTTACCACAAACTTTATGTAATTTTTTGCTATAACGTTTTATTTTAATTATTTGCATGTAAAATGATGTAGTAAAGCTTTTTTATGACTATTTAATTTCAAAAGTTAAGAAATATAATATAATTACAGTCAAGGAAATTAGGAATTTGAATTCACAGGACATTCGGTTCTGTGGACTGTGAAGAATTACAGGACCGAACTAGATTTTACAGGACCGACAATAAAATAATGATTTTTTTTTTTAAATAATAAATATATTTTATTTAAGTGTCACATATTGATTGCATTAAACTTGCAATCACAAACAGCAATATCTACAATTAGACAGCGACGTAAAGGTTAGAGTGCAAGTGCTCATGGGTTCGTGCTCCAGTCGGGTCAGACCAAAGACTATAAAATTGGTATTTTTTGCTTCTCTGTTAAGTATGCAGCATTAAGGAGAAAGAGCAAAGACTGGTTGGCTCTGAATCAGTATAATGTGTCCAAGTGGGATGACAATTTGATGTTCATAAATGTATTATTGTATACAGCATGATCATATTCATTAAGGGACATACCGTGATTGATCACTCCGAGACATAATTTTTAATCCTTTAGACATATCATCACGGACATAAATCCACTGTGATAGACCTAAAAAGGACCATAAAACAAGGCGATGGGGATTAAATTTTATGGCTCTAGGTCACTTGTGCGCCGATTGATATTTTACCGCCAATTAAGAGATTAGCGTTACCTGTTCTACCTGTTGACTTTTAATATCGTAAGTCGTAATTATTGTTACTGAAGGATGTATTTTTGACAATTAATTTTGTATCCTCTTGCTGTTATTTGACTGTTTGTTGCTTTTCATTGCGAAAGAATGTCTGTCTAGTTATCGTTTTCGTTTGTTTTAGAAAGTTCTATATTAAGAATTTTGTTGAAACCGCAACTGAACTTTATCTTGTTTAATTTTAATTTCGCATTTTTTTTCTTCTGTTGGGTCGAATTCAGTATGTATTGAATTATTCGTAAATACGGGCTACTTCATAAATGTATTTTTTGTTTATAAGTTAAACCGCAGGCGCTGGGTTTTGAAGCACGGACTTTGCAAGTGCGGGTTTTGTAGTGTTTAGTTGGTAAAGAGCAGACTTCAAATTGATTATTGGTTTATTTTGTGTTTTGGACTTTAACCTCTCGTATTGAAAAAAATTAACAATTCAAGTAAACTGTTTTACACACTTGGCTTGTTACGTAATTCTGTTATAGATGAAAATAATTTTCTTTAAAATTGCAAACAAAAACCTATAACTTTGGGGGTTTTTTGGCTGTATTTTGTCACAAATCTATTGGGTTGAAAGCCAATTAAGATTTGAATTTGAATAAATAAATAAACTGGTGACATTTGATTTTGGTCAGATACTGTGTAATGTCAAACATTTGTAGGGGTAAAATCATGATAAAGGTTAATTCTTTATTTCCTTTCACGTTTCTAAACTTTCTGCAGATTAGCCACTAATTTCCAAAATATATCCGTAAATTTAGTGACTTTTGGACATGTAGTACTTCTTTGAACGATCTGTTTATAAATATTTGTTTCGTTAATTTTTAATCAAATTCTTCAATGACCATATAAAAATTATTTAGTACGTATTTCTACAACCAAAAGGGTTTTAACTGGGTTTTCTACGAAGATTAAAATGAAAAAAATCACTGAACGTATAAAAATTATTTAGTACGTATTTCTACAACCAAAAGGGTATTAACTGGGTTTTCTACGAAGATTAAAATAAAAAAAATCACTGAACGTATAAAAATTATTTAGTACGTATTTCTACAACCAAAAGGGTTTTAACTGGGTTTTCTACGAAGATTAAAATAAAAAAAATTACTGAACGTATAAAAATTATTTAGTACGTATTTCTACAACCAAAAGGGTTTTAACTGGGTTTTCTACGAAGATTAAAATAAAAAAAATTACTGAACGTATAAAAAATATTAGTGAACTAAAATGTAATATTGAACTGGAAATACGCTTTAAAACGTAACAAATCACGCATATCGCGCATGTGTTTATGAAACTTCATTTGTGTACAAACCAGGTCACGTGTACGCGTGTCAATAAAATACTAGGTGTAGATACGCAATACACAGCCACGGTTAACAATCTTTGAAACAAATTTGCACAACCCATGATTTCACTGAATTGAAGTTGAATAATCATTTATTATTTACATTTTATTCATCAATTCAAATGAACTCTCCGTTCTCGTGCTATTTTCTCGATCTCGGGATTTCATTCCCGGGATTACGTTGAAGGATGTTTTATGTTTTGAGGAAAGAAATAAAAATGTTTTTTTTAATTCTGAGGGGAATCTGAGACAGTACCTGAAAAAAAAATAGGCGATATAAAAACGTAATTTCACCTGTACATCTTATCTGACTAGTTTACCTGTAAAACGACACACTTGATTACAAGATTAACACCTGGTGTTTTATTGCCCCCTGATCACCGACATGAGTTAAAATTTTTAATCCCCATCACTCTCCTAGACATGACCACTATCACGGTGATTGATCACGGTATGTCCCTTTCTGTACTGTATATTTCCACTCTAAAATTACAAAACTATTTGTGACATTAACAATTACTAAATGAAATATTCATTCTGTCTAAACAAATGAATCCTTATATGTAAAAAAAAAAAAAATAGAATAAAATAATAGCTCTATGCCACCAGAATTTAGAATTACAAAAGAATATATACAGTGCAGCTCAAACGGAAAATGCAAATTCCATGTCTTATCAAGGATTATCGCAACACGGAATTAACGAGAAGTCCGTGTGTATACATGGACGGTCCGCGAAACAACATGGACATGACGGACAGAACGTGATGTCTTCACGAGTCCATCACGGATTGTAATTATTGAAATGTTCATTCATAATGAATACTACACGAGTTGATAATCACCTGTATATTTTTTTTATCTATATACGGGTGTGTCTATTTTTATGTAGTGCACACATTGAGCTCGGTCACTAAAAGGTCAAATACACATTTACCTGAGGCTGAGGAATTGATTTAAAAACAAACCGAGAAGGATTGAAAAGAAAAAAAATCGATGTAAATTTTTATCTAAACTAATTTTTTCGTTTTCGTATTTGTATGTCGTTAATCACCTTGCAAGCCAGTGTCGTTTTACCTTTAACAAAAGTGGATACATTTATTTATTAACAGTTTTCATATAATTAGATCGATGAGAAACCAATCTAATTAAAATTAGCTCTACGCACTTGCTCCCCCCTTTTTTTTGTCGCTGCGTGTACTTACAATTTATTTGATATTTTATGCAATCACCTTATGTTTTATTATGTTTATATGCCCCTTCGTGGGCCCTTTAATTTGGACCAATAAAATCTTGTATCTTGTATAGAATTTCTCTTCACAGTATGCAGCAGATCACCACCAAACACAAGATAGTTCACTGACACTTTGTCATAGATAAACACTGTGATAGAGCAATAAAAACATTAAATTATACCCCAATAATTACCCATGTCACCCTGGTTTACATAGGTGTTATTTTTCTCTCTCACGAGTTGATAATCACCTGTATTTTTATATAGTGCACACATTGAACATGGCCACTAAAAGGTCAAATACACAGTTACCTGAGGCTGATGGTTGATTTAAAAACAAACAGAGAAGGATTGTGAATCAATCAATGACCATATATTGCCATAAAAAAAACCCAGCAATCTTTGTGTCTTTGAAATATATAATAGTATAAATGTACATGATTTATTTCTTAATCTTTGAGAGTATACTACACATGTATAATAGTATAAATGTACACGCAGCATCTGAAAAAGAAATAGTAAGATGTGTTAGCTGAGAGTAATAATAAATGTTATCTGTCATAAGTCTGTTTATGACAATCAGTACATGATGATTATTTTCCTCCACACTCGCTAAGGAAGGAACCAACCATTTAACTAACTTTTGTATGTTTTATCCTCCCAAGCCATTTTTTTTTCATGAAAAACAAATTAGATTTCTTTTCTTAACATGAACGTGGGTATTTTTATAATACTATGAAAGGGGTACCGCTATGAAAGTACTTTTCTTCGTTGGTATCAATTTTCGTGGTTTTGTTAAAAATTACAAGTTCGTGGATTCCTAATTTCGTGGATTTTGTGTTTGTACCAAAATAAAATTTGTTGATTTTATATTTTCAACATAACACGTTTCACTGGGTTTCAAAACTTCAATACATTTAGACGTAGAATTATGTAATCGGAAGTGGAATGTGGATATTAACGTGTTAATTTTCTCATTTTTTTACATAGAATCATGGAACAAAATCAGCTTTTGAATTTCATAATTATAGATCAGTATTATTTTATCGAATTTGAAAATAAAATAAAAAAGCATCTGAAATTACTTTACGAGTGCGTACATTAGTAATTTCCATAAATATATATTGTTTTACAAATATTTAATCTCCATTTTATTTTCAATTTTTGTTTTTCACAACTAAAAAAAGAACAATAAAGTTTGTTTTTTCTCATTATTTTGATTCCAATGACAGATTGTACTTCAACATGTTCGATCTTTCATTACCCTAGTCTCGGATTGAAACCACTCGTAATTGTCTCACAAAATTAATCCTGACCCGGGACAAATGTACAGTTAACTTATACTATTGACGGGTGATATAATTTAAAAGAGAAATGTTTATACAGCACTTAAAAGTGTGTAACCGTTAGTGTATGGGTTGAAAGTAATTTTTTTACCGGAAGTTGTTAAAATCTTTTCACAGATAAACATTTCTGTCGTTTTTATACATGCATTCAAAATCAAATCATTCACAAACATTTGCATGTGGATTATAACCCATTAAAAGGTATGCTCGTCATTAAATTGCTTTTCTACATTTCAGACAGGTGTGTGTTACTGTTTAGTGTTGATTGACAGGAGAGGATAATCTCCAAAAACGTGGTATTATCAAATAAGACAACACCGCACTTGAAATTAATGACAGGATATGACCTTTCTTTACGACCTTATCACTTCAAAGATAAGCATAATTTCTTATCAGACCCCACATGCAATAAAAATGACCACATTTGCATTTATTTTTAAGGCAAACTTTATACGACCGAGATACTTTGTACACGTAGGTTTATAAAGTACATTTGCTCATTGATCCGCGATCAACGTGATTCTGCGATGGTAATGAAAATGATAGAATTTGTCCACGATCATGGTCTGCGTTGAATCATTGCGATTGTCCGCGAACTGTCGATTTTGCATTTTCCGTTTGGACTAATCGGTATATAGCTCTTTTGGTCCATTGGCTTCGATGCACCAGTTGCAGACCATAACATTTTGTTCAACGTTGTGATGAAGCCAGGGTCGGTCCTGCTTCCAAGAATCAATAAATTTACAATGTACGTTCTCAGTCTTTTTCATACTGTTTCTTCCATTCTCTCGTCTCCTCTGGGGTTACTTTTCTACTTAATGGCTCCTGTCTTATACTGCAAGAAAGCCATGACCACCGTGTTTTGAAGCGATAAAATGTTCCGAATTAACGACGATTGTTAATGAAAAAAACTCTAGAGAATATTATTATTTTTCCGAAATACATTGTACCACGATCACTGTAGTCACACGAAATATTTTACGACAATAGCTGTCGTAAATAGTTAATGTCTTTGCCAAAACTAGTGATTATCAATTACGATATGTATTATTTATTTTAGATTTTTCTTGATCTAAAAATAACAAATAAAAGAGAATTAGAAATATTTTTAAGTTGAATTTACCGAGAACCTTGATTTATCTATTCTTAAAGGCAGCGGCTGACAAAACAATTTACCGGACAGTTGGTCCGTTGAGATAACGAAAACTACCAGACCGCCGGGAAATTTATCGGACGCGGTCCAGTGCTAATTTCCTAGACTGTATTTAGCTCAAAATATGGTGCTCGGTGTTTTCCATTGTAGTTACAACACACTTCATGTAATTTGTTGCTATAACGTTTTATTTTAATTATTTGCATGTAAAATGATGTAGTAAAGCTTTTTTATGACTATTTAACTTCAAAAGTTAAGAAATATAATATAATTAGCTTTTAATAGAAATAATATAATTTGAAGCTGTATTTGGGTATATTTGGGTAAAAAGTCACACCGTCTAAAAAGAGTCAACACGTGATCCGATAAAAGTTTTGGATTGTCACGGTGTATAAATATCATGGACGCCGTTACTCGCTGTCGAAACAGTTGATTTACCGATATTTTCTTGATTTCTTTGACATTAGAATGAAAATTATAAGTATTTACACTAGAAAGCGTCATATTTTGAGTAAAATAATGCTTAAACGTTGATAAAACGTTAAAAACATGAAGTGTGTAGTAGTGTGTGGTAAATCGTGCGGCTGCCGTTTTTCGACGGTCTTAACACACAAAGATTAATGTCTCAATAAAGAGTCCTGAATCGAAGTTTGCAAGTTGAAGCATTAAAAATTTGTCCTTTGTGCTTGGTTTTCTTAATTAAAAAACAAGTATTTACTTTCCGTATCGAAATGGTGGCACGAAAACAAACACATTTTTTAAAAAATAAATTATCGTCTTCAGTTTTCAACTGTATGTGAACTCTGGTTTCCTAATGAGTATGAGGTCAATAATTACAATAACAAAGACATGGCATACGATAAAACCAAAATTGGTCTAAACCGGTGTGTTTTCTGAATAATTAAAGTTAGTTTTAAGGAAAAGACGGTTAGGATTATGATGTTTAACGCCACTTTCAACAATATTTCAGTTATATCATGGTGGTAAATTTATTTAGTGGAGGAAACCTAAGAAAACCACCAACATGTCTACTCACAGACCTTTGTTTCAGTGAGCTAGCACTATAAAAATCCTGCTGAGCGTGTTGGTCTGTTACAAAGCAGACATCATCATTATCTCATCAAAATGCAACCCCGCGGGAACCCCGGGGTATAGAAATGGGACTGAGAGCTTCTTCGGCTTGAAGGGGCATCTGTCGGTTGTACAGGATGTATAATTTCACAACCAACCCGTCCTTCGGATGAGACGTAAATAAAACCGAGGTCCAGTGTTGAGAGATTGCCACACTCTTCGCAAGTTAAAGAACCCAGTGTAACAGCTCATTATGAGCATAATGCTCATGATGAGTGGTCCGTAGGAGACCTGTTGCACTGGCTAAATTGAATATAGCTGAAAAATTGCTCGCTGGATGTTAAACATCAATCAATCATCAAAATGCAAATTTTTCTCTCCATGATATAGCTGAAAAATTGCTCACTTAGTGTTAAACAACAATCACTTACTCGTATCTTCATAAGTATTCTGTCAATAGTGGAAGCTTGAATTGAAATAGAGAAAGCCACCAAGCTTGGACAAGTTCCTTCTTATTCAAAGGGGGTCGTCCTTGTCGTGATCGTATGGTAGTTGGATTTACAACCACCCTATGCAATCGGTGCCTATCACCACTAAAGCTGTGAGTTTGAATCCTCTTCATGGTGAGCTGTACTCGATATAACATTATGTGATAAAGTGTCAGTCACTTGCAACAAGTTGGTGGTTTTCTCCGGGTACTCCAGTCTCTTCCACCAATAACACTGACCGCCACAATATAGCTAAACTATAAACTATAAACCTAATCTATTCAAAGGGATATTTGAGAGATTGTTAACACTAAAAGATATAACTTTCTTTTTTTAGACTGTTGGTTCACTGAAAAAAACCAGAAAATCTACTTCTGCAAGATTGTTTAATAGTATTCCTCGTCGTATGTGTTACCGCTTGTGTGGTTTAGTTTCACAAGACCTCCTAGAAGAAGGGTAAGTATATATGTACCTAAAGAGTATTTCAGTTTCATTGTTTTGTTTAATCTGGCAAAGATGCACTACTCATTGTTTTGTATTACTGGGTAAACCAATGATGAAATCTTATGCACTCAACTGGATACAAGGAACCATGTTAGAAATTGTTAGGCCAAAATAAATATGTGTGTTGAGAGTTTCATGTATAACAAAATCGGGTAGGTACCTGTAGGTCTGGATATTTTTCTTTTATATCCAATTTGTTCAATTGTTAGACAGAAAGCATTGGTCATGATGAATAAACAAAGGTTATTTGCTATGTTTCATCCAGAAATGTTGTCAATTTCCCCCACATCATATCCTTTTGAGGCAAAGCCAATGCTGGCAGTTTAGCTATATGAAATGATGTATCGTGGTTGAATAAAATAAAAATTATTGATCCGTGAATTAAAGCTAACTTATTATGCCCTGCTTTGTATGAAAATGTTAAAGCGTCTAAAGCATTTGAAGGGAAATTGGCCAGAATGTTCTATGGGTAGTCTTGCCATTATACAGTCTACGATGTTAGCCACTAGCCCGATGCCTGCGGCTAGTAAAATAACGAGAGGGCTAGTTAAAGCTTATTATGCTAGCCCGAACGGGCTTGTGAAAATCGATGACCTTTATCTACAAAAAAAGCTCTTGAGTATTCAGATAACTTCTTGGTACGATTATTTGTATGCGTGAATGTCTCGCCGCTGTTTGTTTACCCTTAGAAATGCATTTGTCACGTTGTTAACCTTGTGGAGTTCACCTGAATCAAGTTCGGAATATGCTTTGTATCATGGTTAACAAGGGAAAAATCCAGAGAGATTCCGTTTTGATAATACGATTAATTACCGATAAAAACCTGATTTATATAAGATAACGTTTTTGATCGATGTTCTTAGCTAATAAATGACTATTTCTAAATTTTTATCACATTTACTTCTCCTTGAGTCGACGGCACGCTTTTTTCGTTTCCATGTACGTTGCTGTCTGTACAATTTGATCGAATCAGTTGGTAATTATCTGATGTGAACATACATGTGCAATTAATGAATATCATCAAGTTCAATAAATGATACATTGGGTTAAAGGCGGGGTTGCCCGGAAAATACCAGTGGTAGGAATTACCGGGAAATACCGTCCTGGGAAGTTTTAGCTCAAGTGGGAAATATGATTTTTAGATGTGATTAATTTCTTCAAAGTTGCTAAAAACTTAACATTTTAGCACACAGTTTAATAAATATGGGTATACAGCCTAGGTATAGGACCATTAAGAAGGACTTCAGGCAACTTTTGAAATTGTAATCTTCATATAAACATAATATTTATACAAAATACTTTGATTAAAAGCATGTTAAAACTGTCACCACAATTTTATATCTACACTTTTCAGTTCAATCATACAGTTTCAGAGTTCACCAATCTATTTCATCTTTCTCCCTTAACATTCTGTAGCAAAAAACAAGCTTTCCTGCTTTAACAAGAACAAATCTAATTCTTAATTTAACAATAATCACTTAACAATTGATAGCTGATTGTTTTTCCAGGTTGTATACATGTAATCTAATATCCTTTATGCTATGATAATAACTAACTTTTTGAATTTGTTTTTACAAACTAATTAACACATCTTCAATAACCTTTAGAAATCAATAAGTCCAGTTTGTAAAGACAAAGTTCAAAACAATTGACATGTCAAAAGCAGGTCAGAATATGGTTTTAATCACTAAACAAAGGAGGTACAAAGTGGGGATTACAAGTAAAGAATAAATTTTTTAATATTTCTATCAAAATCAATATTTTTTTTAACAAATATCAATTTTATATATCTTGTACATTAATACTATCCATTAATTTTTATTTTTTTTTCTGTAAGGCCAATATAATTACAAACAGATAACTCAAGTCTATATTATACTCCAAATAAATGTTCAATTTGCTTATTTGTAAGAAGATACATTTGTATATCACAATAATCTGGAACTCAAAGAAATTTACACTATGCACAGTAAACAAGTGCACAATGTGTACAGGTTCATGTACCATTATATTTGCAAATTAAGAATCAATCTTATTTCCCGGTAAATACCAGTATTTCCAGCCGTCCTGGGAAATATGAGTATTTCCCGCTTTTTTGCCAACCCTGATTAAAGGTGCCAATCCTGGTAAGGCTTCAGTTAAGCGGAAATGTGAACCAGAGGAGGTACACAATTTATATCTTTTATTCGGGCTAGTTAAAATCAGGGAGGGCTAGTGAATTGTGGGACCTGAGCTAGTTGTTGAAAAAGTTTTTGGCACAGACTTATATATGTTTATTTATTTATATATATATTTTTGCAGACTTGTATTCCTTGGGTTTACAAAGTGTGGACAATTTGTGGTATCGTATTCCTGTCAGTTGTTAGTTGCAGCAGAACATTCAACTTTACCTGTCTATGTATATAAATTACAATGGTGGAGATTTATACCTAACAGTCCCTTACATATGGTAAATATTGTTATTAAGTGGTGTCTCAAATGACAATGGAGTAGAGTTTTGCTTTCCTCTAAGAGTCTTTCACAGACAAGAATTTTACCAGACTTGACCAGATGAGTAATACTTGTAAATAAAAGTCCATATGTAGGAGATCTTCATTAATTTAATCTATATAAACTGAACACCTGTTTATTCCAAACACAAAAGCTGGTCCCAAGTGTAGACAGGTTTCACTATGCTATCAAATTTACTTTTTAACTTTTGGGGTATATATTCAACATCTACAAACTAGACCATTGTTAAATAATTCAAACCCAATGAGGAGCAATTGTTTCATTAATGGTTAAACAAATATAACTTCCAGTATGGTTAGTTACTAGTATTGAATACAACATATTCATTTAACGTAATTAGCGAAACCTTGTTCACAAGCAATGTTCTCTAACATAGTAATTGTTTATTTGCAGGTGTCAGAAGTGAGATTATTTGGAGAAGAAGATGTCACTCAAGATCTTTTTATCACATTTTGTCAATGGCAAGATGACAGTTCTAAAGTGCTGGTGCTAGGTCAAAGGTATTATCAAATACGATTAAACCTTGTTGTTTCAAAGTCGAAGGGACCATTGATTTCACTCTGATATATCAGAGTATATAAATTGTCGAGTATGAATTTATCCAAAAGTATCCAAAAAGTGTCAATTTTTTCGTCCAATTTCATTCCAGTTTTTGCAAAATGCTCAATGAAAGTCAATAAAGAAATGTCCCTTTTTCATTATGGAGAAGAGACTAAAAGGGGTTCATTTTCTGAAATTTCACGTATTTGGAAGGTATATAGAATTTTTATTTAGCTCACAAGACCCAAAGGGTTTATGTGAGCTTTTGCTATCACTTGGTGCCTGTCGTCAGTTGTCCGGCATCTTTCTGCAGTCCAGCATCATAAATTTTCTTAAAAATTTATTCCTCTGAAACCACTTGATCAATTTGAACCATAGTTGGGCTAGATTATCCTAAGGGTATCTGCTTTCAAAACTGTGTTCAATAATTCTGCCTTTCATCCAACATAGTTATTGTTACTATTAATAGAACACACGAGTAAAATGCACATACAGAGCCAATAAAGACACGTTTTTTCACCAAATGAGCTGAAATTTTAAAATGAAATATGTTTTAATGAGAATTACTTATAAGAACATTTAATTCCTATTTCAGTTTGCCTAGTGAAGACAGGGATAGTTGTTGCCAATGTTACATGACGATAACATCGTTTCCTACCTCAACCAGATGTTCATTCTGTCAGCTGTTACAGTCAGGTAAATTAAAGGTTATCACAACCTGATCTCCTACTTCCTACCTCAACCAGGTGTTCATTCTGTCAGCTGTTAACAGTCAGGTAAATTCAAGGTTATCACAACCTGATCTCCTACTTCCTACCTCAAACCAGGTGTTCATTCTGTCAGCTGTTACAGTCAGGTAAATTCAAGGTTATCACAACCTGATCTCCTACCTCTTATGTTTAAAATAAAAAGGAGATGTTGATGTGAAAGAAATACCATCCAAAATTCTAATCAAGATCAAAGGTTAAGGAACTTATATTGCAGTTCTTCATCTCACAGTTGTCTAAATACATCTTAGCTCATACAACAGGTGATCAGGTGTTATAGACCGATAAATCATCAAAGGATTTCATCACATGCATCAAACAGGTGTTCATTTAGTCTGTTGTTACATGTGTCATCTTTACCTCAAACAACAGGTTATCATTATAACAGATAAATTCTCAAAAGTTTCATGGCATCAAGCTACAGGAATGTTTCTTTGGTGGATCTCATAAGAATTTTGTTATCATTATATAATAAAAAGTTAATCATACAGGATAACTATAGGATCAAGTGAGCCTGTAAACGAAAGAATTAATTTTTGAATTTGAATTAAATCTGTTTTATACTTATTTTTACACTTAATTTTTTCAGCGCCAAAAGAAATACAGATGATATCAAAGTGCCTTGCTCATAAGTTTGCCTTTCATACCAAATTTGAGCTGACTCCGCCTTTTCCACCTTTTTGTCCAAGGACTCAATTAAAAATTGATGGAATTGCTGTGGTTAACACAGGTGATTCAATAGTTGCTATGGCTGTATGCGTGGGAGACTCATGTAAACATTCACCGATGTGTCGTATGGATTGCACAGTAGTGGAAAATATGGACGATCCAAGTCACACAGAGGGAGCAATATCAGATACTATAAAATACACAGTCAGAAGCCCTGCTTCTCCCTCACATCTCTGTAGTGAATGTAGAAAAAGACCATTCTGTAAACATGAATATGTACTCTCTCCATCTCCTAAAAATCTTCCAGATGAAAGTCAGAAAGAAAATATGGAGACTTTCCTTTTAAAGGAATATAGTAAACAGAAATCTCCCAAGTCTCCACGTATCAGCGACTCTAATCAACGAAAAAATGGAAAACACGGGTCATCAGGAATTTGTTCTCAGGAGTGGTTTGAAAGTATGAGTGATGAAAATCAATCAAATGGTGTTTTATCCGCACATTCGTCTTCAGTCATTCATGAGATTCACGAATCTGGCTCACACATCCACAATGTGGAACTTGAGATGGATCGAAGCTCAAAAGACAGATGTTTGAAATCTCCCAAAGATGAAAATTCGTGTGATTCTAAAAGTAGTGTTCAGAGCAGTATTCACTTGCCATCCAAATCTAGTCCTTTACATATATCAGAAAACATTGAGTGTTCAGACAATCAGCCGGCTCAGAGCCCTCTGCGTAGTAACGTGCAGAATAGTCAGTCACGTCAAGCGTCTCAACGATCGTTTTTCTCACCGTCTAACAGTACAAGTAGTAGGAGTACCACAGACAGTCTCGTGTTACAAGTCAACGAATCAAGAACAGTTACATTCTCTGTTAGGAAGTATACACAGTCTCTGGAACAAGATGAGGAATCACAAGAGACTGTTGAGGGTAAGTTAATGAAAAGAGGACTGGACCTTTCAATTTGTTTGGAAAAAAACTTGTGAATTCATTATTAGCTGACTCGAAGGGTCATGTGAGCTATTGCCATCACTTGGCGTCTGTTGTCGTCGTCCCGTCGTAAACTTTTTCAAAAATCTTCTCCTCTGAAAGTACTAAACCAATGGAAACCAAACTTGGTCAGAATCATCACTAGGGTGTCTAGTTTCAAAATTGTGTCCGGTGATGCAGTGCACCAACCAACATGGCCACTGTTACTAAAAATAGAACATATGGTAAAATTGCAGGTTTTGGGTAATAACTCAAAAACCGTTAATATTATCAAAAATCTGACATGGGGTAAAAATTATCATCACAGCAAGATCTACCTACCCTGCAATTTTGAAGTAAATCTGATTACCCATCTTGGAGTTATTGCCCTTTTTTCATCAAATTTGTAAAATTTTAATACTTTTCGTCTTATATTTCAAAAACTATAAGAGATAAAGGTTAAGTTTAAATTGGAAAAATGTGCAGCATGTCAAGATCTACACACTGCAATTTTGAAGTAAATCCCATTACCCATTTTGGAGTTATTTCCCTTTTTTCATAAAATTTTCTAAATTTTAATACTTTTCGTCCTTTATTTCAAAAACTATAAGAGACAGATGGTAAGTTGAAACTGCAAACATGTTCAGCATGTCAAGATCTACCTACCCTGCAAATTTGAAGTAAATTTGATTACCCATCTTGGAGTTATTGCCAATTTTTCATCCTTTTTTTTTTTTTATTTTAATACTTTTCGTCTTATATTTCAAAAACTATTTAGAGATAGATGTTAAGTTTAAATTGCAAAAATGTGCACCATGTCAAGATCTACCTACCCTGCAATTTTGAAGTAAATCCCATTACCCATTTTGGCCGATTATGCAAATTAGAAAAAGGGGGGATGAAATTTAAAAAAAATCTTCTCCTCTGAAACTACTGAGCCAATCTCAACCAAACTTTGCTGAAATGATCCTTAGGTGGTCCCCTTTCAAAATAGTGTCCGTCAGCGCCGTCCTGTATCCAAGATGGCCGCCATTACTAAAAATAGAAATTTCTTCAAATGGCCAAAACTGCTCTATTTTAAGCCAGAAAGTGCCCAAATTTGAACTGTATAAGCATAATGATGAGCTTTTTAACATATATTACTGGATTTTTTATGAACTTTGAACTTTTGCCGATTTTGACCGATTATGCAAATTAGAAAAAAGGGGGGATGAAATTTTTAAAAAATCTTCACCTCTGAAACTACTGAGCCAATCTCAACCAAACTTTGCTGAAATGATTCTTGGGTGATCCTCTTTCAAATTTGTGTCCGGCATTTCAGAACACCGACCAAGATGGCCGCCACAGCCGAACTTAATTTAACATAGAATCCTATGGGAAATTCCCATAAAATAACTTCTTGTCTGAAACCATTTGCTCAATAAGAACAAAATTTTGATGAAATAGTCATTGGATGGTTCTCTTCCAAAAATATGTCCGGCGGTTCGGCCCTTCGATCAAGATGGCCCCCACTGCCAAACTTAGCTTAACATAGGACCCTATGGGAAATTCACATAAAAATCTTTTCCTCAGAAACCACTGGGCCAATTGCAACCAAACGTTTGTGAAATGATCCTTGGATGGCCCCCTTCCAAAATTGTGTCCGGTAATCCCGACTTCCAACCAAGATGGCCACCAAGCTAAAAATAGAAAAAAGGGGGGATGAAATTAAAAAAAAATCTTCTCCTCTGAAACTACTGAGCCAATTTTTCATCCTTTTTTTTTTTTTATTTTAATACTTTTCGTCTTATATTTCAAAAACTATTTAGAGATAGATGTTAAGTTTAAATTGCAAAAATGTGCACCATGTCAAGATCTACTTACCCTGCAATTTTGAAGTAAATCCCATTACCCATTTTGGCCCATTATGCAAATTAGAAAAAGGGGGGATGAAATTTAAAAAAAATCTTCTCCTCTGAAACTACTGAGCCAATCTCAACCAAACTTTGCTGAAATGATCCTTAGGTGGTCCCCTTTCAAAATAGTGTCCGTCAGCGCCGTCCTGTATCCAAGATGGCCACCATTACTAAAAATAGAAATTTCTTCAAATGGCCAAAACTGCTCTATTTTAAGCCAGAAAGTGCCCAAATTTGAACTGTATAAGCATAATGATGAGCTTTTTAACATACTGAGCCAATCTCAACCAAACTTTGATAAGATAGTCATTGGATGATCCTCTTCCAAAATTGTGTCTGGTGGTCCTGCCCTCTGACCAAGATGGCTGCACAGCTGTACTTAGTTTAACATAGGACCCTATGGGAAATTCACATAAAAACCATCTTGTCTGGAACCAGTAGCTCAATTAGAACCAAACTTTGATGGAATAGTCATTGGATGGTCCTCTTCCAAAATTGTGTCCAGCAGTCGCGCTCTCCCACCAAGATGGCCGCCACAGTGCAGTTGCGTTGTTATTGAAAGCAGCTTTGATCCAGGTGAGCGATTACAGGCTCGTGGGAGCCTCTTGTTATTCATGGTACATTTGTATACCAGTTTTCGTGGATATTGTGGATACATGTAGTATAAAACCACAAAATTCAACGAATATTTGCCACTCTTTATATATGTACTGACTACTAACTACAGAGAGCTCATCTAGGTGAGTTGCAAGGATCTCTGGGAATTAAAATATATTTATAAATTAAGTTGAAAGGAGAGGGGAAATTTAGAATTGATATATTTAATGAACATAAATCATTATATTGGATAAGTACACATAGTTCAGTTATTAGTAAATTTGATTGGTTCAAATATAGTTACATGGCAGTAAATAAAAAAAAGCATATTTACTCTGACATTCTAATTTTAATGTTGACATTGACTACATCTGAGCCATTGAAGAACTATAGCATCACATTTATGATGTTGACTTTGCTGTTATCATATGCATGATGAAACAGACGGTGAATGATAATGCTTAGAGCTATCTGTCGAAATCCAGTGTGTTTTTACAATGGAATAATTATTTTAAAATGAATAATATTTAGGCCAAGGAAAAAGATACATGTGATTTTGCTAACATTCTATTTTTTAACCTAGTTTATAAAGGACAAGGACACGACTTTAACCGTACTTTTTCAAAAATGGCTATAAAAACTTTTGTGTAGGCACTATAAATTGGGGTAAGTGGAAACACAGATAATTTTTTTAGGCTTATGGATACCAGGCTTGGTAGATATATTTATTGATAAAGACGTATCTCATTTAACACTTATCCACCTCAGTATATAAATATAATTGTAAAGAATCTTAAGATATGTCATTTTGACTTCAGATGATTTAGATCTGGCCTATCGTAGTGTACTTCCTGTTGATGTATGTGGCCCAGATGGCAAATCACTTTTACTCTCACAAAAGAAAGATGTCAATCAGGTATGTTACATTAAATAAACATCAACAAATTCTTCACATTAATTTCTTTATAGTGTCATTATTTGTCCTTTTATATGGACATTGTAGTATCTGTCCTTCCTCAATTTATGGCTTCTGATTACCCCTTTAGCATAGGTGTAATTTTTATTACACTTCGAATACCGGTATATATTTCAAATATGATTTTAAAGGCATACAGGCTGTCAGAATTGAATTTTTTTGTTTATATTAAAAGTTGCCAATATTCTTTGTATATTAATCATCAAAAGGATTATACAGCTTGGACAAGCTATGATAAAAATAACTTTCTCTTATTATTTTTAGATATTTTATTTTTAGATAGAGTTTAATGATTTTCCAATTAAGTTTAATTACTTTACAAAATTGGTCTTCAAAGAAAAATTATAAAAAGGAATTTGATTAAACAATGATCAAAGCTATGCTCTTTGGTTCGACTGGTTGTCTATTTTCCCTGTTTCCGTTTTTAATTCTATGTGATAAGTTTCTTATTGGTATTGTATTCAGATACACCATACTCCATAGAATCTGTTGATTGGGTGTAGTTGTGATGATTTTCTGTTTTGTCATTGTATTAGATATAGATTCTCTAGGTAGAGTGGTAATTACTGTACACTAAATTTGATTTTGATTAATAAAAAAGAGAAGAATTCTTTATTTATATTTATTATGTTTATCCTCTCATCAGTATCAATAGCTCTACGTTTAATTGTATTGTATATTGACAACACTTGAGTTTACTTGATTATATTTTTTTAGAAAAAAACAGACATGAAGTCCATTATTTTAGTCTCTTAATTTAAAAGAGATATCACCTAGTGTTTTCTCCTGAAAAAAAGAATATATAGAAAACTACG
Organism: Bathymodiolus brooksi; assembly: GCA_963680875.1. Lineage (NCBI taxonomy): Eukaryota > Metazoa > Mollusca > Bivalvia > Mytilida > Modiolidae > Bathymodiolus > Bathymodiolus brooksi. Next base: position 112,005,239 of record OY804576.1, read on the forward strand.
ATGCAATTCTACACAAAGCTTGCTGAATCCTTCTTGTGTCGTTTTCGTGTAGAATCTGTCAGTGTTTTTGTTCTTCCATGATTCGATTTGTGCCATGTGCACATTTTCTTCATCAACAAACAATTTCGCACATGCGCAAACACTTTCCCGAATGAGTTCACTGTCAGGTCGTATGAATATTGCGCGGGTAAACATTGATACTCTACTGGATGCAAGAAAATCAAACAGCGACATATTTCCTTCGTTCTAAGCTATTTACGTATACTATGATATGAAAAATTTCAACTGCAATTAGTATAAAACATCGAATATTGGCAACTTTTAATATAAAAAAAACAATTCAATTCTGACAGCCTGTATGCCTTTAATTGTAAGTAATGTGAAATATGTATAAACTGAAATCTGAAAAATAAATGAATTAACAAAAATCTTATTGCATAGTTTTTTTGTTTGTTGTTTTTTTTTACATCATAATACAGTTTATTCAAAAATCTCCTGTTTACAATAAAGTTAATGGCCCAGGGTTGCACATTGCATAGTTTAAATTTTATTGGAAATTTTGAATATATATCTATTCTGACCAGAAAGATAATTTTCAGGTTGAATTAACATGACACTTTAAAACACTTTTTCCTACTGTTATCTTAATTTAAAACCAAACTAGATTTTTCTCTTTTGTTGTCAAATTTTTCTTCTAGTTTAATATTGGAACTTGTTAGTGCAGTTGGATTATTTCAGTTCATGATAAACTAAGCTTATTTTCTTTTCATTTCAGAGACATTTAAAGGTTGTGCAGTTGACCTTTGATGTTGAGCATTATTTAGAAGATGTCATAGGTCAGAAGGCAGAATGGGGTCATCGTTACATATCATTTACAAACTATGACTTACAAATTCTTGATGTAAGTATATTGAGTGATAATACAGGACAGGAGGCACTTTTCCCCCTTTTTATTGATGAAAAATATTATACAGGAGCTCTCTTTTTTTAGTGGTTTGATTGAATATTGTCTTTGTTTGGGATTTTAGTAAGCTAGTTTAAAAAATAATAAAGCATAAATGAACTTTGAAAAAGTATAATGCAAGAATCGAAATTGTACTTGATCATGTCAGCATGATTGTTGTCATTTCAACAATCTCTGTAGAATAATGGACCATTGATTATAATCGAAATATACCAGTGGAAAATAGTGGGTTTATGGTGTTTGACGCCACTTACAAAGATATTTCAGTTATATCATGGAGGTCAGTTTTATTGGTGGAGGAAACAGGAGTACCCGGAGAAAACCACTGAACTTTCGCAAGTCACTGACAGACTTTATCACATAATGTATCGAGTACACCTCACCATGAACGGGGTTTGAACTCACAACTTTAGTGGTGATAGGCACTGATTGCACAGGTAGTTGTAAATCCAACTACCATACGATCATGACCACCACGGCCCCCCCAGTGGAAAATAAATCTAAGACAACTTATCATAGTAAGTTATAAATTATAATAACTATATCACAGAGATCCTTGTAAGATAAAAAAAAATGTTGATGGAGTCCCATCTAAACAGTCATGAATTCCACTAGTGCATGCATTCTTGGTTATATTTTGTAAAAATAAATGGCAATTCCCAAACAATTAGGCATATAGACAAGTTCTAAGTATCTCTGTATCTCATTTACAGGTTTGTGCAGACAGAAACCTGGTTGTTGGAAAAGTAATTGTTTTATTACATGCCAGAGAAGGAATAGAATTACCTAAAAAGTCAAAAAGATGGTAAGTAAAAATTAATGTCTTTTATTTGAAAAATCTTAAGATTTGATAATTACTGTAAGTTTACAATTTCATTGTTTAATTTGATTATGAAAAGAAGGATTAAACAGTGATGGTCAACAATTTGCACCAGTATCACCAAAACAAACAATTACCTTTCACTTCAAATCATTGAACACAAAACAAACCACAACATATGATGTAGTGGTTAAAGTGGTTAATGGAATCCCAACCCTCTTCCTCTGATAATTGAATCTCCTACCACAACACAGATATAAACAAATAATAAAACACCTGTACAAACTGACTTCCATTCAAAATGACCACATATTATCATAAAAATAAATGACAACATAAACATGGACAGTACAATAGCATGGTCAATAAATGACAACATAAACATGGACAGTACAATAGCATGGTTAGTGAATGACAACATAAACATGAACAGTACAATAGCATGGTTAGTGAATACTTGTGTAGTTAATTGACTATTAGCTAGGAAAGTAGAATCTGTTGGTTAAAGACCATTACACTTACAACAAAAAGGTGATAACTGATACTTCTAACAGATTTAATGTCTAAAGAAATAAATGGCCTTCACAGGAGACCAGAATAAATAGGTCATCAAATATTGAACATAAAATAATAATAATAATAATGATAATAATAATACTATTATGGAAAGCCCAATTATTTAAAAAATCTGTTGGAGCAAGAAAAAAACCCAAATTGATAGACTTAATTCAGTCAATCATAATACAAATATTCCTTATTCCATCACATTTATTTTTGATCTAATATCTAACATGACTGCTTTTAGTTTACTATACAAATAAACTTTTTTTTCAAATTCTTTTCCTTGGAAATAGCTGTGTTAAATCAAACTGCTAACCAACAGTTTAATTGGAATTAATGAGACGTATTTGTAAAACTGTTCAGTGCTATTTTAAAATCTAATGTTTGATATTTTTAATGATATACAAAATGTTTATTTCAGGAAAAATTCAATTAAGATGTATCAGACAAGTTTTTGTTTTACATGGAATTTGACCAACGGTAGGTAAACATTACAGTCAAACTGTCTTATATGACCTACTGTGGGAACATTGAAATATGGTCACATAAGACAGGTGGTCGCTAAATACAGGTTTAAATTGAAATTAAGATTACACAAAACAAGATATTGTTTAGCAGAGGTGTTCACTAAAACAGGTTTGACTGCATGTTATTGTGTAATGCTAAATTGAGGCAATCCAGGTGCTAAACAAAAGTGATTCTGTTGTAATGAAAGTTATGCACATAGACAATATAAGTGCAGTGTCTTAAAATATAAAGTTTATGTGTATGAGGCTTAAAAACTGGGATAAAGGCGAGGTTCACCGAGCCTTTCCCAAGTTTGTGCCAAATACACATAAACTTTATATTTTAAGACACTGCATTAATATTGTGTTTATCCTGCAGAAAAATCACATAAATACATTGACGTTTATAATTTGAATTAAATAATAAAATTATATAATTATCCCTCGATTGCCCCTTTTGATATTTTCTGTCAACAGGAAGTGAACTGGATTTACAATTAGTGGATTTACAATTAGGTTCCCAAAGCTCAACAGGTAACATGTAGAAGGGGTACCAGAAAAAGCTATATTTCAGTCAGTGACAGTATATAACAAAAATTTATCCAGTCAATGAAATTTGCTTGCTCAAATAGAACAAGTACAGGATAAAACAAAATAACGATATGCAAAATGATTTACTGAAGATTTTGCCATAAGAAATAACTAAACAATTGTGGTACAATGATTCACTGGTGCACCTAAGCATCCCAATTTTTTCATTTGTGATTCAGGTATCGATTCAAGTTTCACCAGAACAATTCCGATCTGATACTCGTTTTGTTTTTCAAAAGTCTGTCAAGATGTGAGCTCTCATCAAACGAGTTAGTAAAAGTATAAGAAACAAACTATGTTCGTATACATTTTCTGTGAGGAAATACTTTGATTTTTAATAAACAGAATCTTACACAGTTGTGCTTACATCATGACCTAAGTATCGTGATTTTATACCCCTAATAAACAAGTACTATTACACACAAGGATCACAATGGGTAGTACAGTAATATTATTAATATACTGATCTACTTATTATTGTTTCTGTATTATGCTTACAGTAGTCCCCCTCTTATATAAGGCCACCTCTTCTGCAATGAAAAGGTGATCTTAAAAGAGGAGTAGCCTGTCTTGAGGAGTCCAATTTACAAGCATTTTTTTTTTATCTCAAAGCATCTGAAATCTGACCTGATAAGAGACTGGCCTTTACCGAGAGGCGACTACTGTACCTGTTTTTCAGGATAATAGGTTGTAGCCATGTTATTTTTTCATTGCATAGAAATGCTGCTTGATTAGTTGGTTCTTAGTGTAGAAATATAAATTACATTTTGTAGGTTTATATGAGACAGTTAATATTGATAGATTAACAGAAGTCAATGAGACTGAAATACGGAGGTAAGAATTAGCAAACTTTTTATTCTACTTCAATTGTTTGTGTGTGTTTAGGGGAAGCTGCTTATTTTTTTCCAACTTTGGGTTAAACTTTTACAATAAAATGTGAAACCGAAATAAAAATTTAAGGAGACATCAAATTTCTATATTTAATTTTGCAGTTGTAGTATGGTATGGGTCTGTCATTGTCACCTCTCTTTAGACGCCATGATTTCTATACACTATTGAACTTTTGTTCAAACTGACTGATCCTTTTGACATTTTAACCATGATTCCTGGTACGGAATAAAGGTTAGGATTGATTTTGGGGATTCTAGCCCAAATTTCAAGCTTTTTCAAGAAGAGTTTGAAGATACCAAAGGGGTAATCAGAATTGGTATATCGAAGAAGAACAGACAACACAATGGCCAAAAGAAAAAGTACAAAAGGACAAACAGTGATCTACAAAACATACACATAAAACTAAAGATCAAGTAACACGAACCCCACTAACCAAGATGATGGACGCCACAAGGTATAACAAATTTGGTTTGTTGGTACAGTGGAACCTGTCTATTCCGACACACCAAGGGACCAGGGAAATGTGTCAGATTGCACAGGATGTCAGAAAACTCAGGTTTTCTTTTTAGTTAACAGAAATTTGCACAAATTTAACAAGAGAAGAAATTGTGTATGTTTGATTATGTAGGATGGTTTAAATAATTGGAACTACAATGTAGATGAAAATACATTTGATATTTAATTTATACAAAATTAATATATTTAGAACAATTTCATAATATGATCAGATAATTGTTAGTTGTAGCCATGTCCTTTAACAAAGCAAGTGAAAACAGTTATCTGTAAAATTTTAATTATTATATTCTTGGTAAACTTACTTTAACCCTTAATAATGAGTCTTTAATCACCTGCTAATAAATAAATTCAAATAATAATTTATTTGTGTACACAAGCCTAGAACAATTTCATAATATATCAGATAATGGTTGTAGACATGTCATTTACAAAGAAAGTGAACACAGGTACATTTTTTGTAACTGTAAAATTTTAATTATTACATATATATTCTTTGTAAATCTACTTTTAACCCTTACTAATAAGCCTCTAATTGCCTTGCCAATGAATTAGTTAAAATCACAATTTATTTGTGAGGTAAGTCTGTCAATTTGTTAATGGTTTATATTTAATGATACACATGGAAGGATGGTTACTTATTAATGAGCAGACCAAAGAGTCGGATAAGACAGGATTAATTAAGTGTAATTAATAACATTGGGACCGTAAAACAGTGTCGGATGTCAGAAGTGACAGGTGTCGGAATATTCAAGGTTTTTTAACAAAGAATGTTAAAGAAATATTTTGGGACCTGAATTTCTTGTCGGAAAACTCAGGTGTCGGAACGCACAGGTTCCACTGTATTGTTTTTTTCCAGTCCATTTTGATGAATTTTTATGCAGCCAACCTTTATTTAATTGTTGCACAATATTTGGGTATATTTTAGCTGTAATTAATTGAATTTTTATTTTAATATTAGTTGAAATAACATATAATAGAATTCAAAGGAATCTACTTGTGATGAAAAAATTCAAAAATTTAGATAATGTTAGCGTAAATAAAAAAAAAATTTTTAATTGCAAACATCGTTTTGATGCAACATAAAAAGGAGAAGTAAATTAGGATTACTATATGGTATACAATGACATTTAGATAATTTGACAATTTATATTTTTCAGGATAGAATGGAAGCCTGGACATAGAGAATGTGCCTTGTTACGACGTCATATGTTTGTTCCACAGTCCACACATAGATACATTAATGTGTTGACGAACGAAGCTGTATTCAAAGGTATCCGTTAAGCACACAACATTAAGGAACAAAGACCTGTTGGCTCAGAATCAGGATAATGTGACAGTATAGCAACATGTCTACCCGCTGACACAAACCAGGCGAAATGGGCAAAATTATCGGCCGAAGTTGCCTTCCTTCGATTTCAAAGCAAAATCAAAGTCACCTTGATTCTTTTTGCAAGTCGCCCCTTTCTTTCAAATAATCTTCGTTTTATATTAAAGCTGATTGACAAAGCAACTGTAGTTGTAGTTGGATTTACAACTACCTATGCAATCAGTGCCTATCACCACTAACGTTGTAAGTTCGAATTCCACTCATGGCGAGGTGTACTCGATACAACATTGTGTGATAAAGTTTGTCAGTGACTTGTGGCAGGTCAGAGGTTTTCTCTGGGTATTCCGGTTTCCTCCACCAAGAAAACGGACTGCCATGATATAACTGAAATATTGTTGAAAGTGGCATTAAATACCATAACCCTAACCCCCTCAATTTGAGTGTTACTTATGTACTCTATAGTAGCTATCCAGAGTACTATAAATATGTAATTTAAATTTAATGATTATTTTTTTCTATTTTTTATCCTGTGCTGATTTAGTTATTGCCTCAAAAAGTTTCAATTTTTATATCCTTCTCATTTAACAGATTTGAAACTTACGATTATTAACCATGATTTTTTTTTTTTTTTTTCAGGTAAATCATTATCAATGATTGTCTCCCCTCAGCATTTTGTTGCAATATTGATGTGATTAAGTGGTGCCAAGAAGAATGAAGTCTTAGTCAAATTTTTATTGTTGTTTTAAAGACAGTCCTCGTCAATTTACACATGTACTTTTTACATTTGTTGACCTACATGACATTGTAAATAAGCAGTTGCTTATGAAATCTCAATATTTTGATGTTTAAATTTATGAAATAAAATTCTCAAGTCATATTATTTTGAAATGTTTATATCTTTAACATTCTACGTTGGTAGTGTTTTGGCAGATGAGATTACTTGTTTTTGGTTTTGCAGTCTTGTCAACCACATCACTCTTGTGTAATTGTAGCACACTCTAATACAAAATAAACCATGTACTTGGTTCAGCAGATCATTTTCTACTAACTAGGATAGCTTGGTTTTGCATAACCTATACACTGGTATAACTTAGTTTGCTTAGCATAGCATTTCCTGTCCAATAGGATAGCTTGGCATTTCATTTTCTTCATAGCAGATCCTATACACCAAGGATAACTTGGTTTTGGCATAGTTTAGCCTACACACTAGGTTTTCCATAGCTGAGCCTACACACCAAAATAACATGGTTCTGGTATAAAACAGCTACACTCCCAAGGAGAACTTGGTTTGGCATAGTTTAGCCTACACTATATGAAAACTTAGTTTCCATAGCTTAGCCTACACACTAGAATAACATGGTCTGGTATAACACAGCTACACAACCAAGGAGAACTTGGTTTGGCATAGTTTAGCCTACACTATATGAAAACTTAGTTTCCATAGCTTTGCCTACACACTAGAATAACATGGTCTGGTATAACACAGCTACACACCCAAGGAGAACTTGGTTTGAATAATACATCCTACATCTTGGGTAGCATGTTAATCCAAAATTACATCTACATGTACTTCTTCCAAAAACTGACCACCTCTGGTGTGTAATTGTAAATCATTGATTTGATCTCCAGTCTAATTAAATCAAAGATTATAAAATGGTATTTGTTGCATCTCTGCTAATGAGTAAAAGCAGACCAGTTTGAATCTGGATGATGTGTCCAATCTGAGAGACATGTCTACTCGGTCAGATATCACTATAGTGTTGTGGTTGTGTATAACAGACATCATCAATATCTCATACCAGTAACTTGTTCTCTCTGATATAGCTGAAAAATTGGCAAGATTAAAAGTCTTAAAAGTTAATGACTAGCCTGTGCCAATGTCTTCCATGGAGGATAAAATTGAGGAATTCAATCATGTATCTCAAGGGGATGGATTTATAGTTTGTCAGATATAGAAACAGCAATTTTGTCATTCAATATTATTTTCAGAATAATGTCCATTAATATCTTGTTGTTTCAGAAATAATTTATCAGTCTCATTTTCAATTTTTGTGAGAATTTGTGATGTCCAAACTTTGTTTTCTTTTCATTTGTATTATTTTTATCCTTGCAAAATATGTTCAAAATGCCAAAAAAAAGTCCAATGGTTTGTTACCTACAAACAGCTAATACATCAAGTTTTATCAACATACATGTATTCACATAAGCCTATAAAATGGTGTAGGTTTAAAATCTGTCCATGACTTGTTCTGTATAAACAAGTGGGTACTGTGAGTCAATGGTCAGGTTAGGGTTATGGTGTTTAATGCCACTTTCAACAATATTTCAGTTATATCGTGGCATTCGGTTTTATTGGTACCCCGAGAAAACCACCAACCTGCCGCAAGTCATTGAGGAACCTTATCACATAATGTTGCATCGAGTACACCTCGCCTGAGTGGGATTCGAACTCACAATGTAAGTGGTGATGGGTCACCTTTAGGCAGCTACCAACTACCATACGAGCATGACCACGACAGCCCCGCCAAGTGATGGAAATAGCTCACCTTTAGGTCAGGTGAGCTAAAAATACTACAAATGTATATGACTGGAAAGAAAGCAAATAAAATCTTAGATCTTTGCTAAATAAATCAAACGTATGTGAAAATGACATGACGGAGAAATGGTTTAATCCTAAATGACGACCTCCAGTATGTCATGTCTAATATTTTTTCTGTAAATGTAACATAGTGAAATGGATAGTAACGAATTGTTGATCTTTGACTAAATATATTGTTTAGGCCAAGGAAAAAATGCACATGTTTTCTGTTAACATTCTTAAGGTAGGTAGGTATTCAAAACTTTTTATTTTGCTATTTTTAATTATGTCTCCCCTTCGAACGCAGGGAGACATATTGTTTTAGTCTTGATTTTTTTCTTCCACTTCTTCTGAGCGAAGCTTGTCCGGACCATAACTTTTTTGTCTTTCCAGATAGGTCAATTATATTTGGCATGTGGGTGCATGAACATAAGGCGGCATGTCGCATACCGTAATGACCTTCGTGTGACCTTGACCTTTGACCTCAAGGTCAAATAATTATTTTTTAAATAGTATTTTCTTGTCTGGGCCATAACATTTTTGTCTTTCGAGATAGGTCAATGATAATTGGTATGTGGGTGCATAACCATAAGGCGGTGTGTCGCGTACCATAATGACCTTTGTGTGACTGACCTTTGACCTCAAGGTCAAATAATTGTTTTTTAAATAGTATCATTCAACTCATAATGTGTAACTTATTGTTGTACAGATGGCTGCATTAAGGGGAGACATAAGTTTTAGGTATCTAAAACAGTTCTTCCTAGTTTTACACTAGGTTACACAGTACAAGGATTTGACTTTAAGAAATAGAAGAAGGACAGACAACACAATGACCAAATGAAAAAGGCCAAAAGGCCAAACAACGATCTATAAAATGAACAATACTAAAAACTGGGGTGAACTCAGGTGCTCCGGAAAGGTAGACAGTTCTTGCTCCACATGTGACACCCTTCGTGTTACTGTTAAACGACACGAACATCATATGATATTAGCAATGCTTTAAGACAGAAGTAAAAATTAGAGTTGGTAGGGTTAGGGGAAACAAATATATTTTTATTGCCTCAATAATACAATGACTAAAGAATAAAAAATATTTCATTGAAAAAAATAAAGTTTTATATGTAAATAAATTAGAATTGTAACAAGAACAATATAATAACTATACATAACAAAATGTTAACAACTTTTATATTATGCAAATTCTACAGTGAAACCTGTCTAAACCGAACTCTGAATCAAACGGAATCCTGTATAAACTGAACTTTAAATAAAGTCCCAATGTATGAAATCATTGTAAATTTAATTAACCTGTATAAACTAAACACCTGTATATTCTGAGCACAAAAGTTGTTCCCAGTGAGGTTAAATTTAGACCGGTTTCACTGTTTATGTTAAAACATTTTATATTTGTTGCTTGATTGACATTCACCAAGAACCTTCACATTTTTGGACGGAATAAATTATGTTTGAACATGTTTGCATGATTACCCATATTTAATAATCCCTCTGATACCACTGCTTATCATCCTTCCCTCCTGCTATATCTACCTGCTGACTCCATAAGCAAAACTCATATCAAAGTTCACGTGAGCTGAGCTGGACTTATCAACTGTGAGCAGGAGTTATCACCAATTTATCCCAACATTTAAACGATAATTCCTGTGAAGATGGCAAAAGTAAATAAAATTCATCAACACCATTAGCTAATTAACATTATATTTTAAAACATATATCAAATTAGGAACTGTCGTGTCAGCAATATCAACAAACTTCGTCCTACAAAAATGTACTTGACACAATCCTTGATAACCTCTGCCGAGACGTCATAATTTTTACATCATAAGGGAGGTCGTGACCTTTGTGTTTTCTACTCCGGAACGGCATTGGGAAACAAAACCTTTAATGAAAATGGGTGACTGATGTTTGTAATAAAAAAAAACAATGAATATCACCATTAAAGGAAAAATGCAACAATCTTAACATTTAAATAAACCTGTAAAAATGAATGGTATATTTGCAAACTACTTATGAACTACGGCTTTGGGGAAGCGTCTTTTGAATCATGTAATTTTTCCCGCGAAAATACAAATATAGTTTATGTTTGATTTAAGGATGATAAACATGTCATCTGAATGTGAATATGATTGATACTGAAAAATATCAGCCTGCTCGACAGAATATGAAGTTTGTGATTCGTTCGCTTCGCTCACTCGCCAACAAACTTCATATTCTGGCTCGGCAGGCTGATATTTTCGGTATCAATCAATTCACATTCAGATAACATATACATATATGAGATAAGAAGCATGCAGAAATATAGTACATCTCAACTTCACACTCACTTTATGATATGAGTTATGCTCAAATATGAATAATGTTGGAATGATTCATGTACATCAAAAGTATCATGTGCTCTGCAGAATTTGTGTGCAAATTTAATGCAGACACTACCATAATTTTCATAAATACAAATTAACATCTTGTCCATGAAAAAGTTCAATTCAGCATTGATAATTAGTTTGAAGTTTGAGCCAACTGAAAATATATTCACTTGTCAAACGTATGTGCCTGTGAATATTCGTTGGTATTGATCTTCATAGATAAATTTGGCCAGCGGGTCCTGAATTTGATCATTCTGTTTGTATATTTACCGGTCCAACTTTTTAATCTCCCACCGGAACACATGTTTTCTTGGTCTTAATTACTAATAATCAGGATTGCCGAATTCGTCATCACTTTCCTCAGGTTCATCAAAGTCAGTATCTGGGTCATCACCATCCTCCAGTGAATCTTCTTCTACTTCAATCTCCAACTGAATGTTGTAGTCTGAAATTATAAATAGTATTCTATGAATTATGTTATCTGTCCACGTAACCACCTTATATTAAGTCAAATAAGAGGCTCACCTGAGCCTGTATCGCTGACCTAATTATTCATGAACTGTTTGGGTTCAAGCAAATTTGTAGTTTTGATAAAAAAAAAACCTTTTAATTAAAATTACCATATTTATAAATGTCTGCCATCTTGGATTTCCAATCCAGAAAAAAACCCTTTGTAAATGACCATCCAATGACTATTCATGAATTTTTCAATCAGGTTTCTGGTATATGAATTTTTTTTCCCCTTGGGTCCTGTGCTAAATTTTATACTATGGTGTCATCTTGGATTTTGATTAACACAAAAACATACATTTGGTAAAGCATTAAAAACAAGATGAACTGTGAGCTAATGCTCACTTATGATACCCCCACTCTTCGGCAAACAGGAAGTAGGAATCTGATGGGTCAAAAAACGCTTCCCACGATATAAGGTACCTATATAAAGCTTGTGACCAAATATCAGATTTCTGCCATCAATAGTTGCTGAGAAAAATGCAACTAAAAATGGGCATATACAAAATGTATGTTCAATGTGTATAAAAATCAACTAAGTCGGCAAACAGGAAGTAGGAATTTGATGGGTCCAAAAACACTTCCCACGATATGGGGTACCTATATGAATCTTGTGAACAAATATCAGATTCCTGTCATCAATAGATGCTTAGAAAAATGCGACGAAAAATGTGCATATACAAATGTATGTTAAATGTGTATAAAAATCAACAAAATCGGCAAACAGGAAGTAGGAATCTGATGGGTCCAAAAACGCTTCCCATGATATGGGGTACCTATATGAAGCTTGTGACCAAATATCAGATTTCTGCCATCAATAGTGGCTGAGAAAAAATGCGACGAAAAATGAGCATATATGTTCAATGTGTATAAAAATCAACAAAGTCGACAAACAGGAAGTAGGAATCTGATGGGTTCAAAAACGTTTCCTACGATATGGGGAACCTATATGAAGCTTGTGACCAAATATCAGATTTCTGCCATCAATAGTTGCTGAGAAAAATGTGATGAAAAATGTGCATATATGTTCAAATGTGCATAAAAACCAACTAAGTCGGCAAACAGGAAGTAGGAATCTGATGGGTCCAAAAATGCTACCCACAATATGGTATACCTATATGACGCTTGTGACCAAATATCAGATTTCTGCCATCAACAGTTACTGAGAAAAATGCGACGAAAAATATCTTGGACGATGGAAGGATGGACGGACGGGACGAACGGACGAACAGAGGTAGAACAGTATACCCCCGTCCCCCTTCGGCGAGCAGGGGGAATAAAAATGTAGACACATTTCTGAATAACCTTCATCAGGTATGCTCAAAGTCAAAATTGTGGAAAGCAAAATTATTAAAAAGTTTTAGGAGCAGAAATACCAAAGGGCCTAAAGAGAATAGCTCAAATTGGTTCAGCTAAGTATGCTGTCAAGTGGTTATGAAATTTCAGATCAGATTAATCATCCCTGATGTTTTAAATGAAAGTTCGGGTACATTGTCATCAGATTAGAATAACTATTCCTCCTCTTTTAAATGAAAGTTCAGGGATATTGCCATCATGTCTGTCCATCCATCAGTCATACTTGCTTGTGACTTGAACGGCTCCTTCATTTTTTCCCAGATAATTATGTAGGAATCAAAATTTCACAATTAACAACAACAGAGGGATAACTCTTTATCTTTTCCTTCTTTATGATGAATGGTATTAATAATAAACATTTGTTTCTTAGTCCCCAGTACTTCATAATAAGCTAACCTTACTGAGCTGTGGGAAAATAAGCATAACAAATGAGAAATTAAAGAAAATGTTATTGTATTTGTCAGAAATAAATCTGATAATTTCAATACTACATTTTTAAGCAACCATAGCAACCAATGTATCCATATTAAGTTATCTCCAATATACTTTTTAAAAATATTTAGTGGACTATACACCTGTACATACTTTTTCTTTGTAATTTAGGAGATATCTGTAGAGATTTAGTGAGTTATCTCCCATATACCTACTTTTTCGTTGTAATTTAGGATTTGTCTACTAGAGATTTTAGTGAGGTATCTCCCATATACTTACTTTTGCTTTGTAATTTAGGATTTGTCTGGAGAGATTTTAGTTAGTTATCTCCCATATACTTACTTTTTGTTGTAATTTAGGATTTGTCTGTAGAGATTTTAGTGAGTTATTTCCCATAGACTTACTTTTTCGTTGTAATTTAGGATATTTATGTAGAGATTTAGCAGTTTCTCTTCCATGTAAACTCCAGTGTATAAGATTGACAGGATTTTCTGTTGAAGTAACAAATGTTTCATTATCACCACAAAAACGTAACTTGCCAACCTTAAAAGAGAAACAAAATTCATGTATGCTTGTAATAAAACTACGATTTCTTCCAAAGCTCAGAATATAGATTTTTCCTGAATTATATTTAATACATGTCCACTATTGTCATCAGTAACCCTCGACTGGTCTCCCCTCATCATCTATAGGTTAATTCATACAATAACTTGTGAACTAGGTAATCGAGTGTACCTGCACAACTAATACAGGTGTACAATTAAAATATGCTAAATTTTGTGATTATGATTAGCTTAACAAACCGTTTTCAGAAACTGGTACTCTTTGTTGCCTAGACTCACTGACAGGGAACCATAAACAAATTATTTTGTTTGCTGTTTAAACCATCTAATGGTAAGCAAACATCAATTACTGTGTAGGTGTAAATTTATGTATATGAGCGTTTAATATTTATTTATTTAATCATAATAAAACATACTATCGTTTATTAGTTTTGTGAAAATGAATTTCTCATAGCCATATCACATCAAAAATGAAGACCGAGGTGTGAGATACAATGAGAAGTCTATTTTCGAGCAATACATATCAATGATAATATGTTTATTGTGGATATGTCAAGGTGACATGAGGCCGTCGTAGCCGTGATCGTATGATAGTTGGATTTACAACTACCAATGCAATCAGTGCTTATCACCACTGATGTTTTGAGTTTGAATCTCAATCAGGGCGAGGTGTACAACATTATGTGATCAAGTTTGTCAGTGATTTGTGACATGTCGGTGGTTTTCTTCGGGTCCTCCGGTTTCCTCCACCAATAAAACTGACCACCACGATATAACTGAAATATTGTTGAAAGTGGCATTAAATACCATCAAACATCAATATCATGTCACATTAGAAATCAATGATAATTTGTCTTATCACGCTAGTTGTTTGACAATAGATATTATCATGTGTAAAGATCAAAGGGAAAATGTACAAATAATCAATAATTTAACTTACTGTTGTATCAAATGTACAAATAATCAATAATATAACTTACTGTTGTATCAAATGTACAAATAATCAATAATATAACTTACTGTTGTATCAATGTACAAATAATCAATAATATAACTTACTGTTGTATCAATGTACAAATAATCAATAATATAACTTACTGTTGTATCAATGTACAAATAATCAATAATATAACTTACTGTTGTATCAAATGTACAAATAATCAATAATATAACTTACTGTTGTATCAATGTACAAATAATCAATAATATAACTTACTGTTGTATCAAATGTACAAATAATCAATAATATAACTTACTGTTGTATCAATGTACAAATAATCAATAATATATCTTACTGTTGTATCAATGTACAAATAATCAATAATTTAACTTACTGTTGTATCAATGTACAAATAATCAAATGTACAAATAATCAATAATATAACTTACTGTTGTATCAATTGTACAAATAATCAATAATATATCTTACTGTTGTATCAATGTACAAATAATCAATAATTTAACTTACTGTTGTATCAAATGTACAAATAATCAATAATATAACTTACTGTTGTATCAAATGTACAAATAATCAATAATATAACTTACTGTTGTATTAATTGTACAAATAATCAATAATATAACTTACTGTTGTATCAAATGTACAAATAATCAATAATATAACTTACTGTTGTATCAATTGTACAAATAATCAATAATATAACTTACTGTTGTATCAAATGTACAAATAATCAATAATATAACTTACTGTTGTATCAATGTACAAATAATCAATAATATAACTTACTGTTGTATCAATGTACAAATAATCAATAATATAACTTATTGTTGTATCAAATGTACAAATAATCAATAATATAACTTACTGCTGTATCAATGTACAAATAATCAATAATATAACTTACTGTTGTATCAAGTGTAAAAGAAGCTATACACTGAAAGTTAGTCCTGTCCCACAGCTTAATCACTTCTTCTCCCATAAACCCATATGACAGGAAATAAGGACCAACATCAGGAACACTTAACATGGCTTGTTTTGTATGTCCTGTAAGTCTATGTAGAAGCCCTCCTAGAAATATAAGCACAATATTTCAAAGAATACATAATTGAAAATCATCACTGAATAAATTTATATTTGATTGAAAAATGGACATATGACTTATCATCAGGTATGGAATGTCCTACAGTAGTCTCCCCTTTTAAGAAGGTACTCACATCAAAGGCTGCCCTCTGATATGAGCCCAGATACCAAATGCACTGGGAAAGTTAAAGACTACTAAATTCTTCCCTTCAAGAGAGGCAATTCTTCATTGCAGAAGCAGTGTCCTTGTGAGACGGGAACTACTGTATTAATCTCATCAGCATTCCTTTGAGAATTTTTATTGTACAGACTTTAAATACAACTTTTGAACTTTGACTTTAAACTTCTAATACATAATCCTAATAAATTTTGTGGAATAACGAAACAAGTTAATCACAATTTTCTTACAATACAAGAAATTAACACCCACCTACGATTAAAAAAATGTCAGAATTTTTTGTTGGAATTACACAACGATTTTATGACCTAGATAATTTTCTAATTAAAAAAAAAAAAAAGAAGAAAAAATTAGTGTATAAATGATATTTTGAAAAACTATTATTCGCATACCGGAACATTTTATGTATTATCTATTGAACTATGTTTTCTATATACCAGTCTCTGTACTCCAAACTCTAATGATGAAATCATCATGTGAAGAAACTATTTTCTCATCATCAAGAAATCTCACTTCATCCAGAGCTACAGTTACAGGGGCATCTGATTTCTTGTAATTCATCACATATTCTGAATCTATCAACTGATATGCCATTTTCTCTAAAAACGAAAAAAAAAATGTTTTTAATGAATGACAAAAAATATTAAAATTATATCAACATGTAAGAAGATATGTAATATAAAATACATCTTTTCTTGTCCAAACTAAGTAAACAAAATAATGAGCAACAGATTGTGTTGATACTTTCTAATTTAAATAGGACACATTTAATTCAAGGTGACCATTGACTGAAATACCATTTACACTAATGGTAATTTGAAAATTGCAGTAGTTGAAAGCTTGCTTAACATCAATAATAATCAAGAAAATAATATTTCATGTTCATATACAATTGCATTTTAAATTCCTAAGTTTACAAAGGATTTCAAATTCTCCTAACCTTTCTTGACATTCCACAGGAAGGCCATTGGTTCAGAATCCCACACTTCTGTAGTTTCATCCTTACATGCAGACAGAACTACATAGTTTCCATTAGGAGAAACAGAACAGACACATCCTATTATTTCCATTTTCAAATTACTGGCAGTAACAGTTGTAGTTTTCCCATCGTTAACATCAAATATAATAAAAGTTTCATCTGCCTTGGCTACAATAACACTTCCATCTCTGTTGGTCTGAAAAACAAAATGTCCGTTCTTGTGAAATCATTAAATACTCATTGTTTTGAAATTTAGTCAAACATTGAATTCCTACTGTACTATTCAAGAATATTCCTGAAACCAAAGATTGTCATCAACTTTATAGCTGTAGTAATAAAACAAACGTAGATATCTAATTTAGTATAGCACGACACGTTTCTGTAATAACCTTCATCAAGTACGCTTGAAGTGAACAGATTTGAAAGCCAAATAATTTTAAAGTATTTGGGATCATGAAAACCAAAAGACCTAAACAGGATAGCCTAAATAGGCTAAGGTTGCCTATGCCTGAGTGAGATCATCTTAAGTTTATATTATACTTTACGTTTTTATTTTCCCTAATTGTCTTTGTTAGCGCAGCCGGGGAATATTTTAGTATATTGACCGGTCAATATTTTAGTATATTGACCGGGCCCGATCAATATAATGTTTTCTTCCGGATTTTGTCTGAACTCGTTTTTTGTCTTAGATATACAATAACAAAAACATGTCGTCTGACAGATTTGCATGTATTGAGTATAATATAACAAATAGTTCATGGCACTTCGGGCGAAATGGCAGTTTATGGACCGGTCTGTCACCAACAAAATAGTATATAATATTTTGTGGGTGACATCCCGGTACATAAACTGCCATATGGCCCTTAGTGCCATGATCTATTTGATAATAATAATAACTACATTATTTAGGAACTGTAAATTGTGATAACAAATACATCTAGACCATATCAGTGCCAAAACACAGACTACTGGGCAAATGATACCCGCAGAGGTACATTGATCCAGTGATTGTAATTTATGAATTACTATGAAATATTTATCATTTTTCAAATGTGAATATAATGTGGTATAGTACTACCAATAAAACAGAGATAAGAAAGTTGAAATACCCTTTAAAAAAATTATAAAACTTTAAAGTTTTTTTTTGTGTCCTAAAAGTTGCCAATATAAGCTATAATATGGTGTTTAGGGCCAGACATTTTGAAATCAAATTGCAAAAATTTGTATGACACAACTTGCAACTAGTGGAGCAGGAACTGCTTACCTTACCGGAGCACCTGAGTTCACCCACAGTTTTTAGTGGGGTTCGTGTTGCTCGATCTTTGGTTTTCTGTGGAGTGATTTGTAGATCGTTGTTTGTCATTTTGTTCTTTTTTTTTGGCCATTGTGTTGTCTGTCCTTCTTCAATTTATGGTTTCTGATTACCCCTTTGGTATCTTCAACCTCTTCTTGCAAGGTATGAGTTGAGAAACCTCAACCAATAGATCAAAAAGGATTGTATGATGTACATGTATAAGCAACAGTATGAAATTCATACTGACATTTTAATGACTGTAAGACTGGATACACAAGTCACATGATCTATACATATACATACTTACAAAGAAGCTATCAATTCTATAGTCTGCTTCTTTGGGTGATTTAAGTATTTTGATGACTTTACCCGTTGCTGTATTGTAAATTTTTATATTTTTTCTTCCTCTTGATAAACACATGAATTCTATAAGATAGAAAAACAATAATGTATTTGCAGTGAATCCTTAATCTAAGTCAATGTTGCCATGGTAACAATCACATGGTAGGCTGATTCACATACACCTATGTAATCAGTATCTATCACTACTAAATTTGATAGTTTATAGTGTAACATGTAACAAGGTGTACTTGATACACCTTATGTGATAACATTTGTCAGTGATTCATTACAGGTTAATTAAGTGGCAATAAAAAGGGCTAACAAATCCTTAAAAATGGTATGATAAAACAGCCATTATGAAATGCAATTTTTCATATGGTAATAATTAAGCATGAACAGTTTATAGAGGCATACCAATCTAAAATGTAGAAGGAGTTGAATGTACATCATTTTTGATGACATATTCTAGTACAAAAGGGGAAAACGCATTCTAAAAATCGTCGGATGAAACTGTTCTTGTGATATGCAATTTTTCATAGGATAATTAGCAAGCATGCAAAGTCTTGAGGAATTTCCATTTAAAATGTAGTAGGAATTGCAAATAAAAAAATTGAAAAGGGGCAACAACTCCTTAAAATGGAGTCCAAATAGATAAAAACATACATTTTGTGTACATTGTAACTGTACCTTTTCCTCCTTTTGCCATTTTGTATGACTTGCACCTTTTACAAACTTTCCCTTGAAATACAGTTTTAATGGTCATAGTCTGTAGATCAATGGTCTTCGGCTTCAAACTCATTGGAAGAACTAATACTGTATTATCATCTATAGCCTCTACTATATGGGAACCTTCATCCTGTAAAAAATAAAAGACATATTAAAGGTTATTTTTGACACAAAAGCACCTCCCATATTCTTTCTCTTTTGAGCAAGAGACTGTATACATTTGTATATTTATTTAAAATGTAGGAGGATTTTCAAAAAGGACAACAACTCCTTCAGAAATGGTCCAATTAAACTGCCATACTGATATGTAAATCTGCATATTATAAGTTTTGAGGAATTCCCAATTAAAATGTAGGAAAAGTTTCATGTACTATTTTTCTGATAAAATATTCAAAGTGAAAAAGGGCAATAACTCTTTTAAAAAAATGGTATGATCAATTTGCTGTAAGGATATGCAAATATTCACATGGTAATAAGCAAACATGCACAGTTTTGAATAATTCCAATTTAAAAATGCAGAAGGAGTTGCATGTAAAATCTTTTTGATGAAATATTTTAATTGAAAAATGTCAATATTTCCTTCAAAAATCAAAAATAGTCCAATCAAAATTCTGTAACTATATGCGATGGGCCAGAGGATTATCAAGAGCAAAATCTGAATGCAAGTTTTTAAGGAGGATGTCTTCAATATGAGTGTCAACATTTTGCATAGTTTCAAAGATATGACTGAAAATTGTGAAAGGAGTTCCAAAAATGGAGTTTGAAGAATCATGACAAACATTTCAGGTCCATATGACACTAACGATAGAGAAAAAATAACATTTGACGCTTGATGGTAAAGAACATTCCTACCCTCTTAAAAAGTCACATGCAAATCTTCAATATGGCCCAAACAACTTGTATAGGTTTGAAATCATTAATTATTAAACTGTAACAGGATCGAGTTAACATTTTCACCAGCTCACCAGCCAATCTGTCCATCATTTCAACATTCTATAACCCAATATACACTATGCTAATAATGTATAGCTCACCAATTCTGTTGACTGCACAATACATTTTTCTACAAGGTCATACACATACATGTAGTAGTCATCTGTCTCTGTTGCTTTTGGATTGCCAAGAATTACAACATGCCTACAGTTAGGCAGTGGTCTAAATTCTCTGAAAATAAAATAAAAATGTAGATATCGATTTTAGTGCACACGACACGTTTCTAGAATAACCATCATCAGGTATACATGTATTTCATTTTCAAGGAGACTGTTTCCATAATTAAATCATTCAATTGGAGTGAAATTAACCCAAACAAAAGTTGTTTTTTCTTTCAAGAAAGTATTTGTATAAAATAGGAATGATACACCCATCCACCAACAATTGTAAAGTCTGAAAAAGTGCTAATTTATCAAAGTTCCATAACTCTGGAATAACAAACTGAAAAATCATCCAAATTGACAGAGATTGCTTTGGCAAATCTTTACATTGCATACAAATTTTAAGCAAAAAGTTATCACACAAAATGTGGAAAAATGCAGCTTTTATTAGCAATGCAAAAAATAAGTGCAATTTAGGTCGGCCGTGTGGACGGATGGGCGGGCGATTGTATGTCATAATATGTCCCATCTTTGACAGGCATATAGAATAATACCATTTTTAACTTGTTATGTAGTAAATGTAATCTCATATGGCATTACACTGACATTTCCTTATAAAACTGTCATTATCTATCTAGTAGTTTTACATTTATTCTACGTATAACGTATGGACTTACACGATACGATGATCCATTAGCGAACAATCCTTTTCATTTGTATTGGCAGATTCTGTCATGTCCCAAATTCTCACAATAGAATCCTGGGTAATTGAAACAGCTTTATCATTGGAAAATATCTGTACATCTGTGATAGAATCTGGATGACTTCTGAACTTCTTAGTCTCCTGTTCATTTTTCAAGTCAATCATGATAACATCTCTATAGCACGGGAAATAAAGACACTTTCCATCTTTTGTCACGTGAAAATTACTGATTTCTTCATAGGGTTCATCTGTATAAAATACAATCATTAAATTACTGATTTCTTCACAGGGTTCATATTCATAAATATAATAACTAACTAATTGATTTCTTCATAGGGTTCATCTGTACAAATATGATCATTTAATCACTAATTTCTCCAGAGGGATCATCAATGCAAAAAGCATGCCAACAGATTTTGTATGGTTTTTACTAGCTGTTTCTAAGATATAAGGAAGGGGGTCAAAATGGGGCTAACACTCAATATTTTGAATTTTTGTTTTAAGTCTGATTTTGATGGAGTTTTAATCTTAAGATTTCTTATGAAATTTCCTGCCAAGATAAAAGGGGACCAAAAGGTACTAACTCAAACAATGATAACTTAAAGTACAATTAGCATGCAGTTTTTTTTTCCAAAAGTTCTTTAAAAAATTCATGACTGGAGTAAACCAACAGATTTTTTGTATCTCTTCCTGTTTTAAATATATGAGGGGGCCAACATCTAAAAAATATGAGGGGGCCAACATCTAAAAAATATGAGGGGGCCAACATCTAAAAAATATGAGGGGGCCAACATCTAAAAAATATGAGGGGGCCAACATCTAAAAAATATGAGGGGGCCAACATCTAAAAAATATGAGGGGGCCAACATCTAAAATATTATCAAACCAAAGACTATAAAATAATATTTGATGCTTCTCTGCTAAGCATGCAGCAATGAGGAGAAAGATCTCTCCAACAAATATAAGTTTACAATTTCAATACTACATATAATACAAAATAAATTACCTCTAGTCCGAATAATTTTCATGATGTTTAAAGTATTGATGTCGTGGAGTCTTATAGTCGATTCTAAAAATGAAGCACAGATCACAGTTTTCTCACTGTAAGTTATAACAATAGCATCCACTGAGAACTTTTCTGATGTTTCCCTCTTACTCATTGATAGATCTTTGGCAGCGAGGCTTATCACGTAAAATTCATCCTCTGTAGCATGTGTTAATGCGACATAGTTGGTAGTTGCTGAAAAAAATCAAATATTGAAAATATTTGTTTCATTGTTATTCTAATTCCTTTACCTGGGATATGTCAAAGTAAAGTTATACGATATAAACCTTCTAAACTCAGCCCTCTAATAAGCTGAACTGCATCAGTGGTGTAATAGTTAGCATGCTTGCCTTGAGTACGATAGAATGTGGGTTCAAGCCCCGGTCTGGTCAAACCAAATACTTTAAAGTTGATATTTGTTGCTTCTCTGCTAAGCATACAGCATTAAGGAGAAAGAGAAAAGACTGGTTTGCTCAGAATCAAGATAATGTGTCTGATTGGAGTGACATGTCTATCCGCAGACTGTTGTTTCAGTGAGCTGGCACTATTAAAATCCAACTAAGCATGTTGGTCTAGTACAAAGTGGACGTCATTATCATTTCATCAAATTTAACTTGTTCTCGCCATGATATGGCCGAAAAATTGCTCATTTGGTGTTAAACAACAATCACTCATTCCAATCAGCTGTTTGATTAGATCAATTTTGACTTAAATTAAGTAAAATGTTCTTAACTCAGATCTCCAATAAATAGTTTGCTTTGAACAAGTTTGACTTCAATTACATTTTATCAAAATTTGTAATTTGATTTTACATAAAACCATTACACAAGGTACAGTGCTTAAAGACAATATATTCAATATATACACAGACAGTAAACAAAAGTATTCGCATGCTTCAAATTTTCCTATATATTTCATATAAAACTACAATTTTTAAAAATAATTATCACTTAGTCAATTCATATCCGATTTTAATCCTTTTTTAACCAACAAAAGCAGAATTAAATGTAGATGTACTCAATGATTTAAACATCAATGAAATATTTTGAGAATTTGTGAAGTAAACACTAACCTGATTTAATTTCATCCAAAACACAAGACAAATATATAAATCAGTGATTAAACCAAGAAGATTTGAAAAACATGTGTCTAAAATTAATTGAAAATAACTACTACAAAATTAAATACTTTTCTGCTTTTGTTGCTAAAAAATAATTATCAAAATCGTAAATGATATGAATTGTAGTTTTATATGAAATATATAAGAAAAATTGGAAGCGTCTGAATACTTTTGTCTATTGTCAATAATATATGTAGCTAATATATTTACCTGATATAATTGACCGAATGTCAAATAGGTTTTTGCTGCTATCAAAAGCCAGTTTGTTTTTTAATGTTCCATCAATAACACTGAAAAAGCTACAATCGCTGATTAAGAATGTCCCAAATATTGACCTATTTGGTCCACATACACACAGTTGACTCATGTGTGATATTTCCTGTGTAAACTGTTTATTATCTGAAATGTTGATCACCACAACACTAGATCTGTATTGAATTAGAATCTTCTTATCTTTGTCAACAAAATAAACTTTCTCAGGATCTTTGGGTAAGTTTTCATATTCTTTAACAAGCTTGCCTTTCTTGAGTGACCATGTTCTGATTACGTCATCACCATATTGCCCACCTATTAATAGAAAAAATAAACAGATGCAACATCGATATGGACACCCTTGAGTTTTAGCACTCCATAAAGTAGAAAGACATGTTAAAATTACACATTGAGAGCTTTCTTTGTATTAATCTAACATATTTTTCAACTGGTAACTTATATTTCTTCATAAAATGTAAAACGATTTATGTATTGACATATATAGGGTATGAGTTTGTTTAACAATATTTCAGTTATATCATGGCAGTCAGTTTTATTGGTGGAGGAAACTGGAGTACCCAGAGAAAACCACCGACCTGTCGAAAGTCACTGACAAACTTTATGTTGTTGTATCGAGTACACCTCACAAGGAGTGGAATTCAACTCGCAACTTTAGTGGTGATAGGTATATTATATATATATATAAAAGTAAATAATTCTAAACATGACATCAACTTAATAAGGAACTGTGCTAATCACTAAAACTGAATATTAGCTCAGTGAAGCAAGACATTTTGGTGGAAGTCACATGACATACATTGATGTGATATGTAGCATCAATGCTTAAATACAAATGACCAGTAAATATGATGACTCCTAAGGACACAGAATAGTTGGGTATTAGAGCTAAACACAACGAGAGAGATAAATATCGTAAAGCAATGTCCCCTACAGTTTGACATATTATTAGGAGATGTAACAAAGTAAATAAAATGTCATCAAAATTGCTGTCATCTGGCCATCTTAACTTAAAAAAAAAACAACCAAAGTTTATCACACTTTGTACCAAATTGTATCATCCCTATTGTACAATATACATACATGTAACAGCCATGCTGCCATCAGCCATTACATCAAGACTTTTAACAGAAGATGTATGTCCTGTCATTGTGTAGATCAGTTCTCCTCCTGGTTTTAACAAAACTTCATCACTACTGGCCAGGTAAGGGAAGTCACTCTGTTTACATTGTTCAACAAACTTGCTCACAACCTGCCGGTAATAGACAAGACATACTGAATGGTTTCAAAATGAAAATTTGGAAAAAATCAGAGGTATTAAACATGTGATATTATTACGTAACAGTCATTGCAATGACTTGTAGGAGACGATGAAATGTGGATCAGAATTTGATCGTCATCCAAAGGTCAACATTCATTACTAAAATTGAAAACCAATGCATTATGGGTCAGAATATATAAACACATACCTCATAGGTGGCATTTAAAAATATAAAAAAAATACAGAAGTTGTCCCCTTATATGGTGTTTATTTTTTTCATTAATCTGTCAATCATATGTTAAGTAATATGAACCAGGTGACTATTTTCTTTCTCCTTTGTTAATCTGTTATGGTGTTTAATGCCACTTTCAACAATATTTGTTAATCTGTCAATCATATGTCAACTAATATGAACCACATGACTATTTTCTCATTTTACAAGCTGTGAATCATTTTGAGATCGAGGTTAATATTGATCGAGGTGTGGTTCCAGCTTTTTTAGTATCAATGTTACTACTTACTTCCTCTTTTGATAATCTGTCAATGATGTGTGGTGCCAGCTGATATTGATCATATGACAAGGCATACTCAGATAATACAAAGTTACTACTTACTTTCTCTTTTGATAATCTGTCAATGATGTGTGGTGCCAGCTGATATGGATCATGTGACAAGGCATACTCTGATAATCTGAAGGCATCTGCTATCCATGCTAATTCTTTATCATTTTCAAAAGTATTTCTGGCAAGATTGAGATCCCTAAACACTCTCCTAAAATGTAAATATAAATTAAAATTCACAGTTCTACAGTGCTGTTCTACATTTCCCAATCACAGTAGGGTCTTCAACAATGAGCAACATTCATACCCTAAAATGAGCGTGAAACGGCCCCTAGCCTGCAGTTGAGTGGTACTCTTTATGTGTGAAATGGCCCCTAGCCTGCAGTTGAGAGGTACTCTTTACGTGTGAAATGGCCCCTAGCCTGCAGTTCAGCGGTACTCTTTACGTGTGAAATGGCCCCTAGCCTGCAGTTCAGCGGTACTCTTTATGTGTGAAATGGCCCCTAGCCTGCAGTTGAGAGGTACTCTTTACGTGTGAAATGGCCCCTAGCCTGCAGTTCAGCGGTACTCTTTACATGTGAAATGGCCCCTAGCCTGCAGTTCAGCGGTACTCTTTATGTGTGAAATGGCCCCTAGCCTGCAGTTCAGCGGTACTCTTTACGTGTGAAATGGCCCCTAGCCTGCAGTTCAGCGGTACTCTTTACGTGTGAAATGGCCCCTAGCCTGCAGTTCAGCGGTACTCTTTACGTGTGAAATGGCCCCTAGCCTGCAGTTCAGCGGTACTCTTTACGTGTGAAATGACCCCTAGCCTGCAGTTCAGCGGTACTCTTTATGTGTGAAATGGTCCCTAGCCTGCAGTTGAGCGGTACTCTTTACTTCTTATTCTTTTTATATCTCATCTGGTAGGCATTTGTACTATTGTCATACTTTAGTGTTTATATTTGTCTGTAAACATTTCAATTTTCCACTCACAATTATACCACTTGTGTTTTCGGTATGGTTAAAAAATCTAGCACAGCTATCCAGAGCAATAAAATTAAGCTTTCTGTGCAGATTTATTTTGTCAATTTGAATATTACACCAAAAGGTTGATTCTGATATTCAAAATGATAAAGTCTGTTAATATAATTGTTTTCAATATTTTGACTTCAATAAACTTGTATGTGTGGCACTTGATATAAGTTTTGTCTTCAAGAATTCAGAGCTACACAGAAATTCTTATTTGTGATACACAGCTGCATGCAATTATGGAAGAAAAAAACCACTGACATTCTAATTTGACAATATTAGTACGGTAATTTACTATTTAAATTACAAAGACAACATGATTAGACTTAACTTGCCTATATGTCATTGCTATAAGCTTAGTCTGTAAGAAATTGAAGTTACACAGACATTCAGACTTGACTAGATCAAGTTGCCCAGCTTTTATCCTGTGGTACGGTTGATGACCCAGTTTTCTAAAGTTGTATTTATCCTTGAACATTAAAGGTTGTGTTGTCACAAGTCGATCCTCAGAACCTTCCGTTTTGCTCTTACTGTTCACAAATGGCTTTTTATTTCCTGTAATTGAACATTATTTTATCATTTGTAAAACAAGAAAGAAAAAGAAGGTGATTTCTATGGTGAAGATTTGCTAACATTATCCTTAGAAGAAACTTGTATTTTCCATGGTGTCTCACACAAGGATAACAGACATTATAAGTGATGAAAATACCTCACCTAGCTTATGGCCATGTCAGCTAAAAAGGAATTAACTCAAAAATTATATTTCTGGTTATTTAGTTACAACTATTTGCATAGCAGTGAACAATTTAGAAAGTTAGAAAATATATTATCTGTTAAATTAAGAAAAAATCACATTCTAAGGTAGGCGATATCCAGAATTTCATAATATCAAAATTCAACCTGTTTTCAAATTAATAATAAAAAAATTAGAATAAAATAATTTAAATAATTTTTAACATAAGATTTCAAAATTAAAATCTTTACCATTTGACCAAATTCCTGCAAAGAAATCTGCCAGAGCTGAATGGAGTATCTTCTGGTTCTTTTCAGTACAATATCTATCCATGGCAGCCTCAATGAACTGTCTATGGTACCAGTATATTACTCTCATACCGTCTGCTCCTCTATCCACTAAAATTCAGAAAAACTTGGTTCACATGATGTCAAAAATGTCAAACAGTGTTATCTCAAACTATTGTCTATATCTTATATTGGTTTGCTGTTTATTAAGCACTTTGCTATCAAGATTTTCATTGGTCATTAGTTAAAAAATATATACACTTATTTAGCACTTAACTATCAAAATTTTCATTGGTCAATAAATGATTTGTAACAGCATCTTAGTTAGACAAGTCTATTTTTCTGGTACTTTAAATTTTATCGATAAGATGTTACCATGGTAATTTAACTAAAATATATTTCTTTTTCTCTGAAAAAATGAGGGGGAGTTGAGATCGTATGGTAGTTGGATTTACAACTATCAATGCAATCAGTGCCTATCACCACTAAAGTTCGATACAACATTATGTGATCAAGTTTGTCAGTGATTATCTCCGGGTACTCCATTTTACTCAACCAAAAAACGTGACTGCCACAATATAACTAAAAGTGGCATTAAACACCATAATCATTACCCTAACCTTTAATATGTAATACATGTACCTCCAAAGCTTTAAACTTGATCAACTGAATTAAACGTTTACTCCTAGCCAAACATCTTTCAGAAAATTGAGGATTTAAGCCACCAATTAATTTTTGGTGCAAACAGTAAAAGTCAATAAAATTTGTATCTTATTTCACTTGTCATAATAAATGAACTTACCAAGATATTGATCCAAATCTGTCTTCAGACGAACCAATAAAAGTGGTGGTGATCTCCTAGTAGGAGGTGTCCAATACTGGTAAACATCATTGAGAACATCATCATCACATGATAAAATATCCTCGAGTTCTGATTCAGACAGACCATTTAATGCTGTAAAGGTAAAGAGTAACAGGAGTTTATCAAGGTGTTTTGGGAATGGTACTCTTGGTATCCTTTTGGGAAATTTTTAATCGACAAATTGGTCATTTGGGAATCAAAATTAGGGGGTAAGATTGAAAATTTTGGGAATTTTGCATGATTTTAGAATATTTTTCATTGGGAAAGAGTCCTTTTACCGGACCCTGAGGAAGGCTAGAAAAATCCCCTAGTCATTTATCATCTGTAATCCACCCCTCCTTAGAATCTGGAAAAGAGTGATTGATTGTTGATTAACGCTAAGTTAGTGATCTATTTTTCAGCTATATCATGCAAAAACAGGTTACATTTTAAGTAGATGATGATGATGATGTCTGCTTTGTACAAGACCAACTCACTTAGTTCGATTCTTTCAGTGTTAGCTCATTAAAATAACAGTCTGTGGGTAAACATGTCCTTCCACTGATACATTATCATGATTCCAAACCAACCAGTCATTGCTCTTACTCCTTAATGCTACTTTACACCACAGAAGCGGTGGAATTTGGAATACTAATTTGCTGAAATCCTAGCATACTTTGTACAATATTAATTTTAACTTATATATATTACTGCATCAATAATTATCATAGAAGTGTATATACACATAGTACAACTTATTCTGCAATTGTGTGATTTGGACGAAATAAAGCATTTATAGTACCTGCATCATGTTGAGCAACAGTAAGAAATGGTAACAGTATAAGCACGGACCTCACAGAGATGACTATAACCAGGTGAGGATCCAGGATTTCAAGCTAGGGAAGGCGCAATTAAAAAAATTGTGCCGAGCGAAGGGAGGTGCGAACTTTTTTTGGGTATTTCGTGTGAAAAATCACGATTTTACGCCAAAAAATCATATTTTTTCCAATTTTAGGGGGGGCGTGCACCGGGTGCCCTCCCCCCTGGATCCACCCCTGAAAACCACGCTTTTTCAGACAATTCGGTAGTTGTATTGGACTTTTTGACATTTCAGGATAAATACAATATATGTAGATTGACTTTAAATATAAAATTTATTTGCACACCACACTGCAAAACAGATCAGAAAAGCTTGCCAAATGCTCTCTTTTCTACCTGTTTCTAAAGCTCATCCAAATAAATTATATATTGTCCGAAAATGTATGTATATTGTATATTTAACTACAGTCAGATATCTCAACATTCTACTAAAAAAAATTCTATAAATAATGGTACACTTACCAACCGTCAGATATCCTAATGTCCTACTAACAAATAAATTTCCATATCTCACTTCCAGTTGATGGAACAAAGTGTTAATACTTTCTCTGACTGTATTCTGAAGTACAGTCTGATCTGGTGGAGAGAAGGAACTCCATTGACATGCTTCGTCTAAACTCAGTTTGAGATATAACGCTAAAGGGCACTTATTAAAAGCTTTTACTACGATGTCATTTTGATTAGGTGTTAGAGTTCTGTGTTGTGATTCCAGCCAACTTTTTATAATTGACTTGGCATCTTTAACAGACAGGACAGGTACGTCAATAAAGGAGTCATCATCAGGTAATGCAGCCTAGAAATAATTGTAAAATATTTGTAATAAGCAACAGACAATATTGATAATATCTTACAGACAGAATCACAACCACAATAAGAACAGACACTCAAAACATAGCAATGAAAGTGCTGAGTGTACAGGTGGGTAGGTGTTTTATGGTGTTTAATGCCACTTTCAACAAAATTTCAGTCATATCATTGCGGTCAGTTTTATTGGCGGAGGAGATCGGAGTACCCGTAGAAAACCACCAACCTGCTGCAAGTCACTGACAAACTTTATCACATAATGTTGTATCGAGTACACCAATATAACTTTATTTGAAACTTTTTGTATCTGAATTTCTCTTTTTTTAAATTCATTGATTTTGTTTAATTTGTTTGATGTTTAATAAACAATCACTTTTAATAGAATTTTTCTGGTTAAAATAAACATGAAAACAATCTTTATGTTATCATTTGAATATTTTTCAAAAATGTAAAATATTGGAATGCTGTGAACACAGGCCGTCTAAAATTGTCAAATTATCAAGTTCTAGGAATATTTATTCTGTATTTTATCAGGAAATATTGATATCAAACATATTTTTTTCTCTCAATATTTTAAATGCATGAAGTAGATAAGACCATTTTTTTTCTGAAAAATAAAGAAATATTACCTACATTTTAGTATTTACTGGTAAAGTGACATGTTTTCAAATCAAAACAGGAATCAATTTGCACCCAAAATTTAAGCTACCATTGTCATAAACATATACTAGTAAAAAAACAAGGTATACAGTGGAACCTATCTAATCCAACACACCAAGGGACCAGGGAAATATGTCGGATTGTAAAGAATGTCGGAATACTCAGGTTTTATTTTAGTTAACAGAAATACCTTGGGACCATAAATTTTTGTCTGATGTCGGAAAACTCAGGTGTCCGATTGGACAAGTTCCAATGTATTTTTCTTTTAAACATGTACTAGTATTTCAAAATATATTACAGCCTTCATAGCCTACGTGAATGGTTATTTTTAACATTTATTTCTATGGCAACCCAATGAGATTTCACCTTTAGTTTAGGAAACGCCTCATACTGTCTATCTACTAATGTAGACACGACAATCTTGACATTTTCAGAAAATCCTGTTGGCAGCCATGACACACCTCTGGCACCATTAGCTGGATCTAACTGGTCCAAGGAATCCAGGAAGATTATCAGAGGAGCATTCCCAAAAGGCAGTCCTAATGAGGCAACAAAATCTTCTTTTAAGTCTTCAATGCCCTGTAAAAAGTCAGATGTGCTTTTGATACAGTAGTAATATTACACATATTATAGTACAAAATTATTTGGGTAATTCATCTATAACTCTTAGAAACTGTAAACAAATCTGAATTGGTTACTGAAAAAAACATTTGTACCTTAAAAGTTATATTTATAGAGAATTAAAAGTTATTTTTTACACAAAAAACATACCTCCTCATCTTTCTAACATTCTTCATCTAGTTAAGTAATCCCATCAAAAATGTAGATAGATCTTTTCAAAAAGGGCAATAACTTCTTCAAAAATGGTTTGATCAATCTGCAGTAATGATATGTGGTTCTGCAGGCAAAGATTTTGATAAAATATTTGAAGTCAAATAGGGCAATTGCAGGCTTACCACATCACTAAGACTTGTTTCTTGACCATAAATCTTCTTTATCTGTAGAATAAGACTTTTGAGTAATGGACCTATGGTTGAACTATCAGGAGTTGTTCCTAAAAATCTGTTAAATACAAATACAATGTACATGTATAAGAAATATCCATTATTGTCATGTTTTTGTATTGCAATATTCATTTTGTAGAAACAGCTTATCTCTCCTGAATTGTTGACAACTTATACAAGTCCTGTCATTATGATGACTTATCATATTTTTTTGAACTTCAAGTCACAAATAGTGTAAATGATATCATATGCTACTTCAAAATAACGTCTGACATAAAATAAATACAGTAAAACTTGTCTTAAAGGACACCTCGATATAACAAATCACTAACTGTCTATAAAGGGTAGAATAATTTTTTCCATTAATGAATAGTGCATATAATTTTAAACTGTATATAAAAGGCAGCTGCTCATAGAAGGCACATTATCATGTTCCTTGCAGTGCCTTTTCTATATGGATTTGACTGTACATGTTTAGTCTTAAATATCATTAAGGAGCAAAACCGTATCACTGGTGAAATGGCTAAAATGCCTGCCACGGGTCAACATTGGTGTAATGGCTAGAATGCCTGCCACGGGTCAACATTGGTGTAATGGCTAGGATGCCTGCCATGGGTCAACATTGGTGTAATGGCTAGAATGCCTGCATGGGTCAACATTGGTGTAATGGATAGAATGCCTGCCATGGGTCAACATTGGTGTAATGGATAGAATGCATGCCACGGGTCAACATTGGTGTAATGGATAGAATGCATGCCACGGGTCAACATTGGTGTAATGGCTAGAATGCCTGCCACGGGTCAACATTGGTGTAATGGATAGAATGCATGCCACGGGTCAACATTGGTGTAATGGATAGAATGCATGCCATGGGTCAACATTGGTGTAATGGATAGAATGCATGCCACGGGTCAACATTGGTGTAATGGATAGAATGCCTGCCACGGGTCAACATTGGTGTAATGGATAGAATGCCTGCCACGGGTCAACATTGGTGTAATGGATAGAATGCCTGCCACGGGTCAACATTGGTGTAATGGATAGAATGCATGCCACGGGTCAACATTGGTGTAATGGATAGAATGCATGCCACAGGTCAACATTGGTGTAATGGATAGAATGCCTGCATGGGTCAACATTGGTGTAATGGATAGAATGCATGCCACGGGTCAACATTGGTGTAATGGATAGGATGCATGCCACGGGTCAACATTGGTGTAATGGATAGAATGCCTGCCACGGGTCAACATTGGTGTAATGGATAGAATGCATGCCACGGGTCAACATTGGTGTAATGGATAGAATGCATGCCATGGGTCAACATTGGTGTAATGGATAGAATGCCTGCCACGGGTCAACATTGGTGTAATGGATAGAATGCATGCCACGGGTCAACATTGGTGTAATGGATAGAATGCCTGCCACGGGTCAACATTGGTGTAATGGATAGAATGCATGCCACGGGTCAACATTGGTGTAATGGATAGAATGCATGCCACGGGGTCAACATTGGTGTAATGGATAGAATGCCTGCCACAGGTCAACATTGGTGTAATGGATAGAATGCATGCCACGGGTCAACATTGGTGTAATGGATAGAATGCATGCCACGGGTCAACATTGGTGTAATGGATAGAATGCATGCCACGGGTCAACATTGGTGTAATGGATAGAATGCATGCCATGGGTCAACATTGGTGTAATGGATAGAATGCATGCCACGGGTCAACATTGGTGTAATGGATAGAATGCATGCCACGGGTCAACATTGGTGTAATGGATAGAATGCATGCCACGGGTCAACATTGGTGTAATGGATAGAATGCATGCCACGGGTCAACATTGGTGTAATGGATAGAATGCATGCCACGGGTCAACATTGGTGTAATGGATAGAATGCATGCCACGGGTCAACATTGGTGTAATGGATAGAATGCCTGCCACGGATCAACATTGGTGTAATGGATAGAATGCATGCCACAGGTCAACATTGGTGTAATGGCTAGAATGCATGCCACGGGTCAACATTGGTGTAATGGATAGAATGCATGCCACGGGTCAACATTGGTGTAATGGCTAGAATGCATGCCACGGGTCAACATTGGTGTAATGGATAGAATGCATGCCACGGGTCAACATTGGTGTAATGGATAGAATGCATGCCACGGGTCAACATTGGTGTAATGGATAGAATGCATGCCACGGGTCAACATTGGTGTAATGGATAGAATGCATGCCATGGGTCAACATTGGTGTAATGGATAGAATGCCTGCCACGGGTCAACATTGGTGTAATGGATAGAATGCATGCCACGGGTCAACATTGGTGTAATGGATAGAATGCATGCCACGGGTCAACATTGGTGTAATGGATAGAATGCCTGCCACGGGTCAACATTGGTGTAATGGATAGAATGCATGCCACGGGTATGGTGTAATGGATAGAATGCCCGCCACGGGTCAACATTGGTGTAATGGATAGAATGCATGCCACGGGTCAACATTGGTGTAATGGATAGAATGCATGTCACGGGTCAACATTGGTGTAATGGATAGAATGCATGCCATGGGTCAACATTGGTGTAATGGATAGAATGCATGCCACGGGTCAACATTGGTGTAATGGATAGAATGCATGCCACGGGTCAACATTGGTGTAATGGATAGAATGCATGCCACGGGTCAACATTGGTGTAATGGATAGAATGCATGCCACGGGTCAACATTGGTGTAATGGATAGAATGCATGCCACGGGTCAACATTGGTGTAATGGATAGAATGCATGCCACGGGTCAACATTGGTGTAATGGATAGAATGTATGCCACGGGTCAACATTGGTGTAATGGATAGAATGCCTGCCACGGGTCAACATTGGTGTAATGGATAGAATGCCTGCCACGGGTCAACATTGGTGTAATGGATAGAATGCCTGCCACTGGTCAACATTGGTGTAATGGATAGAATGCCTGCCACGGGTCAACATTGGTGTAATGGATAGAATGCCTGCCACGGGTCAACATTGGTGTAATGGATAGAATGCCTGCCACGGGTCAACATTGGTGTAATGGATAGAATGCATGCCACGGGTCAACATTGGTGTAATGGATAGAATGCATGCCACGGGTCAACATTGGTGTAATGGATAGAATGCATGCCACGGGTCAACATTGGTGTAATGGATAGAATGCATGCCACGGGTCAACATTGGTGTAATGGATAGAATGCATGCCACGGGTCAACATTGGTGTAATGGATAGAATGCATGCCACGGGTCAACATTGGTGTAATGGATAGAATGCCTGCCACGGGTCAACATTGGTGTAATGGATAGAATGCCTGCCACGGGTCAACATTGGTGTAATGGATAGAATGCCTGCCACGGGTCAACATTGGTGTAATGGATAGAATGCCTGCCACGGGTCAACATTGGTGTAATGGATAGAATGCCTGCCACGGGTCAACATTGGTGTAATGGATAGAATGCCTGCCATGGGTCAACATTGGTGTAATGGATAGAATGCATGCCACGGGTCAACATTGGTGTAATGGATAGAATGCATGCCACGGGTCAACATTGGTGTAATAGATAGAATGCATGCCACGGGTCAACATTGGTGTAATGGATAGAATGCATGCCACGGGTCAACATTGGTGTAATGGATAGAATGCATGCCACGGGTCAACATTGGTGTAATGGATAGAATGCATGCCACAGGTCAACATTGGTGTAATGGATAGAATGCATGCCACGGGTCAACATTGGTGTAATGGATAGAATGCATGCCACGGGTCAACATTGGTGTAATGGATAGAATGCATGCCACGGGTCAACATTGGTGTAATGGCTAGAATGCATGCCATGGGTCAACATTGGTGTAATGGATAGAATGCATGCCACGGGGTCAACATTGGTGTAATGGATAGAATGCATGCCACGGGGTCAACATTGGTGTAATGGCTAGAATGCATGCCACGGGTCAACATTGGTGTAATGGATAGAATGCCTGCCATGGGTCAACATTGGTGTAATGGCTAGAATGCATGCCACGGGTCAACATTGGTGTAATGGATAGAATGCATGCCACGGGTCAACATTGGTGTAATGGCTAGAATGCATGCCACGGGGTCAACATTGGTGTAATAGATAGAATGCCTGCCACGGGTCAACATTGGTGTAATGGATAGAATGCATGCCAGGGGTCAACATTGGTGTAATGGCTAGAATGCCTGCCACGGGTCAACATTGGTGTAATGGATAGAATGCATGCCACGGGTCAACATTGGTGTAATGGCTAGGATGCATGCCATGGGGTCAACATTGGTGTAATAGATAGAATGCATGCCACGGGGTCAACATTGGTGTAATGGATAGAATGCATGCCACGGGTCAACATTGGTGTAATGGATAGAGTGCATGCCACGGGTCAACATTGGTGTAATGGCTAGAATGCATGCCACAGGTCAACATTGGTGTAATGGATAGAATGCATGCCACGGGGTCAACATTGGTGTAATGGATAGAATGCATGCCACGGGGTCAACATTGGTGTAATGGCTAGAATGCATGCCACGGGTCAACATTGGTGTAATGGATAGAATGCATGCCACGGGTCAACATTGGTGTAATGGCTAGAATGCATGCCACGGGTCAACATTGGTGTAATGGATAGAATGCATGCCACGGGTCAACATTGGTGTAATGGCTAGAATGCATGCCACGGGGTCAACATTGGTGTAATAGATAGAATGCCTGCCACGGGTCAACATTGGTGTAATGGATAGAATGCATGCCACGGGTCAACATTGGTGTAATGGATAGAATGCATGCCACGGGTCAACATTGGTGTAATGGCTAGAATGCATGCCACGGGGTCAACATTGGTGTAATAGATAGAATGCCTGCCACGGGTCAACATTGGTGTAATGGATAGAATGCATGCCACGGGTCAACATTGGTGTAATGGCTAGAATGCCTGCCACGGGTCAACATTGGTGTAATGGCTAGGATGCATGCCACGGGGTCAACATTGGTGTAATAGATAGAATGCATGCCACGGGGTCAACATTGGTGTAATGGATAGAATGCATGCCACGGGTCAACATTGGTGTAATGGATAGAATGCATGCCACGGGTCAACATTGGTGTAATGGATAGAATGCATGCCATGGGTCAACATTGGTGTAATGGATAGAATGCATGCCACGGGGTCAACATTGGTGTAATGGATACAATGCCTGCCACGGGGTCAACATTGGTGTAATGGCTAGGATGCCTGCCACGGGGTCAACATTGGTGTAATGGCTAGGATGCCTGCCACAGGGTCAACATTGGTGTAATGGCTAGGATGCCTGCCACAGGGTCAACATTGGTGTAATGGATACAATGCCTGCCACGGGGTCAACCCAAAGACTATAAAACGTTATTTGCTGCTTCTTCACTAGAACTGAATTTGATTACATGGAATTCATTCTGTCTACTGACAGACGATGACACAGGATGACATAACATGACCGCAATATTTTTACTGTCATATAAGGAAAAAAATACAGCCCACATTTTCCAAAGAGAAACTACCAATATTAATGAAAATGTCCTTGGTAATGCAATAAATGAAATTTATATATCCTAATAAAAGTATTATGCAAATCACACTACTTCTATTTGTAGTATGTGAACTAATTTTACCTGCAGACAACAGCAGCTTGTTTAAGCCATGAAGTTTTAGTCAGTTTGGCTGCCATGGCAATAATAGATGTTTTACCACAGCCAGATGATCCATGTACAACTAATGGATTCTGGCTATGTCCCGTTACATAACCTTTTATTTTCTGTTGAAAAAAAAATTAACAAAAGTAATGTTATGTATACAGGTCATTTTAACCTGATTGAATAAAAAAACTAGATGTGTCGGAACAACACGAATGTCCCCGCCATGAATATTAAGGAGGCTCGCAAATGTTTCACCCTTTTTTAATTCCCTCAGTAATAGGTTAAGAATAACAAATGAATTTCAAAGTTGATCTGTAACTTATGATTATACACTCTCATGCCAAAAATCAAGTCAATATCTCCAAGCATAGCGAAAAAAAGTGGTGACAACTAAATATTTGGCCAAATTTCAAAGTCCAAGGGCCATGACTTGGCCAAAAATCATTGGACCAGAACGAAACGTAAACTTGATCTGTAACTTATCATTATACACCCAAATCCCAAATATCAAGTCAATATCTCAAAGCATAGTGAAAAAAAGTGGTCGTAACTGTTTTATTTCAGGAATTACGGACATGGGTAACACTATATGTCCCAGCCACTTAGTGGCGGGGACAAAAAAATCATATTTCATAATAAATTTAATATCATATGGGAAGGGTTGAATTGTCTGAATCAACTGATCTTCATACAGACAGATATTTCCACTTGTTTAGATGCATGCAAGTGGCAATTTCTACTGACTACTGACTTCCCCATCGTAATTGTAATGATATAATAGAGAATTGTGTTAAACAAAAGTTAAATTAATATAAGTTACCGAGAGTGTTTTATGTCACATATTTTTTTTCTTCAAAATGTAACAGACTAAAATACGTATCCGGTAGTCTTCAATCTCACATTTCATAAGAATAATTATATAATTATTAAAGGTATTTCTCAAAATGCAATGGGTCTTTCCCCTTTTTACTGTACATAGATCCTTTTCCTTCTTCTACCACCAACAAGTCTATTACCAGACTCAGACAATGGGTATCACAGCATGTCTCTTATAAGAAACAGGAACCACTTACCCTTCCTGAGCACCTGGGTTTTTCTTGATTTATTAGTGAGTGTTGCTCATCATTTTAGTTTTCTGTGTTGTGTTTTTTTGTTTTTTTTGTGTTTGTTTTGTGTCTTGTGCCCAATGTTGCCTGTGTCTCTGGATTGTCCATTCAAGATTGCTCCTTTGATTTTCACTAGTATTTATCTATAAATACAAGGTACTTGTGGTGACAAATACTGACAACTGACTTCATTTCCAATATACCTGTAAAATATCATCTCTTCCTCGAAACCCATTAGACTTGTGTTGACAAAACACAATTTGTTGTTTACATTCTTCCAGAATAGGCTCAACCAATTCTTGTTTCTCTCGTGCTTTAATAGCCGTATCTATCATCTGCTGCATGTTAGTGACCAGATCTTCACTAATTTTATTTAAATATTGAGAATGTTCTTTGACATTTGGATCAATTCCTAAAACAACCAATGAAATGTAAGTAAATAATTATTTTCAATTATCTAACATTAATTACCTTTGTACTATGAAAATGAGGTCAAAGTCGGGTGACATGTTCGTGCTATGATCATATTTAAAAAATGTATCAACTAAGATGTCAAATACAATTTGCTGGACATTTTGTTATATTCCTCATTCATGTCGTTAAAACATTGTACAGTCCAACCTGTTCATGTGGTCACCCCTATTAAGCAGTCACCTGTATTAAAATGTCACCTTTATTTTGTCCTGTCATAGAAAATTTTATTTGAATTTAACCTCTTTTAAAGGGTTACCTGCCTTATAAGACCACTTTTTCTTTGTCCCAAATATGACCTCTTAATATAGGTTTGACTGCACAAGTAAAATTTTTAAAATGCCACACCAGAGCAAAATTAAGAACTGTGTACACTGAGCATGTCTTGACCTCAGCAATTTAACATAGCATGAGTGTGAACACAATAATATGTTTGTCACTGAATTATAATAAACTGATCAATACAATGTTGTATGCAAATTTGAGAATATACATCTTTTATTCTTTCAACACAAATATTTCAGCTATTATTTTTAAAAATTCCACCATTTACTTTTTTGAATTCCAAGAATGCAAGGAAACTAAAGCTTTCCATGAAAGAAGGTATAAATAGTCAATCAATCATGTGATTTGACAATGATGTGAAGACTATCATCATTTCTATTGGATGAAATTTAAAAAAAAAAAATTACACAATACAAATTAATTCCACTCATTGATTATGGTGTGCATTGCCATTTGAGATGTGTGTAAAATAATTGTTCAATTCTGCTATTAATAACCTATTTTTTTATTATAACAATTATTAAACACATCAACGAATTTGCAATAAAACAGTAAAAACAACAAATATTTTGCCATCTGACATCTCTGATGTTGAGAATAAAACTGAAAGATGATTAGCTTTTCAACAAAAAAAAACAAAAAAACGTGACAGATTTTATTTTTATTTATTATTTTTTGCATTCTAATTTGTCCTTAATTTACTCATTACAGTCCAAATGGGCAAAAGATTAATCTATTCTTGGAATATCCCTTATTGAATATAAAAGTTAAGAATCATTCGTTGTACCGGTATTTCATAAATATTAGACACACTATCTACAAAACAGAGGCTACATTACTTTATGGATCAGTGAATAAACAAGATGTAGACAATCTTTATGTCTGGCAACATTTCATTAACATAAATTTTGACGAAAATTTTTAATTGTAAGCAAATCAACTACAAATTTTAAACCTTGCAAGAAAGGGAGAAAAGAAAGTACAAATAGTCTGTTTGGTGACTCTGAAAATAGGGAAAAAAATTCCTAAAAAATCAACGGGTTGTCAAATTTTCTTTTTAATTATATTTATATTAAGGACTTATTATTACATATTATAGGTGAATTTATCAAAAAAATTCATTAAAGAATAAAAAAGTTTGCCATAGGACTTAATTGTAAAATTATGTCATTTTGTCATGTAACAAACATGGGAGTAAATACTACTGAAATGAACAGCAACATGTGGTCAGTATTGACAAACAGCAAGTCAGCTGATTTCATCATTAGCATGTTACATCAGATGTTTACTACTGGCCATACCAAATATGGACAATATTCAAATTAGATTTACACCTGTTCAGGTAAAAATCAATAATGATGATACATTATTACATAACTGATTGTGGAGCATTTAAAGTACATGCAAACTATCCATTCCCTTTATGTGCATAGAGGTTAATAATAGAGAACAAAATTACCTGAAAACGTTGTTTATTCTGACCAGTACATATCAGTAGTTTCACCCTCACTGTCATGATCCCCATCTGAATCAGTGTCACTATCACTGTCTAGATTTATAATAATTTTTGGAATTTCCTCTATAATGTGGTCAGATTTCCAATATTGTGGTTCTATTTTGTTTTCAACATGAATGCAAAAGTTAGTCCACTTTTCTGGGGTTATGGTTTTAAATCCTTTTATTATTAAGTCCTTTACATCATTAGTTTTAAATGGTCAAACTGTTTATCAATTATTCAAAACATCTTGAATCTTTAGCCTAATATGGCATTCCCATGTGACTGAAATTAGCATAACAACAGACAGGAAAGAACAGGTAAGGCTGTTCATTATAATGGCAGCCTCCTTTACTTACAATCTGATAAAATTAGTATTGGGCCCTATGGAGATTTTTTTTATTATTT
This sequence comes from Bathymodiolus brooksi, assembly GCA_963680875.1. NCBI lineage: Eukaryota > Metazoa > Mollusca > Bivalvia > Mytilida > Modiolidae > Bathymodiolus > Bathymodiolus brooksi. Next base: position 112,046,541 of record OY804576.1, read on the forward strand.
GAATTTTTTCTTTGACAACTTTTACTCAGATATGTATTGAATAATGTGTGCCTAAAATGTTAAAAAGAGCAATAGAAAGCAAATCCCTGATTTTTAAATAATTTTTTCCCCTATTTTCAGAGTCACCAAACAGACTATACCTGGTTTACATTAAAAAGGCAGAGCTAGTGGATGACGAATAGGAGAGGAGAAATTTTGACAATTTACTTGTAGCCTCTGTTTTGAAGATTATTAGACGAAGTGTAATTCTTAATTTATTAACAAGATATATGCCAATATGTCACTGAACTTCAACTCAAACATAATGTATTGATGGTGACCATATTTGTTACGGTAGAAAACTGAGACATTTAGTAGGGAGTTTTTAATGTTCATGCTCCTCCACAAAGTCACTCCAGAATATGTGATTTACATAGTTAAATCAGAAGTTTTACAATAGTGCATGTGTTCAACAATCTAATCCTTGACATTATTTCTTCACTGAAACTCTCAAACATTCAATCGTGTATTATGTAAATACATATATAGTTTTATCATACCTCTACTCTTTCCTGTAAAAAAAATAACATCTACTGACTAGTCAGTATAAAAATGGTATTTTCTGATACTTTTTCAAACTGGAAAGTTAACTTACAATTCCATGTGCCTTGATTGAAAACTAGAGGCTCACTTAGGCTACCCATTTTATCACTACAATATTTTGGATAATTATTGCATGAAAAAATAAAATCCATTTAAAAACTATACCTTTCATACTTAGAAATAGTATGGGAGTCCTATTGAAGCAATATCACTTAAGAAGAAATTCCCCCCAACAAATTATACTCAACCACAGCAGTCAACTAAGATTTCTGATCTACCAAAAGAAATTACCATAAAATGATCGTTCAGTTCATGATTGGGTCTGTAGATTTATCAGATTCTGAGACGAAGGCTTTAAATTCTTAATTCTTATCTATTTTTAGCAGTATTGTTAGATAAACATATCATATACACATTGTGTTTGTACAATAACTTGTATCAGGGCTAGGGGCTGTAATGGTCGTGATTATATGGTAGTTGGATTTACAACTACCTGTGCAATCAGTGGCTATCACCACTGATATTGCGAATTTGAATCCCGCTCAGGTAAGGTGTGCTCGATATAACATTATGTGATAAAGTTTATCAGTGACTTGTGGCAGGTCGGTGGCTTTATCTGGGTGCTCTGGTTTCCTCCACCAATAAAAACTGACTGCCACGATAAAACTGAAATATTGTTGAAAGTGGCGTTCAACACCATAACCCTAAACCTGTATCAGGCTTGTCTGTGGTGATAATCTGTGTCACTTTAACGCATCGTTACAGCGACTTGTAATGATATACATATACAGATCATCAACAGACTAGCACTGACACAAACAGTTATATAATAAACACAATGTGCAATACAATATTTACATATCAAAGCATAATTAAGTCCTTGTGATATTTTTTGAGATACCGGCATTTATTTTTCCAAAGATAAATCTGAAAATAAAAAAACAATGAGAAATGATTCAAATCTGCCACACTTGTGGGCCAAATTGACATGTAGTAAGTAATTAGAGGGAGTATGGTTTATGGTGTTTAATGCCACTTTCAACAATATTTCAGCTATATCGTGGCGGTCACTTTTATTGATGGAGGAAACCGGAAAAAACTACTGACCTGCCACAAGTTACTGAAAAACTTTATCACATAACGTTGTATTGAGTAAACCTTGCCTGAACAGGATTCAAACTCAGTGGTGATAGGCACTGATTGCACAGGTAGTTGTAAATCCAACAACCATACGACTAAGATGACCCCCAAGTAAGTAATTAGAGCCTACCTCCAGAAATCCATTTGACATTATAAGTCACTATGTTTTTTTCAGGCAGAGCTTTAGACATCCTTTCATCCTTTAGCTCAGACAAAAGCTGTCTCGATTTCTTCCATTTTTCTTCCTCTCCACTGAAATCTATAAAGACAAATTGATAATATACAATATATAATACAGACAAACCTGTCTTATGTGACCTCCCATGAGAGCATTGAAATAGGGTCATATAAGACAGGTGGTCGTTAAATACATGTACAGGTTTATTTTATATGAAATCCACAGTAAAGGGAAATTAAAATTAATGTCACATAATACAAGCTATCGCTTAATAGAGGTAGTCACTAAAGCCAGTTTGACTGCATAAAGACACTCATAAAACTTGGAGATATCAGATACAGACAATACAGTTACAGTGTGTGATATCACGTAACAGATGACTTCGATGAGGCAACCCCCCTCCCCCATTCATTTATTTCAAGTTATATTTTTCTACAGATCTATTCTCAAATTGGCTATGAACATTAACAGCAATTTAGTTTTCAGAACTTCGTCTACAGTTTCTTTGGACAGTTTCATGAACACCAGCTAACTATATTAGCCTTTTAACAAACAAGATCTAATTATTGCAGGTTTGGTTTATGGTGCTTAATGCCACTTTCAACAATATTTCAGTTATATCGTGGCAGTCAAATTTATTGGTGAAGGAAACCGGAATGCCCAGAGAAAATCACCGACCTATTGCAAGTCACTGACGAACTTTCTAATTATTACATGGTAATTATATTTAATACTATAAATGTATTCTTACCTATATACCTAGACCATGATTTAGATTGTTTATCATCCTCTATTCCAAGTAAGTTACGTTTAAACCACATACAAGTTGTATCTTGGTTCTTTACCTCCAAAAGTCCTCTTTGTATTTCTCTTTCAGTTACTGCAAGTTATTAAAAAAAAAGTTGTTTATTTTTTTCATCTTAAGTTTTTATTAGATAGGCACCAATGAAATACAGTGGTTATTGTTATGGTGTTTAACACCACTTTCAACAATATTTCAGTTATATCGTGGTGGTGAGTTTTATTGGTGGAGGAAACCGAAGTACTCGGAGAAAACCGCTGACCTGCCGCAAGTCATTGAGAAACTTTGTCACATAATGTTGTATCAAGTATACCTCGCCTGAATGGGATTCACAACATTAGTGGTGATAGGCACTGTTTGCATAGGTAGTTGTAAATCCAACTACCATACGATCACGAATATGACAGCCTCCTATGAAATACATTTGTACTAAGATTTCTAGCTATAATGTATAATGATTAACAAAGCCAAATAAATGCAAAATTCTTTATTCCAATAGATGAGACTGTACATGTACCACTACTAAACAAGGACACACAATGTCATAGCATGTGATTATAATTACAAATTGATGTCAATTGTACACTTCTACAGAAGAAATATTCATTTTATTTCGTGTAGTACATGCATTTTCATCATTAGGAGTTTATTTTTTTGTACAGCAAAATTAATCAATGAATGATTGACTTCTCATTGAGAAATGTAAACTTCCCATTAACTGAACTCCACAAAGGACAAAAGGTATTGTATTTATTCAAAGGTAGAGTTTATCTTCAAATAAATTATTTATCTTGAGGAACACCAACTGATACACAGGAAAAGTTTTATTTCCCATGTAATAATAAAAAACCTTTATACCGGTACTTAAACATCAACACCATTAGATGAAGAACAGCATTTAAAGTGTTCTTTTTTTACTTTTATGTGTATCTAAAAGGCAAGACATAATTTCTCTTATGTTCAGTCATGTACAACAAACTAAGTACCGGTGATCTAATTTTGAATGTTAAAACACTTAATTATTTTTTTTTACCAGACACAAGATAATTCCTGGACTTTTCTGGTCCTAAACATTTCTCTGCAGCTGCCGCTAGTAAATCCTGCATTTTATCACTGTCTTTCCACCAATCATCTTTGGCCTTGTTTCGATCTTCTTTATTGTTTGAGATAAAATCAGGAAGAAGTGTACTAATTCTCTGAAGAACATATACTGGAGGAACGGCATTGTCGTCTCGTTTATACCATCTGAAACATTCACCAAGAAAGTCACACACTATGTTTTTTAAGTTTGTAAGCAAATTTTAAAAGTTCATTGATACAGATACATAAATTTACCATTAACTGGAAAAACAACATTGAAAAGATATATACAGCTATATTTTACTAATGTTTTTATGCTTGTTAGTTTACTTGTATTACGTCATTTAATAAATGACATTTAACTGGATGTATGGCTATAAAAAGCCCTTACTAATGGGGAAATCTACATGTATTAAAGGTTAACCTATTTACACAAATACAAAGTACAGTCAAACCTGTATTAAGGGGGCCGTAGCTATAATCCGACAGTCCGATAGTCCGACGGTCCGATAGTCCGACAAATGCTTTAAACTGATGAAAGTTTTGAAAAATAATAGTGCCAAAAATGATATATTCGTAATTTCAGAATATGGGCCATTCATTTTTATACGCCCGTCAAAATACGGGCTTATTATGGCATACCGCTGTTCGTCCGTCCGTCCACGCCTCGTACGATAACATCTCTCACTTGTTCCCCTTTTTACTGATAGGTCACGTCGTGACATACATTGTATTGATAAAAGGGGGAGCAAGTGAGAGGTGTGATTTTAGTCAGTTTGGAAAACGCCAGTTTTCATATGGTACATGTATATACAATTAATTGGTTTAAAAAAGTGCAGAATATTAATTACTGTTCTCACGCTGCACAACTAACCTTCAATTGTCCTAAAAGAGGGGGGGGGGGGCGTATCATGGCACAGTTGTTTATTTTGTCATATTCCGATGCTGTTTCTTTCCGTGATATAAGGGGTCACTTAGGGACATTTCCTTCAATCGTAACTTTTTATATATGCGTTTGTCGTAGAAGGCGACTATAGCAGGGTCACCCGTCGGAATCCCGGGGAATAAAAATAGAACCAACTTGTCGTCGGAAGAGACAGAAAAACATGTTCTCGTGTTAAGCCGTTGCCCATGTTGACCCATCCCAGAGTCTCCTCTTTCTGATTTTTTGTTTACAAACTTTTCTCATCCTGAACATGACTGAAATATTGCTTGCTGGACCTTAAGCAATCAATCAATCAATCAATCAATTCGCACACATTATTGTATCCAGCTCTATTGGTGTGTCGACATTGCTTTTTAACATAAATATTCCATGATAAAGGGCGGGGGACACTGGTACGCTCTCCTTTTGACTTTTCCTTTTTTTGTATTTCTTTTTTTTGTGTATTCATTTATTTCATCTTTCTTTTTAATAGTGACTTTTCTTGGCTGGACTCGGCTACACGCTACTTAAATAAAGCCTGAAGTAGTCGCTACTAAAAAATATACGGGATACTTACACTACCGATTCATCACGATTGGATCCAGGTCTTTATGGAGTCCGTGTTGTTCATATATGTGGGGTATTTTTTAGCTCTTGTGTGGCCCTGCCAATTGTTTGTCCGTCTATGATATCGTGTTTCTGATGTTCTGGACCTTTCTTTTGTGAGTAAACGGTTCGGTTTCTGGCCCCATATTACACACGTTATAGTGTTAACTTTCAAAGAAATATAGCATTTGTCGGACTATCGGACCGTCGGACTATTGCACTGTAGGATTATAGGTCGGACCCCGTATTAAGAGGTTACATTTCGGACAAATTTACCAGATAGGTGACCTCTTAAAAGAGGTTCAATTCATATCAAATTTTCTATGACAGGACAAGAAAAGGTGACCATTTAATACAGGTGACTGCATGGGTAGGTTTGACCGTATACTAAAAGAACATATGTATTGACTAACTTGTTTAGTAAATCTTTATCTTCTGCAGAGGTTATTGCTGGTAAAAGTTGTTCAAATTCTTTGGCTTCAATTTGTTTCAGCAGATTTCTGTATCCATATCTGTGTGACAACAAAGACTGGAAAACAAAAGAAAATAATTATGTCATTCAGAGAGGAATAGCAATGACAGTAATTGTTATTATACAGGGAGAGTGTCTTATAAGAGGCAGAAACTGCTTACTCTTCACGAGCACCTGGGTTCAAAACGAACCCTTCCCCCCTCCTCATTGTTACAAAATTCAATATTCATAACACACTAAGTATTACTTCTTCAATCCAGATACAATTGCATTTTCATTACTGGTCTTTAAGACAAGGTTTGGGCCCATAAAACTAGTTTTAACTGTGGCATATTTTATTGAATGCCAGGAAATTGAGCAGTCATGTATTTGTGTGTTAGGGGTATTTCTATGATTTCTCTATTGGGTTTTATAACTATTCCAACAATGTGGTATTTTTCTTGTTTTTCATTTTATTCCCATCTCAGCCATTTTTTATATTTGAACCACAAGAGCGGGGATCCCATATACCCTGAAGCAAAATTTGTGTAAATTTGAATCTACAAAGAGCTCCCTGGCTTTTGAAAAGGTGTTGTTATTTGTTGTTGAATAAAAATAAATCAAATAACAGATACCTAAATACGCTATTTTATATGATCATGTAGCCTAAAATGAAGGTCATATCCCAGGACCATTATTGTTTACACCACTTGTATCAATGAATTTCAAAACCCAACAGTATTAGGGACCGACCATTTAACTTGAAGGGGGGGGTTATGGTTTTTTGTTTTGTTCAGAATTTTTTTTTCGGACAACACAAGAGTTAGAATATTTATTTTTTTTCCAGAATTTAACATTAGGTTATATGACAAAAACTCTGAATCAGATTATTTTTTTTTTTCCTCCACCAAAATCAGAATATTTTTTTCAGCAACATTGGGAATCAGAATATTTTTTTAGAAAAAAAACCATAACCCCCCCCCCCCCCCCCCCTTCAAGTTAAATGGTCGTTCCCTTACTAGGTACCAGGTTTAGAGGTGTACATAGGAAACCAGTCTTCCAGGAGAATATCACCGAGGATAAACAACTAAAGTTTGTGAGTTCGAAACCCGTTCATGACAAGGTGTACTCGATACTTGTAACATTATGTGATAAAGTTTGTCAGTGACTGGCAACAGGTCGGTTGTTTTCTCCAGGTACTCCGGTTTCTTCCACCAATAAAACAGTTGACCGCCACGATATAATTGAAATATTGTTGAAAGTGGTGTTAAACACCATAAACCAACCAACCAACCAAGGATAAACAAGTACAAGTATCAAGTTAAGTTTCTGTACAAGTCAAGCACACCTAATGGTTAGATGAGTGCTAGCCTTGACCTCATTGGTGAGAGACTAGTGGTCATTATTGACAATTGATTGCCTTAATCGCTAGACCACGGCATCCACAGGAATGTATTAATGAGACATTAACAAATAAATATATATTACCACAAAATTAGGACCAGTAGATAGTTTTTGGCACCGTTCCAATTCTCTTAGACAGAGATCAAGTACGCTGTGATCATCAGTAGCTTCGTCTCTTATACCCCACCTCATATCAACAACCTGGAAATCGTATCCATGGTCACGACAGAAACTTTGAATTTTGGGATATGAGTTGACCATCCATGAATTTCTCTCATATTTCGTATCTGAAATTGTCAAATTTAATATGGATGATCTTCAACATAAAATATGTTAGATTGATTGATTGATTGTGTTTAATGCCACTTTCAGCAATATTTCAGCTGTATCATGGCGACCAGTTTTAGTGGTGGAATAAGCCGGAGTACCCGGAGAGAACAACCGACCATGGGAAAGCAACTGGAACCATAGGAAAGCAACTGGTAAACTTTATCACTTGCGACTGCGAGTCGAGTGTATCCTTTTTTGTAATTTACAAAGCCGGGCGTGAACCCATGCTGTATTGGTGATAGGCTTGTATGAGTTGTTAGGTAATCCAATTACCTAACTCATTGAGACATCCGGGCCTTCTAAAATATGGAAAAATGAGAAAGTCCTTTTTTTTATAGATTATTTTTAGTATTTACTTTCACTTTCAGCTAAACCATGACTACCAGACTTAAATGAAGAAGAAAACCCAGTGAATTAGATAAAATGAATTTACTGGTAAAATACCCTGGCCATAGGTAGGAGTCTTAACAATTAAGATGCGTATCAGGACACTAACTAACAACATTGGTGTTAGAATTGAGGTCAGCAGTCAATGACTTTAACCATTTAATATGACCCATGACCTTTTAAATAAATAAATCTCTCTCTGGGTATAATAATTCTATACTACATGCTACAGTGCACGATGCTATTATATTTGTACATAAAATTGAATGCATCCTTATTTTAGATTTTAATAAGTTATCTCCCCTGATAGCTTGAAAAAAAATTGGTTTGTTCATAGAAGCTTATAACATAATTTGTCTTAATCAACTCAAATATTCATCCATGTCAAAGCAAAATCACCAGACCTGTCAACTTTTACACAATCACCAGACCTGTCAACTTTTAAACAATCAGGTCTTACTGTATTTTAAAATCAAACAAATAATAATATTTCAATATTGTCAGGTCAATAAAAATAAAAATTCTCCTTTCATCACTATTTACAAAAGAAAAAAAAACATTATTCTGGATAAACCACAAAAATCAAAGAATGCAATCATTTACCATAGAAGTTATTTCTAACCCAAAAAAATACAACACATATAATCAAAAATAAGAATAAATTTAATTCAAATAATAATATAGCTTAACAAACTCACAAAAGAAATGTATATGAAAAAAAAGTTATAAATAAAATTAAAAGGTATAAAGCCATATGTAAGTATACGAGGGTGCAATTTAAATGGTATTCACCTCTCAAACAAAATCTCTCTCTCAATATTCAACCTTTAAATTAAGATTTAATTCAAATGTGGGTTGAATGTTTGATAAATAAAATTTCTCCATTGTCAATAATAAAAGATTTTTATTTAAATGTATTTTTACAAAGGATTAGAGTGGAAATAAATTTAACTATTGCATACATATACTTTTAGCATTGAACAAAAAGAATTATCCCCGGCTTGATGATCGACACGTAGATAACTTATAATGTTAATTGGGAACATAATTATGTTCTATGTTCTACATAACAAAGGTATCTATTCTTTCTTATACAATCTTATCAAAAGACAAAATAATCCGTTCATTTATTTCACACTAACCTTTAAAACATTTAGAAATAATTCTTGATTCTCTGTAAGGGACTAACCATTTTCTGATCAGGAGAGTGGGGGCTGGGATTTTCTTTAATATTCCTCCCCCCCCCCCCCCCCCCCCTATATGCCCTTTTGCTCTTCATACATTTAAACAAAAAAAAAACACATTGATTCGTTGACAAAAAAAGATTTCTTTTCGAACAAAATATTCCTACACCCACCCAGAAAAGACATTGGTTGATTGGTGAGAAAGCATACAAACCTGTAAATGTACTGCTAGTAAAAATGCGCACAATTTTGGCAGTTGGAGGAAACTGTTTACTTATATCACCCAGCAATATTGGATTGTCTGTACATTTATCTTTCTTGGCCTGGATTTTAGCCATGCTAAAACCTCTATTAAATTTTTTCTGGACAATTGCCTTTCTGCTAACAGCTGAAGAAATTCTTTTACGTGCCTCATTAAATTGCATTGACTTTTCCTTGATGATTGAAGGTCTACCATTTTGTATCTCATTTGAGTTTTTTGGGAGTGAAATTTGTTGTTTGTTTGAAGTTGTGTGGGTGTTTTCTTTTTGATCGGAAACTGAAACGGGTTGTTTGTTTGGCTGGCCATTAGGAGCTGAAGCAGTTTGTTTGTTTGGGTGCGTACTTTCTTTCTGTTCTCTCTGAAATGGCTGTTTATTAGCTGGTACCCTGTAAGAATATCATATACTTGTATACTTGTAAATTATTCATATTAAGAATACATGAACACCACCAATGGAACATTTTCTAAAAAACAATTTTTCTTCTTCATGATAAACACAAATTACCCATGATCAGACACAAATTACCCATGATCAGACACAAATTACCCATGATCAGACACAAATTACCCATGATCAGATACAAATTACCCATGATCAGACACAAATTACCCATGATCAGATACAAATTACCCATGATCAGATACAAATTACCCATGATCAGATACAAATTACCCATGATCAGACACAAATTACCCATGATCAGACACAAATTACCCATGATCAGACACAAATTACCCATGATCAGACACAAATTACCCATGATCAGATACAAATTACCCATGATCAGACACAAATTACCCATGATCAGACACAAATTACCCATGATCAGACACAAATTACCCATGATCAGACACAAATTACCCATGATCAGATACAAATTACCCATGATCAGATACAAATTACCCATGATCAGACACAAATTACCCATGATCAGATACAAATTACCCATGATCAGACACAAATTACCCATGATCAGATACAAATTACCCATGATCAGATACAAATTACCCATGATCAGATACAAATTACCCATGATCAGACACAAATTACCCATGATCAGACACAAATTACCCATGATCAGACACAAATTACCCATGATCAGACACAAATTACCCATGATCAGACACAAATTACCCATGATCAGATACAAATTACCCATGATCAGACACAAATTACCCATGATCAGACACAAATTACCCATGATCAGACACAAATTACCCATGATCAGACACAAATTACCCATGATCAGATACAAATTACCCATGATCAGATACAAATTACCCATGATCAGACACAAATTACCCATGATCAGATACAAATTACCCATGATCAGATACAAATTACCCATGATCAGACACAAATTACCCATGATCAGATACAAATTACCCATGATCAGATACAAATTACCCATGATCAGACACAAATTACCCATGATCAGATACAAATTACCCATGATCAGATATAAATTACCCATGATCAGACACAAATTACCCATGATCAGACACAAATTACCCATGATCAGATACAAATTACCCATGATCAGATACAAATTACCCATGATCAGACACAAATTACCCATGATCAGATACAAATTACCCATGATCAGACACAAATTACCCATTATCAGACACAAATTACCCATGATCAGATACAAATTACCCATGATCAGACACAAATTACCCATGATCAGACACAAATTTCACAAATGTAGTCCATGCTAGCTAATTTTATACCTGCAGCTCAACAGAGTGAACTACTCAGCTGGTTATTCTTACTGGTTGCTTCAACCAACTTTATTGTTTCTAATAGCAAGAATTCCCAATCGCGTCCTATTTTTTTGACAGGAACCAGATTAAATAAAGAGCATTTGCAGAGTACTTCACATGCATCATTTTGTACTATGTAACAAATCAAAAGGACTCTTATTTATGCCTTTTCAATTTTAGCCATTTCTGGTTTGAAAAAATAAGGCATATTTGGACAATTTAAGGATTTTCCTTTTTTATTTGTAACAGTGGCCATCTTGGATGGAATTCAGACATATCAGATAGAATTTAGAATGGCCTAAGCTTAATTCATATTTAGCTTCTGAGAAGAAAATGCTATGTGGACCGTGTTAAACTACATCAACCAGATATGATGTTTCAAGTGCTTCAAAATATATCCTATAGTCAAGTGAAGGCGGTTATGGTGTTTAACGACACCTTTAGCAATATTTCAGTTATAACGTGGCGGTCAGTTTTATTGGTGCAGGGAACCGGTATACCCGGAGAAAATCACTGACCTGCCGCAAGTCACTGAGAAACTTCATCACATAATGTTGCATGGAATACACCTTGCCTGAGCGAGTACACCTTGCCTGATGCGAACTCACATTAGTGGTGATAGGAACTGATTGCATAGGTCAAGTGAAGGCAAGGAAATATCATTTTTCTTAAAATAAACTATTATAGTTTATGAATAATTCAGTGCATTTTGGGACGTATCTGCCTGATAGTAGTACAGATATAACCCAATACTTTGAAGTGAGCTTGGTAAAAATTTGCTGTTACGCATCTTGAAAGACTTGATTCAGTGCCATGATTGCACAGATGATTATCACTGGCCTAGCTCTGTGATCCTGAGAAAATGAGTGCTTCGCTTATCAAACGATTGTCAAATATGAAGAGGTTATAACATATTAATTAACTTTTGTGATTTGTCAAGCACTACTTCAATATACAATGTATGTCTCTATTTTCAGACATAATATATCAATCTCTACCCAGAGTTGTCAGTCCTTACACTCTTTCCAGTAGTATATCAGTACGGTTCAAGTAGTATTTCGGGAGGTGCGATGGGAGGTGCTACCGGAAGGTACGTCACCGGAAGTCACGTGACCGGAAGCGGCTCTGACCTGAACCAGAAGTCATGGAAGTGCTCGCGTGTGCATGTGCAACCGTTTCCCGCACTTTTTTCTTATTATAGTAGTAGTACAAAATGTACCATTGCGCATTGTGCATGACCGACAGGGCTACCGGATGTGACTGAAAGTCATGTGACCCCGAAGGGGATCCCCTTAGAAGGGGTGTTCACATGCTCAACCGGAAGTTGCACAATATGCACCCTATTGGGGCCTTTTGACCGGAAGTGACGTTATGAAACGTTACCCATAGTGACAGAAGGGGTTCCTTTGGGTGAGATGCGTGCATGCACAACCGGAAGTTGCGCAATATCCACCCTAGTGGGGCCTTTTCACCGGAAATGGCATCACCCGTAGGGCCTCCCCTGGAAGTCACGTGAGTCCCCTTGTGGTGCTCTCTAAGACGTCTGCGTCCTATTTATTGTTTTCTATCCCTTTCACTGGTTATCTGCCCCTTTCCTCACCATTTTATTAGCGCCTTCAATAATGGTTTTCACCTACGGTGTTTTCGGATAGGTTCGATATGTACTCCAAGTAGTCTATCACGTTCGCATTGCATTTTTGCTATATTTTCAGAGATCTTGACGTTTCTTGATTCCTTCCTCTAATTTTCGTGTTTATTCAACATCTTAATCACTATTTTGTTGACTTGTTGTAGTTTTGTCATAGATGTTTACGTTAATGTGTGATATTTTCATAACGTTTTTCGTTTTATCTGAGATTTTGTCGCTTTTCGTGTTTTGGGTGGAATTTCAACGCTATTGCTGCTGTCGCTCTGCGGAAAAGTAAGTTGAAAAATGAAAAGATATGGGAAATACAGAAGAAAGGAAAATTGAATAGTGAAAAAGATATGGAAAATACGGAAGAAAAGTAGGTTGAATAGTGAAATGATATGGAAAATCTGGAAGAAAATTGTGAAATGATATGGAAAATATGGAAGAAAAATAAGTTGAATAGTGAAATGATATGGAAAATACTACTATAGTAAGAACAAAAACGCGGGAAATGCTTGTGCATGCGCACGCGATCACTTCCGTGACTTCCGGTTCGGTTTATGTCCGCTTCCGGTCACGTAACTTCCTGTCATGTGACTTCCGGGGACGTCACTTCCGGTAGCACCTTCCCTCGCACCTCCCGAAATGCTACTTGAACCATACTGATAAACTACTCTCTCCAATGGATAGTGTAAGGACCGACAACTCTGGGTAAAGATTGATAATATATGGTAAACTTTTTACCGGAAGTCACAAAGCTAAACGGTAAAACCATGTTAGGTGCTTTCAAATTCCGTTTGACTTCTATAAATCGCCAGAAAAAAATCCTTAAAAATTTATTTTTCAAATCAACAATTTTTTTCAAGATGTATGTTGATATATGATATATACTGGCTCTATTAACAAATTTGTTGTCAATGAATAAAAAAAGGTTGCCCATTAAAGAATTAAATTTTCTGAATTACAAACTGCATGGAGCGAGTACAAATAGTGTAAGAGCCACCTCATCAAATCAAATAGACATGTACTTTCAATACACATTTTATATTTTTCATTGTAGCATATGACTTTGAACGTTTAAATATTAAAGGACACTGATTTAGTACTGAAACGTGCATTTATAATTTTGGAAACAAATTTACAAGATCAAAATGATAATTAATTTAAGTGTACAAAATGTACAGGTGGCCGTCTTGGTCGTGATCGTATGGTAGTTGGATTTACAACTACCTGTGTAATCATTGCCTATCACCACTAAAGTTGTGAGTTCGAACCCCGTTCATGGCGAGGTGTACTCGATACAAAATCATGTGATAAAGTTTGTCAGTGACTTATATAACTGAAATATTGTTGCAAGTGGCGTTAAACATCACAAACCATAACCATAAAAAATGTTCTTATAGCATGTAAAGACCACAAACAAGTTGTCATGAATTTTGCATGTTTAAAGCAAGTTAAATCAACGAGGTTTTACAGTCTTTAAAAAGAAATACTGATATGATATTTTATAGGGAATTATGGTGCTTAACGCCACTTTCAACAATATTTCAGTTGTATCGTGTCGGTCAGTTCAATTGGAGGAATCCGGAGAATACCATCGACCTGCCGCAAGTCACTGACAAACTTTATCACTGTTGTATCAAACACACCTCGTCATTAGCGGGATTCGATCTCACAACTTTATTGGTGATAGGCACTGATTGCATATGTTGTTTTCCAACTACCATACGATCATGACCACGACCACGACGGCCCCATAATTTTATATTTTATTATGTGAGCAGGTTGAAAACTACAGGGTCAGATTATTCATTTTTGCATGGTCAGGTCACAGGCGCTCGTGGCACGGAATTACCACCCCATTTTTTAACTTTCTGTTTAAATATTTATTTTCAATAAAAAAAAATGTATTTCTTTATCTTTTTCTTTATTTTAACTTGTTCGTGCCCATATTCATCAAATTTTATGTTAACAGCAACTTACATGTGTCGACCCTATATGTGTGTATGTCTCATTTATCAATCGTGAATGTTTGTATTGTTAATGATGCCTCATGTGGGCCCTATGATTAGGCAATAAAATGTATTCTATTCTATTCTATTCTATTCTATTCTATTCTATTCTATTCTATTCTATTCTATTCTATATATAGGATAGGCCCATGCAAGGGACCGACCATTTAACTTGAAGGGGGGGGGGGGGGGGGGGTTATGGTTTTTTGTTTCATTCAGAAAAAAAAATTTCGGACAACACGAGAGTTAGAATATTTATTTTTTTTTGTCGCGCAAAGCGCGAATTTTTTTCCAGAATGTAACATTAGATTTTATGACAAAAACTCTGAATCAGATTCTTTTTTTTTTCCTCCACCAAAATCAGAATATTTTTTTCAGCAACATTGGGAATCAGAATATTTTTTTAGAAAAAAACCATAACCCCCCCCCCCCCCTTCAAGTTAAATGGTCGTTCCCTAAGTTGCTGTTTACATAAGATTGTATGAATATGGACACGAACAAGTTAAAATAAGGAAATGAAATAATAAAGAAATTTTATTGAAAATAAATATGTATAAAACAGAAAGTTAAAAAGGGGGAGGTGGTAGTTCCGTGCAACGAGCGCCTGTGGGTCAGGTCAATTAATTCTTACCTATAAAGTTGGGATACAGAATCAAATATAAACTAAACAAAAAACACTAACCCCCTCCAGAAACGTTAAACGGTCGTTCCCTTACATGCAGGGAACGTGGGATTTTCCATGTACACGAGACACTTATTTCTAAAAAAAAGTAATAATTTTTTGATTAGAAAACGGAAAAATCTAAATATTTCGTAAAGCGTAGATTTTTTTTTAACGCATCCAACGAGAGTTTTGTCAGGAATTTTACTACCATTTTGGAATTGTATAAATATTTACGGTTGAAATTATTCTGAAGGCCCTGCTCATCTGAAAAATTACCAATTTTTGGCGTTATTTTGGTCTTTATTTCAGGCTAAGTTCTTCAAAATAGGCCAAGTTTGCTCGTTAAATGTAACAGCCAACTCACCGTGGACGTAATCCCATATAACAATAGGAACGACGGTGGTCCCGCAGCTGGTCTATTGTCTCTCGTCGAAGTGCCGGAGAAGGCTATTGTTCCCTTCATGGTTAATGCATTTGACTACGTGACATGTATACACATGCTTACCTGAGATTTACCTCGAAAATTTTGAAAAAAACTTGAAATCATAAATTTCCATAATTACTGATTTTTAATTTGACCAAGCTATTTCAATCTTTCTGAAGTAATTCGAAAAAGAACGGTCTTTTCTGCTAATAAATTCACTGAAGTTAGACATAGAGTACACAATTATTGGATATGAATAAAATTTTATAGGTAAAAACGTTATGTACAATCTGTCATTTACAACCGGTATACCCGTTCAATATGTAATCATGTTGGACTGGATTCAGCTTTCCTCGTCGCTGGACTCGTCGTCATCAAAATCAATTATTATTGGGGGAATCTCACTCCTATCAATGCAATTCTCTTTCCCATACTCCTTTTCTATTTTTAATACATGGTCTTCTGCCTTCGCCCAAACTTCCTTTGTAATTCTGCCAAACCCCCCATAAACAAGTTCTTTCACATCCTTCAAACGAAAAGTTGTATTGTTTTCTGCAACAAACCCTTTAACCTGTGCCCAAATAAGTTCTATGGGGTTCAATTCGCAATGGCGAACAGGGGTTCTTAGAACTTCGTGACCGTGTAGGTTGGCAATTTTATCAGTTTTAAAAACGGAAAGGAGTTTCTTAAATTTGATTTTTTCATAAAGTTGTTTTTTAATTTCAAGGGGCTGAAAAGGAATGTTGTGTTTTGAAAGATAATCTTGTAAGACAGCTTTTCTCTGATTAAAGTTTGGCACAACAGTTTCTTCAGTCTTGATGTTGTGATAACTGGCATTATCTAAAACGATAACACTTGGGCTTTTTAATGCTGGCATAAGCTGATTTTCGAACCAGTTTAGAAAGATGGGCCCGTTCATTTCTTGGTGATAATCCCCATCTTTAGCTTTGGCAAGAAAAACCAAATCACACCTATCAATCAAACCCTCCTCACGATTACCAGCGTGCAAAACTATCAACCTTTTACCTTTTCCTGAAGAGATCTTTGGGGCATCAGAACCATCAACTGGTAACCACATGTAGTCAGTGGCATGATTCTGATTAACCCAGGTCTCATCCAAATATACAATTTCATACCCATCCTCTCGAAACTTCCTGATTTTTCGGAGGTAATTACACCGATCATTTATTACTGACCTCTGATCATATAAAAGCCTCCTATTATCGCCGGATTTGTTGTACTTATAACCAAGATCTAATAAAGTTAAAGTAAGCGTTGATTTCGAGATTTTAATTGTATCTTCAATTTCTTTCTTAATTTTTGAGACTGTTGGGGCAATTTTCCTGTTGTACATGCTATGAACGGTCCGTTTAATAACGCAACGGTCAAAATCATCAAGAGTTTTCTTTCTTTCTTTCGGTCTGTTGGATTCAGAAGGACTTTTACCGTTTACAACTCTATACACAGAACTGTAAGATATGCCAGCAGCCTTGCATGTTCTTTTAATCAAATTATCTGGGGAATAAAATGGTCTTCCCCTGGCCTTCTCAAGCTGAAAAAACTTGAATAGATTTAACACAATGTTTTTACAATCTTTTGACAAGTCCTTTGTTTTACCCATTCTTGCGATGATTATATATATGTTAAGATGTCAAAAAATAGGTTTATGAAGAAATTTTATGTGAACTTTTAAAAAGATTTTAAAGTTTAAAAATGGAGTGTCAAAATATGCCTGTACACGTGTCTCTGTCTCTATCAAGGCAAGATTTACCTGGCTGCTACCTCTAGTTAGTTTACTCCCACCTCTATTTTGGCGGTAAAAATCGGGGAAAATGTCAAATTTCAGATGAGTGCAGCAATAATGAAAGGTTATTGTTAGATGAAATGCATATTTTAAAAAAGGTAGTAAAATTCTGCACAAAACTCTCGTTTACTGTGTTTTAAAAAAATGTATTGATTTCGAGAAAACTCAAATTTTCCGTTTTCTAATCAAAAAATTATTACTTTTACTCGCTCCGTACAGCTTGTGGGTGTCCCTTTTGGATATAGGTTGTACCACCAATGGAAGATAAAACTAGATTCCTTTACCATAACCTCGAGGTCAACTAACATCAAACAGGTGCAATCTTTAGGCTCCTTCATTAAACAGTCATTGGAACTGAGGACAGGGGGGACATGATTCCATTTGTTCTATTGTGTTTTGAATTTGTTTATATGTTGTACATTGTATGTTTCTGTATTGTTGACTATTCAATGTAACCATTGACCCTGATTAGGGTGGAAATTGTGCTTGATAATAAAGTTAATATGATTAGGGTGGAAATTGTGCTTAATAATAAAGTTAATATTATTCGTAAGCCTTATGTTGTGTAATTTGTTACGGTAGGTAAATTAGTATTATATGACTGAGTGTAAATGTTAAGATAATGTTTTGATAAACAAAATGTAAATTGAAAATTGATTTATTCGACGTTGAAGTTATTGTTAATACCTTTTGATTATAACATGCTTGAATTTGTCTGTTGAAAACTTAGAAGCAATATAGATTATATAGATAAAAAAATCTAGATATGCCATTTCCTTGGGCCATTCTCACACTTCAGTAATTTCTTAATTAAATGTTTTAAATAAATGTTGTAAATATTGTATATATCTAAGTTTTTAAATTGTTGACTTTCATGTGTTGTATTTGGTTGTCTATTTACGGTTAAGGTCCCCTTCTTATGAACACATTTATTGGGGTTACGTTGTTTTAGCAATTTAAATTTCTTAATTGACCACCTGTCAGTCAGGTGTACAGTTAACCTGTCCAGCACTTTAATTAAGCTACCTGTAACTTACCTGTTGCAATCACACATTTTGAATTAAATAAATCTTTATGTAATTATAAATGTATTTAGTACTGCACATGAAAACCTGAAAATGTGCCTTAAATAGATTTCAATAGTAATCCAATAGATTAATACAGCAATACAAATTTAAATTGGGACTTCAAATGAAAATGTTCATCATTTTAGATATGAAAAAGAACAAAATTGACCATTTTTCACTTAAAATAATAGTAGTGACCAGTATTGATCACTTAAGGAGTATTGACCGGGACGGTTAAAACCGGTTAAAACCACCGTTTTTTTTAACCGCCCAACCTTGTTCGAAAGACATCATAAATATTGATAGTAATTGATTGATTGATTTATTGATTGTTGCTTAACTTCCAGCTGTAAGAATTTCATGCATATTCAGGTCGGTAACAAGTTCAACAATATTTAAAAATTACACAAAACTAGGGACGAATAATAGAACAAGTAAGGAAACGATTTTTGACTCGCTAGAGGCCCTGGTGGCTGTTATTGTATTTATTATTGATTAATTACATGTAATATATCGTTTTGTAGAAAATTTAACATACCTTGAAGGGCCTGCACTCGACGCCTTTGAATTCCCCGACCCCATTATATCCGTAAACTATATCCAAACCATTATGTTTGTCTTTGTGTTGAATTTTATTTCCGGGTGAATGGATCCAGTTTGAATCGGCTGTCTTTTGATACCTTCATATCTAGTGTGGTTTAAATGTACCCTGAATAGTTTTAATAGACACACAGAAAGGGAGACAATCTCTGTATGTAACATAGTGTAATTTAGTAGAGAAGATTAAGAAGATAATATATATTGAGAAATAGGTGGTGGTTTACTTTATTGTGTTTAACGCCACTTTAACAATATTTCGGTTATATCGTGGCGGTTAGTTTTATTGGTGGAGGAAACCGGAGTACCCAGAGAAAACCACCGACCTGTCGCAAGTCACGGGCAAACTTTATATTGAGAAATAGGAAATAAAACTCGGCACACACGGAATTTAGAGAACAATTCCATTAAAATCAGATTTAAAATATAAATTGAAAGTTTTGGGCATTGGTGCCGCTTGGTCCTCTCATATGTAGGAATCCCGGTATGACCTGTTGAGACACTCCAGATAGGAACTTTCAGAGGAATTCAATGGATAAACGGACACATATCGGCGAACTTTGTGGTTTTACAAAAAGTTATCATTTTGGGCGTTGGTCCCTATTTTTGCTCCCTTTGAACATTTTTATCCTGGAAACCACAAGGGATCGGTCAAATCGTCAGGCAAGAAATTTCATAAGGAATATAGTAAAAAAAAAATGTGTCGTTCGTCCCCACCGTGAATATTAAGGAGGCTCTCAAATGTTTCACCCTTTTTTAATTCCCTCAGAAATAGGCTAAGAATAACAAACTATTGTTTAAGATCTGTATCATCAAGCCTCCTTAAATTCACAAGATTTATTCAAGGAAACAATATTCCCTCAATAAATCTTGATATGATCAGGAATCTACAACACTTGCATAAGAATAATAAGTCCTATACCTATAAAACTTGATCTGTAACTCATCATTGTAATTCCAAATACCAAAAAATCAAGTCATATCTCAAAGCATAGTGAAATAAAGTGGTAATAACTAAATATTTGGCCAAAGCTAAAAGACCAAGGTGCGTAAATTAGCCCAAAATCATTCAATCGGAACGAAATTCAAACTTGATCGGTAGCTCATCACTATACACTCACATACCAAAAATCAAGTCAATATCTCAAATCATGGTGAAAAAATAGTGGTGACAACTAAATATTTGGCCAAATTTCAAAGTCCAAGGGCCAAAAATCATTGAGCCGGAACAAAATGTAAACTTGATCTGTAACTCATCATTATACACTCATATACCAAAAATCAAGTCAATATCTCCAAGCACAGCGACAAAAAGTGGTGACAAAATCCAAGGGCCATAACTTGGCCAAAAATCATTGGACCGGAACGAAATGTAAACTTGATCTGTAACTCATCATTATACACTCATATACCAAAAATCAAGTCAATATCTCCAAGCATAGCGAAAAAAAGAGGTGACAACTAAATATTTGGCCAAATTTCAAAGTCCAAGGGCCATAACTCGGCCAAAATTCATTGGACCGGAACGAAATGTAACGTTGACCTGTAACTCATCATTATACACCCACATACCAAAAATCAAGTCGATATCTCCAAGCACAGCGACAAAAAGTGGTGACAAAATCCAAGGGCCATAACTTGGCCAAAAATCATTGGACCGGAACGAAATGTAAACTTGATCTGTAACTCATCATTATACACTCATATACCAAAAATCAAGTCAATATCTCCAAGCATAGCGAAAAAAAGTGGTGACAACTAAATATTTGGCCAAATTTCAAAGTCCAAGGGCCATAACTCGGCCAAAAATCATTGGACCGGAACAAAACGTAAACTTGATCGGTAACTTATCATTATGCACCCACATACCAAATATAAAGTCAATATCTCAAAGCACAGCGAAAACAAAGTGGTGACAACTGTTTTATTTCGGAATTACGGAAATGGGTAACACTATATGTCACAGCCACTTAGTGGCGGGGACATAAACACACTATCAATATCGGATTTCAGAAATTCAAACGTCTGGGTGTTCCTCCCATTTGACTCTTGTATTTTAAAAACGGTAAGAGAGGAACGTGTTGGCATATTACACAAAGAGAATTTTATACGGAGCATAAAGGGGGGGGGGGGGGGGGGAACAAACGTACCACGTACTAAAATAACCAAAACATCTATTTGGCGACACTTGATTGGAAATGGAGAGGAATGTACCGAATCTCAAATAATGATCATTGTGTTGAGATATCATACTGCCCCTTTTTTTGGACATCATACATAGCTTTTATAATTCCATTGATTTCTACAAAGAGAGCATTTCAGGAGTTTCACATTCACAACAAAACTCATTGAGATTAGTTGTGTGTTTTTGAACGTTCACAGTCAAGGCAAGTCTCGAACGAAATGGTCATTTAAGTAAAAAAAAATGAAAATCGTCTTTTATCGCCGAACTGTTAATTCCCCAGCGAAATGGTTGGTTTGGTTTATGGTGCTTAATGCCACTTTCAACAATATTTCAGTTAAATCGTGCCGGTTAGTTTTATTGGTGGAGGAATCCCGGAAAAAACAACCGACCTGTGGCAAGTCACTGACAAACTTTATCACATAATGTTGTATCGAGCACACCTCGCCTGAGCGGGATTCGAACCCACAACGTTAGTGGTGATAGGCACTGATTGCATAGGTATAACTTTATAAATCCAACTACCATACGATCACGACCACGACGGCCCCTTAATTACAAGCAAAATATAAAAATGATATATAAAATATGAGAAATACAATATTGAGCGAAACATGACTCATACACATATACACAATACTCTTTTATCACATTACACAAAAAAAATTTCTGAGCTTGTCAAGCAAGCAAGCTCCGTGTTGATACCAGAAAACAAAAGTTTCCGGTCAAGTAGATTGCAGTCTAATACTGCAACTTTTGAAAGGGCGGTAGCTCTGAAAACGCGAGATCTGGATATAACGATTTCAATACTCTCTCTATTTCCTCGAATAATTTTTGTCAAATACATGATAAGGCTTTGCATTCAAATAAGACCATCACACTTAACTTTCACAAAGATTGACTTTAAAAAGAAGTTCATTCAAGGGAAAGTAATTGGTTCTAGCAAAGAACTTCAGTCGAGAGGCCCAGAAATCATTTATTCTTCTTATAAGTATGCTTGCAAGCGTTTGAGCTGGACTGTGGGGGAGCAACCTTTCAAAACCCTCCTACAGGCTAATACGCCCTTGAGTTTGATTAGTTGTAGATTGATCATTTCCAGCCTCATGGATAGTTCCTTATCTTGAACTACTTTACGGAAAAATGAACTACTTTACGGAAAAATGTCTAAATATATTTGTATTAAAATTTCCATCCTAGTAATTATCTAATCTTATTGACTGGAAAATATTTTTCATATAATTTAAATATTTCAATTCCACACTTTCAGAACTTTTTAGCCCCTTGAATACAATTTGGCATAACCTCTGAGCAGGAAGTTCATCGAACCTTTGAAAATATACAACCAGGTCAGGTGTGACCTACAAATACCAGATAAGCTACATGGTTTGTTTAATTGATTGTTGTGATGAGGTAAATTTAGAGGTGTCAGCTTGTTGTGACCAGGTAAATGTACAGGTGTCACCTACAAATATCAGGTAAGCTAATAGGTATGCTTGATTGATTGTTGTGATGAGGTAAATTTACAGGTGTGACCTACAAATATCAGGTAAGCTACTGGGTATGTTTGATTTATTGTTGTGATGAGGTAAATTTACAGGTGTGACCTACAAATATCAGGTAAGCTACTAGTTACGTTTGATTTATTGTTGTGAGGAGATAAATTTACAGGTGTGACCTACAAATATCAGGTAAGCTACTAGGTATGTTTGATTTATTGTTGTGATGAGGTAAATTTACAGGTGTGACCTAAAAATATCAGGTAAACTACTAGGTATGTTTGATTTATTGTTATGATGAAACAAATTTACAGGTGTGACCTACAAATATCAGGTAAGCTACTAGATATGTTTGATTTATTGTTGTGATGAGGTAAATTGAGAGGTGTGACCTACAAATATCAGTTAAGCTACTAGGTATGTTTGATTTATTGTTATGATGAAACAAATTTACAGGTGTGACCTACAAATATCAGGTAAGCTACTAGGTATGTCTGATTTATTGTTATGATGAAATAAATTTACAGGTGTGACCTACAAATATCATTTAAGCTACTAGATATGTTTGATTTATTGTTGTGATGAGGTAAATTGACAGGTGTCACTTACAAATATCAGGTAGGCTACTAGGTATGTTTGATTGATGTGATGAGATAAATTTACAGGTGTGACCTACAAATATCAGGTAAAGTACTGGGTATGTTTGATTGATTGTTGTGATGAAATATATTTACAGGTGTGACCTACAAATACCAGATAAGCTAAATGGTTTGTTTGATGGATTGTTGTGATGAGGTAATTTACAGGTGTGACCAAAAAATATCAAGTAAACTACTTGGTATGTTTGATTTATTGTTGTGATGAGGTAAATTGAGAGGTGTGACCTACAAATATCAGGTAAGCTACATGGTTTGTTTGATTGATTGTTGTGATGAGGTAAATTTACAGGTGTGACCTACAAATATCAGGTAAACTACTAAGTATGTTTGATTGATTGTTGTGATGAGGTAAATTTACAGGTGTGACCTACAAATATCAGGTAAGCTACTAGGTATGTCTGATTTATTGTTATGATGAAATAAATTTACAGGTGTGACCTACAAATATCATTTAAGCTACTAGATATGTTTGATTTATTGTTGTGATGAGGTAAATTGACAGGTGTCACTTACAAATATCAGGTAGGCTACTAGGTATGTTTGATTGATGTGATGAGATAAATTTACAGGTGTGACCTACAAATATCAGGTAAAGTACTGGGTATGTTTGATTGATTGTTGTGATGAAATATATTTACAGGTGTGACCTACAAATACCAGATAAGCTAAATGGATTGTTGTGATGAGGTAATTTACAGGTGTGACCAAAAAATATCAAGTAAACTACTTGGTATGTTTGATTTATTGTTGTGATGAGGTAAATTGAGAGGTGTGACCTACAAATATCAGGTAAGCTACATGGTTTGTTTGATTGATTGTTGTGATGAGGTAAATTTACAGGTGTGACCTACAAATATCAGGTAAACTACTAAGTATGTTTGATTGATTGTTGTGATGAGGTAAATTTACAGGTGTGACCTACAAATATCAGGTAAACTACTAGGTATGTTTGATTTATTGTTGTGATGAGGTAAATTGAGAGGTGTGACCTACAAATATCAGGTAAGCTACTAGACATGTTTGATTGATTGTTGTGATGAAATATATTTACAGGTGTGACCTATGAATATCAGGTAATCATCAAGGGCATGTATAATTGATTTTTGTTATAAGGTAAGTTTAGAGGTGTGACCTACAAATATAACATTGGTTGAATGGTATATTGGACTTAGTGCTATTTAACATCAACGAAACAGTATTTCAGTTATAGTCACAATGAGGCTAAGTTGCAAAAAATAAGCTTGTAGGTGATTAAGGGTTTAGCTTGCATTGTCACAGGTTAAACAGATGATATAATGAATTGAGTTCCCAAAGACTACTTGTAATGAGGTGTTTCTTGATAGAATTGTTACAAGAGTTCTGAAATACCAGAAGCATGGGATACTCCTAACATGGCACAGTTGAGGTGCATTGGACCATTTCATATTCATTCATTCAAACAAAACAAAAAAATAACTCAAAATAAAAAAGAAGAACTTGTTATTTATTCAGCAACATGAATTAATTGACTAGAATAACATTTGCAAATATTTGGTAATACTGAACAGATTATAAAGTTAACACATCTTCAAACTTGAAGAAAAAAAAATCTAACAACCCTCCCATTTTGTGTTTTAATGTAAGAAATTAATCCTCAGTTTTTACACTGACTTTTAAGATTCATAAAAAAAATGTATTTCCATTGTCTTGTGGATGTAACTGAATTAAATTAATTTATTCTTTTTTTCCAAATTCTGTTTAAGATTCAAGCAATAAATGTTAAGTATGTTTAACAGAGATGGCTTTTTTTTCAATGCAGTTGTCATGTTCTTGGACATTTAAGATATAATTTTTCACTATCACATTATTCGATCTGTACATATGATCACTAAATCAGTCAAACATATAAACACATTATTTTATGACAAAATTTACAATGTAATAGAAGTTACAACCTTTGACTGGACCGTTACGGATTTGTACCTATAAACTGGATTTCTGGTTCCCTGTTCAAAATGTGAATAAGGGAGATTACTCTAGTTCTATATATATGTATTTATATTATATTATTTGTTTGACAGCTCTTTAATTATGTAAAAAACAGGAAATACTGAAAGATATCAATTAAACTGATAAATGTATAATCACTATGTAAAAGAAAAAAATACCTGTATCCCTATATTGTCAAGATATTAAAATGAATTGAATATATTTCTTTGAAAAGAAGCTACAAATTGTCAATATGACATGAAATTGCCGGCTTATTTGATAATTTGTTCAAAATGTCATATACTGGCCTATGACTGTAGCTACGACTTGGACGGAAGCCGGGTCTTCGGTCCACTTAATATGTATATCGTGGGTATAAATTTAATACATTCCATATATATATATTAGGGTTTATTTAAACTTGGTGAGATAATCAAAATTAAAATTGAGTTTATTGAAAAATAAATTACATTTATATTTGCAAACAACTTGTTTTTTTGTTTGTTTTTTTTTTCAACCAATGAACTTCAAAAATTGTATTTTGTGAATTTATATAAATTTAATCAGAACCGAGTTTAATTTTTTGACCGAAATCTTACTTTACTTTATCCTGCCTAAAAGAATGCTTCTTTTCATAGAAATATGTTTTACATGACCTAAAAGAATAACTTACAAATATATATATAATATGAAACATTGAAAGCCTGATCTTCAATCTTTTCTTAATCTGTAGGCACAAACATATTTCTAGTTTCGGTATAGATACATGTACATTTTTCAAAGCAATAAAAGACCAATGAAAAAATAATGATAAAAGAAACAAATTTTGTTGTTAATAAAACAACAATATAAACATGACAAATATATATACAAAAAAAAATTACCAAAAAAAAAAAAAAAAAAAATTCTAAAGCGCTATCTACAGATCCTTACAAAAAAACCGAGACAAATTTGAGAATTCCTTTCCAAATTGGCAGTGAGAGAGAATGTCAACATCACAGAATGTATGTAAACAATTGAGCATATCAAACTATTTAATGAACTATTACTTAGCATAATATCTTTGTAGTAATAAGGCACCTTTGGTATTGCCATTCACACAAACTACTCACAGACATTCACATATGTAGCCTCCATAATATTGTGTTTTTAATTGTAAAAAAATATTGTCCTAGAAAGACATTTTTAGACATTCTTAATACAGACTTGACATCTACTGACACGAGTACGGAGATTTCCTGCTTTGAGAGTCTGTGGAATTGGACTTGAAAACTGTGAGTTTTGATCTATCGTTGTCAGCCAGAAACTATATTTGTTGGAGTAAAAGTGGCAGTTTCCACCGTCACCATTACATTCTATGAATGGTGTAGCTCTGAAATCTTCTAAGCAACTTCCAGGGCTAGACAATGATTGACCACCACCACTTGGACCTGCACCAGTATGCTGAAAGAAAACAAAATAATGGTTAAATATGGGTTTGATACAATTTGTTGGATACATGTTTAATGAAGCAAAAATCATTTACCATAAAGTCAGCTATTTTATGAAGGTGGTAATGTCCTCTACTGTCAAGTGCCAAACATCCTTTTTTTTCACTATGTCAGCATCACATGGACCTGAAATTTGCTCAAAATAACTTTTATGAGCAACTGTCTTTAACCCTTTTACCAAGTAGTGTCAATTTAATAATTGCTGTGCTTTTGAATTCCAACCAAACTCGCCCATTATTATAATACCTATCCATGGGTGATCGATCGTCAACATTTCACAGTATTTGTACTTACTATTAAATTCAGAACATTGGGCGACTTGTCATTAGCGATGGTAGAGTATATACCATGGTAAAATTGAATCAACAGGTAATGTATTTTGGTTTGGGTTAATTGTGTTTGCATCACTGTCAACAATATTTCAGATATATCGTGGCGGTCAGTTTTATTGGTGGAATAAATCGGAGTACCCGGAGAAAACCACTGACCTGTCGCAAGCCACTAACAAATTTCATCACATAATGTTGAATCGAGTACATCTCGCCATGAGCGAGATTCGAACTTTAGTGGTGGTAGGCACTGATAGCACAGCTAGTTGTCAATCCAACTACCATACGATCACAACCACAACGGCCCCTTGAGTATCTGAACATAAACTTCTATTCAATTTATGCAACAAAAACAAGTTGATTTTTAAAATTGCAAATAAAAATCTAAATCATCCGAGGTTTGAACCCATAAATTAACGCTCATGAAATCTACATTCTCAACTTACCATGGCAAAACTGTATCCTATCCACATTCCAGACCAACCAATTGGACATTCTGGAATCTGCAGCGTCTGACTGTGTACAGCTATCACATTGGCTGGGGCATCACAAACAACACATCTACTGATGTAACGAGCTATGGCATTGTCTGTCACAGGCATCATGGGTAATGGAGCATTTGTTGCCAACCAATAGGATTTATCATTTCTGTTGGCATAGTTACAAACATTGTTTGTGTTACAGAAGAGGAATGGCATTGTGCTGAATCTCCGGAGACATGAACCAGCCCAGCCTGTAAAAGAGTAAAGTTTAAAATTCAATTAATATTCTTTAGAAACAAAAATATAAACAAACAACAGTAAAGATCCAGAGGGGAGGTTTGGAATCCAATTTACTCATTTAACCAAGCCACGTTTCTGTGCCTTTCTCAAGCCAGGCCCTGAAATTCCAATGTTGTACGTCATTTCCCTGACCCCCCCCCCCCCCCCTCCCTTTTGTGTTCAGTGAGTTAAGATATGAGAGGTGATTGTTCCTTTTGTTGATATTGGTGGAATTGTTGACCATCACTGTTTAAACTTTCTTTTAACAAGAACTTGTATATGTTATTTAATCTTCAAGTTTAGCTGTATTTTTTTCCCTAATAAGGTGAAAGATCTCGCCTCTAAAATATAAATTGAGGTAAAATGCAAGATAATACACATCTATCTGCTGGGTTTTTTAAAGGTTTTTATATACATTTTGTAAATGATTTATTCTACTATAAACTTAACATTAATGTATACCACAATATTCAAAGTTCAAAGCTTTATTCATAGTTGGTACATGAATAAATATTAGATAATAACACAAACTCTTGTGAGCTTTTAAAACCAACAATACATTGTCTATTAGAATTACTGTTGTATTTACCTAAATCTTGATGCTGAGATCTTTAACATTAATGTATACCACAATACATTGTCTATCAAAATAGCTGTTGTATTTACCTAAATCTTGATGTTAAGATCTTTAACATTAATGTATACTACAATACATTGTCTATTAGAATAGCTGTTGTATTTACCTAAATCTTGATGTTGAGATCTTTAACATTAATGTATACCACAATACATTGTCTATTAGAATTACTGTTGTATTTACCTATATCTTGATGTTGAGATCTTTAACATTAATGTATACCACAATACATTGTCTATTAGAATAGCTGTTGTATTTACCTAAATCTTGATGTTGAGATCTTTAACATTAATGTATACTACAATACATTGTCTATTAGAATTACTGTTGTATTTACCTATATCTTGATGTTGAGATCTTTAACATTAATGTATACCACAATACATTGTCTATTAGAATAGCTGTTGTATTTACCTAAATCTTGATGTTGAGATCTTTAACATTAATGTATACTACAATACATTGTCTATTAGAATAGCTGTTGTATTTACCTAAATCTTGATGTTGAGATCTTTAACATTAATGTATACCACAATACATTGTCTATTAGAATTACTGTTGTATTTACCTAAATCTTGATGTTGAGATCTTTAACATTAATGTATACTACAATACATTGTCTATTAGAATAGCTGTTGTATTTACCTAAATCTTGATGTTGAGATCTTTAACATTAATGTATACCACAATACATTGTCTATTAGAATAGCTGTTGTATTTACCTAAATCTTGATGTTGAGATCTTTAACATTAATGTATACCACAATACATTGTCTATCAAAATAGCTGTTGTATTTACCTATATCTTGATGTTGAGATCTTTAACATTAATGTATACTACAATACATTGTCTATTAGAATAGCTGTTGTATTTACCTAAATCTTGATGTTGAGATCTTTAACATTAATGTATACTACAATACATTGTCTATTAGAATAGCTGTTGTATTTACCTAAATCTTGATGTTGAGATCTTTAACATTAATGTATACCACAATACATTGTCTATTAGAATAGCTGTTGTATTTACCTAAATCTTGATGTTGAGATCTTTAACATTAATGTATACCACAATACATTGTCTATCAAAATAGCTGTTGTATTTACCTATATCTTGATGTTGAGATCTTTAACATTAATGTATACTACAATACATTGTCTATTAGAATAGCTGTTGTATTTACCTAAATCTTGATGTTGAGATCTTTAACATTAATGTATACTACAATACATTGTCTATTAGAATAGCTGTTGTATTTACCTAAATCTTGATGTTGAGATCTTTAACATTAATGTATACTACAATACATTGTCTATTAGAATAGCTGTTGTATTTACCTAAATCTTGATGTTGAGATCTTTAACATTAATGTATACCACAATGCATTGTCTATTAGAATAGCTGTTGTATTTACCTAAATCTTGATGTTGAGATCTTTAACATTAATGTATACTACAATACATTGTCTATTAGAATAGCTGTTGTATTTACCTAAATCTTGATGTTGAGATCTTTAACATTAATGTATACCACAATACATTGTCTATTAGAATAGCTGTTGTATTTACCTAAATCTTGATGTTGAGATCTTTAACATTAATGTATACTACAATACATTGTCTATTAGAATAGCTGTTGTATTTACCTATATCTTGATGTTAAGATCTTTAACATTAATGTATACCACAATACATTGTCTATTAGAATAGCTGTTGTATTTACCTAAATCTTGATGTTGAGATCTTTAACATTAATGTATACTACAATACATTGTCTATTAGAATAGCTGTTGTATTTACCTAAATCTTGATGTTGAGATCTTTAACATTAATGTATACCACAATACATTGTCTATTAGAATAGCTGTTGTATTTACCTAAATCTTGATGTTGAGATCTTTAACATTAATGTATACTACAATACATTGTCTATTAGAATTACTGTTGTATTTACCTAAATCTTGATGTTGAGATCTTTAACATTAATGTATACTACAATACATTGTCTATTAGAATAGCTGTTGTATTTACCTAAATCTTGATGTTGAGATCTTTAACATTAATGTATACTACAATACATTGTCTATTAGAATAGCTGTTGTATTTACCTAAATCTTGATGTTGAGATCTTTAACATTAATGTATACCACAATACATTGTCTATTAGAATAGCTGTTGTATTTACCTAAATCTTGATGTTGAGATCTTTAACATTAATGTATACTACAATACATTGTCTATTAGAATAGCTGTTGTATTTACCTATATCTTGATGTTAAGATCTTTAACATTAATGTATACCACAATACATTGTCTATTAGAATAGCTGTTGTATTTACCTAAATCTTGATGTTGAGATCTTTAACATTAATGTATACTACAATACATTGTCTATTAGAATAGCTGTTGTATTTACCTAAATCTTGATGTTGAGATCTTTAACATTAATGTATACCACAATACATTGTCTATTAGAATAGCTGTTGTATTTACCTAAATCTTGATGTTGAGATCTTTAACATTAATGTATACTACAATACATTGTCTATTAGAATTACTGTTGTATTTACCTAAATCTTGATGTTGAGATCTTTAACATTAATGTATACTACAATACATTGTCTATTAGAATAGCTGTTGTATTTACCTAAATCTTGATGTTAAGATCTTTAACATTAATGTATACTACAATACATTGTCTATTAGAATAGCTGTTGTATTTACCTAAATCTTGATGTTGAGATCTTTAACATTAATGTATACTACAATACATTGTCTATTAGAATAGCTGTTGTATTTACCTAAATCTTGATGTTGTGATCTTTAACATTAATGTATACTACAATACATTGTCTATTAGAATTACTGTTGTATTTACCTAAATCTTGATGTTGAGATCTTTAACATTAATGTATACTACAATACATTGTCTATTAGAATAGCTGTTGTATTTACCTAAATCTTGATGTTGAGATCTTTAACATTAATGTATACCACAATACATTGTCTATTAGAATAGCTGTTGTATTTACCTAAATCTTGATGTTGAGATCTTTAACATTAATGTATACCACAATACATTGTCTATCAAAATAGCTGTTGTATTTACCTAAATCTTGATGTTGAGATCTTTAACATTAATGTATACTACAATACATTGTCTATTAGAATAGCTGTTGTATTTACCTAAATCTTGATGTTGAGATCTTTAACATTAATGTATACTACAATACATTGTCTATTAGAATAGCTGTTGTATTTACCTAAATCTTGATGTTGAGATCTTTAACATTAATGTATACCACAATACATTGTCTATTAGAATAGCTGTTGTATTTACCTAAACCTTGATGTTGAGATTTTTAACATTAATGTATACCACAATACATTGTCTATTAGAATAGCTGTTGTATTTACCTAAATCTTGATGTTAAGATCTTTAACATTAATGTATACCACAATGCATTGTCTATTAGAATAGCTGTTGTATTTACCTAAATCTTGATGTTGAGATCTTTAACATTAATGTATACCACAATACATTGTCTATTAGAATTACTGTTGTATTTACCTAAATCTTGATGTTGAGATCTTTAACATTAATGTATACCACAATGCATTGTCTATTAGAATAGCTGTTGTATTTACCTAAATCTTGATGTTGAGATCTTTAACATTAATGTATACCACAATGCATTGTCTATTAGAATAGCTGTTGTATTTACCTAAATCTTGATGTTGAGATCTTTAACATTAATGTATACCACAATACATTGTCTATTAGAATAGCTGTTGTATTTACCTATATCTTGATGTTAAGATCTTTAACATTAATGTATACCACAATGCATTGTCTATTAGAATAGCTGTTGTATTTACCTAAATCTTGATGTTGAGATCTTTAACATTAATGTATACCACAATGCATTGTCTATTAGAATAGCTGTTGTATTTACCTAAATCTTGATGTTAAGATCTTTAACATTAATGTATACCACAATGCATTGTCTATTAGAATAGCTGTTGTATTTACCTAAATCTTGATGTTAAGATCTTTAACATTAATGTATACCACAATACATTGTCTATTAGAATAGCTGTTGTATTTACCTAAATCTTGATGTTGAGATCTTTAACATTAATGTATACCACAATGCATTGTCTATTAGAATAGCTGTTGTATTTACCTAAATCTTGATGTTGAGATCTTTAACATTAATGTATACTACAATACATTGTCTATTAGAATAGCTGTTGTATTTACCTAAATCTTGATGTTAAGATCTTTAACATTAATGTATACTACAATACATTGTCTATTAGAATAGCTGTTGTATTTACCTAAATCTTGATGTTGAGATCTTTAACATTAATGTATACTACAATACATTGTCTATTAGAATAGCTGTTGTATTTACCTAAATCTTGATGTTGAGATCTTTAACATTAATGTATACTACAATACATTGTCTATTAGAATAGCTGTTGTATTTACCTAAATCTTGATGTTGAGATCTTTAACATTAATGTATACTACAATACATTGTCTATTAGAATAGCTGTTGTATTTACCTAAATCTTGATGTTAAGATCTTTAACATTAATGTATACTACAATACATTGTCTATTAGAATAGCTGTTGTATTTACCTAAATCTTGATGTTGAGATCTTTAACATTAATGTATACCACAATACATTGTCTATTAGAATAGCTGTTGTATTTACCTAAATCTTGATGTTGAGATCTTTAACATTAATGTATACTACAATACATTGTCTATTAGAATAGCTGTTGTATTTACCTAAATCTTGATGTTGAGATCTTTAACATTAATGTATACTACAATACATTGTCTATTAGAATAGCTGTTGTATTTACCTAAATCTTGATGTTAAGATCTTTAACATTAATGTATACCACAATACATTGTCTATTAGAATAGCTGTTGTATTTACCTAAATCTTGATGTTAAGATCTTTAACATTAATGTATACTACAATACATTGTCTATTAGAATAGCTGTTGTATTTACCTAAATCTTGATGTTAAGATCTTTAACATTAATATATACCACAATACATTGTCTATTAGAATTACTGTTGTATTTACCTAAATCTTGATGTTGAGATCTTTAACATTAATGTATACTACAATACATTGTCTATTAGAATAGCTGTTGTATTTACCTAAATCTTGATGTTAAGATCTTTAACATTAATGTATACCACAATACATTGTCTATTAGAATAGCTGTTGTATTTACCTAAATCTTGATGTTGAGATCTTTAACATTAATGTATACCACAATACATTGTCTATTAGAATAGCTGTTGTATTTACCTAAATCTTGATGTTGAGATCTTTAACATTAATGTATACCACAATACATTGTCTATCAAAATAGCTGTTGTATTTACCTAAATCTTGATGTTGAGATCTTTAACATTAATGTATACCACAATACATTGTCTATTAGAATAGCTGTTGTATTTACCTAAATCTTGATGTTGAGATCTTTAACATTAATGTATACCACAATACATTGTCTATCAAAATAGCTGTTGTATTTACCTAAATCTTGATGTTGAGATCTTTAACATTAATGTATACCACAATACATTGTCTATTAGAATAGCTGTTGTATTTACCTAAATCTTGATGTTGAGATCTTTAACATTAATGTATACTACAATACATTGTCTATCAAAATAGCTGTTGTATTTACCTAAATCTTGATGTTGAGATCTTTAACATTAATGTATACTACAATACATTGTCTATTAGAATTACTGTTGTATTTACCTATATCTTGATGTTGAGATCTTTAACATTAATGTATACTACAATACATTGTCTATTAGAATAGCTGTTGTATTTACCTAAATCTTGATGTTGAGATCTTTAACATTAATGTATACTACAATACATTGTCTATTAGAATAGCTGTTGTATTTACCTAAATCTTGATGTTGAGATCTTTAACATTAATGTATACTACAATACATTGTCTATTAGAATAGCTGTTGTATTTACCTAAATCTTGATGTTAAGATCTTTAACATTAATGTATACTACAATACATTGTCTATTAGAATAGCTGTTGTATTTACCTAAATCTTGATGTTGAGATCTTTAACATTAATGTATACCACAATACATTGTCTATCAAAATAGCTGTTGTATTTACCTAAATCTTGATGTTAAGATCTTTAACATTAATGTATACCACAATACATTGTCTATTAGAATAGCTGTTGTATTTACCTAAATCTTGATGTTAAGATCTTTAACATTAATGTATACCACAATACATTGTCTATTAGAATAGCTGTTGTATTTACCTAAATCTTGATGTTGAGATCTTTAACATTAATGTATACTACAATACATTGTCTATTAGAATAGCTGTTGTATTTACCTAAATCTTGATGTTGAGATCTTTAACATTAATGTATACTACAATACATTGTCTATTAGAATAGCTGTTGTATTTACCTAAATCTTGATGTTGAGATCTTTAACATTAATGTATACTACAATACATTGTCTATTAGAATAGCTGTTGTATTTACCTAAATCTTGATGTTGAGATCTTTAACATTAATGTATACTACAATACATTGTCTATTAGAATAGCTGTTGTATTTACCTAAATCTTGATGTTGAGATCTTTAACATTAATGTATACCACAATGCATTGTCTATTAGAATAGCTGTTGTATTTACCTAAATCTTGATGTTGAGATCTTTAACATTAATGTATACCACAATACATTGTCTATTAGAATAGCTGTTGTATTTACCTATATCTTGATGTTGAGATCTTTAACATTAATGTATACCACAATGCATTGTCTATTAGAATAGCTGTTGTATTTACCTAAATCTTGATGTTGAGATCTTTCGTTGCCTTCAATGTACAACAAGCTGTAACCATTCCAGATCTGGTTAGCTCCATCGGGACATTTTGGTAGCTCCTGACTCTGACTGTGTCGAACAAGTAAGAAACCAGAAGGAGTTGTAAATCCTGGTAAACCAGGACGTCCTACCTCTCCTTCAAGACCGCGAGCACCTAAATATAGAAAGTTACAATCATTTAATATGCATAGGGATGTACACATATTTTAAATATTTGTCAAATTGATATACATGTACAGTCAAACCTTATATTAAGGGCACTCAAGAAAACCTGAAAATGTGGCCTTTATTAGTAGTTGCCCTATTATATAAAGTTAAAATTATATGCACTATTCATTAATGGGAAAAATGAGACTGCCCTTTATACACAGTAATTTGTTATATAGAGGTGCCCTTTATACACGGTAATTTGCTATATAGAGGTGCCCTTTAAAACAGGTTTGACTGTACATTAAATTTATGGGGAAACAATTATTCCAGAAACCATTGGAATTTTGAAAAATAAAGAAAAAGCCAAGATCTGCAAAAAGAAAATCAATCTCATTTACATGAATCGTTAAGACATATATTATTAAATGGTGACAGGATTAAAACTGGTTTTAAAAGACCAAACACACCCTTAAGTAAATGATCATTAATAAACTCATTGTCACCGGTACTAAGAAATTTTTAATTACAAAATAATAGCAGAAATGTTGAGAAACAAAATATTTTTTCCATTGACTTGAAAAAAGTGTTTTTAACTTACCTGGTAGACCATCCTGGCCAGGTACACCTGGGAATCCTCTTGGTCCAGATTCTCCCTTCATACCAGGTAGTCCGTCCAATCCATGGGAACCTTTAGGTCCAGAAAATCCAGGGGGTCCTTTAATAATATATATATATATATATATATATATAGTATTACTTATACATTTAAAAATTAAAATTTTATATATAAAATAGGATACATTGTACTACAAATATTGAAATTATCATCCAATTGTATAAGAAAAGTTGGAAGATATCAAAGGGGTAATCAGAATGTTTTAATAAGACATTTGGAATATCTCTCTCGAGACAATGCTTATGACATTTGGAATACCCCCTCTCTCTCTCTCTCTCTCTCTCTCTCTCTCTCTCTCTCTATCTCTCTCGACAATGTTTATGAATGACAGAGAACCATAGAACTTATATAATTCTCGAACAGATTCTTGCAATATCAATGGAGTAATGATTATCTCACCTTGAAGTCCAGGCTGACCCTTTATACCATCTTTTCCTGGGAATCCTCTTAGTCCATTTAATCCAGGTTCTCCCTTTCTTCCTTTAGGTAGTTGTTTAAAGTCAATAACACCAGGTAATCCACGGTCTCCCTTATCTCCAGGTAAACCATTCAGTCCTGTCATATTTAACAAGAATATTAAAGCACATAACAAGTTATATATTATTATATTGTCAGAACAGTCCTTACGATGAGCACAGGTCCTCCGACCTAAAACCAGTAAATTTTTCATTTTTATTTAGAATTATATAAAAAATAAATTAAAGAATTTGATTCGGACTAGTAAATTAAAATTACTAATAATAGCGGAAAATTAATGGTTCATCCTTCAACGTCATAATATCACAACCTTCGCTTTGGGAACCAGTCACTTGACACATGTAAATGATCAGATTGGCTTACATCCAGATCATGCAAAGAATATTTAAACAAAGAATTTGTCCAAAGAAAATTAGAGTTAATAGTTTGTGTAAAAAAAAAAACCCAATTTATCTGTCATCCTTGTTAAAAAAAATCACAAGAACAAATATATAATGGTAACACTGCATTTCATTTGCTTTCTGGTACTCAGATAAACCATACCTGATTCTCCAGACTGTCCATCAAATCCATTTCGTCCAGATTCTCCCTTTATTCCAGGATTTCCAGGGGTTCCATCCAGACCTCTATCTCCTTTGTCTCCCTTATTTCCAAAGCCACCAGGAATACCAGCTTCACCTGTTACATGTAAAATTCATCTATGACTACTATATAATTTCATTGGTTGTATTGTCTTCTGATGTGATTTTACCATATATTAATCTGTTTTACACTCTATTTCTTTCTATTCATTTCTGTATCAGAAAATTATCTTGTAGATAGTCCAGGAGTAGCATTGATAGAAATAATTGAATATGCTTTCTGTGTAATGATGATATTGGAGATGAATTCCATTATATTATACAGTGTCAATATTTTAATTTTAGTAAAAAATTATTACTATCAAAGTATTATAACAATCATGTGAGTTTTTTAAAATTCAGAAATCTTATGACTTCAAAAAACAAAGCTTAACTCATTAAATTATGCAAATTTATATATATAATAGAAAAAGGTATTTGCGATCTAGGCCAAAACATACCAACCATTATATATCTACTGTGTTTGTAGATACTACTTATTATGTACTTCTCTATACCTATGTATATGGTCTATTGAGAAATAAAAGAAAGATATTTGAAAAGATAAGTATTTTCTATATTTTACTATATTAATCAGTATAAATATTCAAGATTAAATTTGTAAAAAATGAGATCGTATTTTATTGGACAGGTTCACATTACTTACCCTTGCGACCATCCAATCCAGGTTGACCACTAGGTCCAGGAAGTCCATTGAGACCTCTCTCTCCGTCTTCTCCTTTACGTCCAGAGACTCCAGGCAGACCATCATCTCCTGATGGGCCTCGTGGTCCAATGACACCTGTAATACAGAAGTTTTATTATATAATTTTTAGTCTGATATATCATATGCTTAAAATGAAAACACTCAGTAACTGTTAGATATCTGTTGTTTTTTATTAGGTTTCCAGTTTATTCAAGAATTCGAGAAAAAAAACCCAGGTATAGTAGTCCCCCTCTTATAATGCCACCCCATCTGCAATGAAAAAAGTGTTTTTATAAAAGGGGTAGTCTCTCTAGAGGGGGGGGGGGGCAATTTAGTAGTATTTTACTATCTCAGTATATATGAAATATTGACTGAAAAGAGGGGTGGCATTTGGTGGGGATGGCCTTATAAGATGGGGACTACTGTATAGTTATAATGATTACACGTTATCCATGGGAATATTTTCAAAGATAGCTTGCACCTCAAATCTGACAAACTAAGGTGCTGTTGAATCTAGATGTGTTATAGTAAATTGACTAAAAATATTAGATGAGTCCAAATATTTCTGAAGCTCATATTAATTTTAGCTGTGCATTTCAACTCTTGTCTCCACGTTTGTTGTGCCAGAAATTTGAATGTCAGTACCTAATATACAAATCCATTCAAATTTTGTTCGTTATGTCAAAGTGGTACATTAAATAGATTAACAAACATGACAAGGCATCGACAGCATGGCCTTTGTTTTTACTGCATCAGGTAAGATAATATATTAACTGTTAGTTATTATTTGAAAAGAAAACACAAAAGTTTCTAAATTGAAACATAGTGATATTCATATTAATGAAACATTATTTAGAAAAAAATTTCAAAGCCTTTGATAATAATTATGACATCTCCCATATTAAACAATCTAGATATTTTTGACACAATCGTCTTCATACATTATTAAAAACAAAAGCAAAAGAAAATTATGTCATGGATATCATTGTCGTGAATATTGCACAATATCTATGTATGCACCGCTATTGTTGATGTCAACTAATTATGATATTTATTGAATTTTTGTACTACCTGGCAATCCATCCAATCCACGTTCTCCCTTGTTTCCACGCTGTCCTATTCCAGGAAGACCCTGTTCACCTTTGACACCAGGGAATCCATCTCTACCTGTGTAACCTGAAAAAAATTTAATTTGTAGTGTATTTTGTTTAAAATCAAAATTGTGTTACTTTTGGGTATTTTGATAGACCCATCAGTGAATTTCTCATTGTTAGAAATATAGATATAAAAATGGGTATTGTAAGCACTTTCGAAACTGAATTCAAATTTTCTGAACAATGACGATGTCCACTTTTTACAAGACCAACATGCTTAGTTAAATCTTTATAGTGCTAACACAGGGAATATACAGGTAATTCATCAAACTGTATGAATTGTTAGAAATAATATTGTTCTATAGTACAACAGCAGCAACAAGCTGGGCCATAAATTTCAGTCAACACAAAAAATATCAATTTAGAATTTAAGGAACAGCAATTTAGTTGTGCTCTTCATCTCAAAATTGCCATAGGGTCTTGTAAGTTTAAAGTGTTTGAATTGTCAGATGTTAAATAATAGTAAAAAGCTTGTATGTTCATACCACTATCTCCTTTCATTCCTGGCAGACCATCCAAGCCATTACGTCCTGATAAACCAGGTTCTCCTTTAGACCCTTCTGTTGCCCTGCCAGATTCTCCCTTCAGACCATTTACACCTGGGAAACCTGCAAATAATGTGAACAGATTAAATTAAAAAGTTACATAAATACATTGTAGATACAGTAAAAGGGTAACGTGAGTAGATACGATAATATAAATGAATACAATCAAAGAGTTATATGAATAGTACAGTTGAAAGGATACAGACAAACAATATTATCTGATGTTCTCACAGAAAGTAGAATTTGGAATGGTAAACAGATGTCTCTTATCATTTAATGAATGCAGACAGTTGAATTTTGATTGACTAACTGTCAATGAATTATATAATTTTAATACCATGCAAAAATATTTTGAACCTTGTTCAAAGATATAGATGGATTCACCTTTCGGAAAAAGAAATAGTGATTTTTTAAGACAGGTAATCCCTTCATTTGATTTTTCTTATGACAGGACAAGAAAAAGGTGACCTTTTAATACAGGTGACTGCTTAATAGAGATGACTGCATGGACAAGTTTGACTAATACTTATTTGGAATGAAAGACTATTGTGTGATTTCTTACCTCTGTCTCCTTTGGGTCCTGATAATCCTGGCTGTCCTTCAGGTCCAGGGAAACCAGGGGATCCTTTTTCTCCTGTTGAGTAAATGATTACATTTTAACAGTGAGTGATTGTTGATCAATGCCAACTCAGTAATTTTTCAGCTATTATCATGGTGAGAACAAGTTATTTTTCAATGAAATTATGATGATGAGGTCCGCTTTGTACTAGACCAACTTTGGTTTGACCCGATCGGGGCTCGAACTCACGATCTACCGCACTCGAGGCAAGCACGCTAACCATTACACTAATTTTAACATGATCTTAATCAGAGTAATATTAAAACAAAGAAAATTCAAAAGTGAGTTATATGAAAGGATTTGACTAAGAATGTCTTACATAAGAAACAATGACTTTTTTCCAATCTACAAAATAGAACTGTAATTACTGTTCTAAAAGCTCCACCCTTGTATTATCCCCAGAGCCAATTTTTTGGACGGAAAAAGATTTTGTCCACATATAAGCCTCACATTGAGTTCCAGTGTCAGTAAACTTTATGGTGATTCTCAACGATATACTGAAATATTATAACATGAACTTTATGTGCAATATTTCAGTTGTAAATAAACCATTCATGTTTAATACTATAATTTTACTGACCTCCTTCAACAAGCAGTGCCTGAAATGAGGGCCAGCCATTGGCTGGCCCGAAAATTTTTTTTTGGGCCAGTAAAAAATTAGTCACTGGTCCAAATGGCATAATGGTGGCCCAAACATTTTGTGACATTTTATTTATGAAAAAAAGACATCAGATATCAATATATAAAGAGTTTTTAGATTAATTGTTTTTTATCAATAACATTAACATTCATTCTTTCACTAGTCTCATGAGGGATGGGGGGTTGGGGAGGGTGCTCTTCTAGGTAATTTTGGTAGGTACAGGTGTGCAGCTGAAATTGCGAAAACACCCCAATGCATATATTGCTATCAAATGAAACCTGAATTTACTTGTTATAACCTTTTTGACAACCTTGACGCCATTGGCTAGGGTGGTCTTAAGAAACGATGCTAGTCCATCGGATGGGGACAATAAAAGGCTGGTTTGTGTAAGGGGAGATCAATGCCATGATCACATTAAAGACATCCGGAAAAGAGTAAACTAATGCCACTACAAGGACCGCTCTTGCACTCCCCAGAGTGAAGAGTGACATCACTTGTTTCAATTCACTATGAAGAAGTGATTTTAAGGTAAAATAACTTCTCAGTTCAGGGTAATGTTAGTTGGTTATTCATTCCAAATAAATATCTCACTTTGTTGAAATAACAAACGGTGCTAATTTGTAAACAAAAGTTCTGGTTCCAAAAAAGAGAACCACTCCCAATTGTCACTAAAATGTAGCCGTGTACATGAACTATGAAAAGTTTAAAATAAGTGACAGGCCAGATCGTTTCCGTAGTTTGACAACTGTCAACGGTCAACGATTTTCTCTCCATTGTTGGGGAAACGTTTTTCAATGATTACCTAAGGATTGACACAAAAAGGTTTCCGATTTCTGTAAAATGAAATTCGTACATGTACATTTTGCAGCAGATTGAATGAATAAATTTCCGAACCGTGGAAGATACCAGATCGCAAACATTATAAGTTGACAGAATTCTCTTTGTAGTTCACAACTTTCCACTTCGTCCGTGATTTTTAACAATTTTAATAATTAAA
This sequence comes from Bathymodiolus brooksi, assembly GCA_963680875.1. NCBI lineage: Eukaryota > Metazoa > Mollusca > Bivalvia > Mytilida > Modiolidae > Bathymodiolus > Bathymodiolus brooksi. The sequence goes on from OY804576.1 coordinate 112,088,863, forward strand.
TCATAAAGAAACAAAAAAACATGTTTCTTTTCTAATATTTAGTGAATACTTGTGTATTACATGAAAACGTGTAGGAAACGTGTATTGATTGGCTCAATAAAAATACATAATTGGGGAGAACAGTAAATTACATTAGCTGTGTATTCATTGGCTACACAAGTATTTGGACCAATCGCTGTGCTCGTAACGAACTGTTTTCGACTAGAACAGAAGAGTTATCTACTGTTGAAGTTACAGTAAAATATGTCCGGTTTCGGTAAAACAACAATTTTTAACGGTCTTTTAGGCAATCGCCCAAACGCTTTTTGTTGGGCCAGTGACTACCTAATTTGGAGCAGCTTTTGGTCGCCCGAATAAGATATTAGTCGCATTTGGCGACTGGGCGACCGTCCATTTCAGGCACTGAACAAGTGGAAGATTTTGTCAGGGAAAAAACTTTTGATCAGCCTTGGTAAAGTATTATATACAACAAATAAGAAATAATAAATAATTAAGCAACATTATTAAGAAAAAACTGGTAGAACGTGCTAATGTGGGTCACAGGTCACTGTAATCGGGCTGATGTATCGAGAAACAGATACGGTGTTGAAAAAACTGTTGATACTCATAAAATATTGATAAATGCAATAAAATTTTATGTTTGTCTTCAAGAAATATGATAGACAAAACCATGTGTGAAGTTTTATGACGAAATATCTCTGATTTCTATGTAAATTTACGAGTTGAAGTGGGGAAACACCCACAGGTAATTTTAGCGATGTATTTTTATCTTGGACAAGAATAATGAGCGTTCTGATTGGATGACCGATTTAAAACACACGATGCATGTAAAAGAAATCTATGTTATATTTATTCATTCGTTTGATTCTGGAATATTGTTGATCATTGATTTAAACACGAAAAAAGGGAAAAAGGGGGGGAGGAGAATTTTATTTGTGAATTTTACAGTTAAATAAATGTTATGTTTCGACATTTTAAAGAGAAAAATAAAAATTTGCTGCGACTAAAGCTTAAATCAGCGTTAAAAATTGAACAAATATCGGTGGTTTTGTAAATGAGATTTATTTTAAATAGAAAATCTGAATTTATTATTTATTAATTTATTATTAATGATACAATTTTATATCCCTTGGGAGGGGGGGGGGGGAGTATGATGAAAATTTGAAATAAGAACACAGGACCGGACTTTAAGCAAAAATAATAATCCAGGATTAGTTTTTTATTAAAAAAATCCAGGACCCGTGTCCATGAATTTTTTTTTTTTTAAGTTAATAATATGAAATATTGACATCCACACTTGCCTTTTGGACAGCACATTTCTGTGTCCACACTTGTAAAAAAAAAAAAATATTGTAATTAATGAACAAGGACTAGAAAATGACATTCAGCATCAATCTATAAATAATACCTGGAATTCCTGGTTCACCAGTGATTCCTGGGTTTCCTTTAGGTCCTGGTAGACCATCCAAACCATTTAATCCTCTTTCACCTTTCATTCCTGGTAAACCTGGTTCACCTGTTAATATAAAACATTGCCTTTTTGTATTAAGTAGTGCTCCAATGTCAACTTATCTATAGTGTCAATGGTACATGTACAATGTAGTATGAATTTTTCCTTCATAACTTGTAAACTTGTACCATGCAGCATAAAACAAAACTAGGAAGAACTTATGTCTCCCCTTAATGCGGCCATCTGTACAACAATAAGTTACACATTATGAGTTGAATGATACTATTTAAAAAACAATTATTTGACCTTGAGGTCAAAGGTCAAGGTTCCACGAAGGTCATTACGGTACGCGACACACCGCCTTATGATCATGCACCCACATACCAAATATAATTGACCTATTTGGAAAGACAAAAAAGTTGTGGTCCGGACAAGCTTCGCTGAGAAGAAGCAGAAGAAAAAATCAGACTAAAACAATATGTCTCCCTTCATTCGAAGGGGAGACATAATTATAATATTATTTTAAAGTAATAAAAAAAAGCTGGGGAATTATGAGCATTGTCCGGTCATCTCCTAAAACTTGCTCCACCCCCACTTGTCTGGTCATCTCCTAAAACTTGCACCCCCACCCCACTGTCCTGTCCACTCCTATGGCACTGTCTTGGTTAGTTCTTCCTTAAAATGGTGATGCTTTTAAGAGTTTAAAAGTGATTAATGAAAAAGTGGTTCCTAATGGACAGAAATTTATTTGATATTTTCTACCCTAATTTATAATATTGCCTTTCATATTAGATATACATTTGAAGAGATGTGTTTTACAAGATGAAGACAATTGAATACCTAATTCTATGAATCTACGTACCATCTCTACCAAGTAGTCCAGGACCTCCTCTCTCTCCTCTTGGTCCATCCAAACCAGGGGCTCCATTCAATCCTGGCAGTCCCGATTCTCCCTTGACTCCAGGCCTACCTTCAGCTCCTGGGAATCCAGACGATCCTTTGGCTCCACCAATACCAGGGAGACCATCCAAACCAGAATCACCTATAACAGACATACCAGTAGATTATGGTACATGGATTTCACCAATAAGATAGAACTGCATTTTTCAAAGAGCTATGTAAGTTTATCTAGTAGTGTATAAATTTTGATAATCTTTTTTTCTTCTTCTTCAAGAATTATAAATAGATTACCTTTCATTCCAGGGAGACCGTCCTGTCCTGCGGGTCCAGGTATTCCAGCATTTCCTCTTCCACCCTACAATTGATATTACATTATAGCTTAAATAATAAATTTTACATACTTCTACATGTGATAATAATAAGTCAAAGAATAAAAATCACCCCAGTAGGCAAGGGGAAGGGGTCCTATAAAGGTCTCCCTTTGAAAACCAGGTAGGACTACTAGAGTAAATATTTTGGTTGAACTATTTAAAAAAAATCAGGACTATTAACGTATATAAAGGATGTGGATGTAAATGAACATAAAACACTAAAAAATAAAGTTACGGAACAGTGCTTTTATTTCTGTTCTTCATCTAGCAGTCATCTCTTAAAGTGAGATGGTTAAACAAAAACAAGGGAAGTACCATCATTCTAATGATACAAACCACCTCACCGACGATTTGATAAAAATAAAAATTTGCTATGACAGAAAGTAAAAGTTGTGTGACCTTTATGTGTTATTGTATAAAACATTTCCTAAATTCTTCTACAAGTCATGTGGTTCTTCAGAAACAGAGGTTAAAAAAAAACCAGAAAACGGAAAATTGCAAGATGGAATGATTTTTATCTAAACTCTCGAATTAAATTCTGGGGTCAGATAACTTAAATGATTTTGTCACTGAAATAGACAAATTTGGACATCTTACATCCACAAATCAAATGGTAGGACTATATCAGACGTACAGTTCTAGTTTTTCAAATACAAAGGTTGACCAAAAAATAATAAAATAATAAAGTCGTTGAAGTTGAACAATGTAATATCAACCTCTTAATTCAAATTCGAGGATCACATGACTTGCCTTTTCTCCTTTCATACCAGGGAATCCTGGCACTCCTTCATTTCCCTTAAGACCAACTGGTCCCCTGCTGCCTGGTAATCCATCTCTGCCTGGCTCTCCTGTTATTCCAGTTTCTCCTGATTGACCCACTCCAGGAAGGCCTACATCTCCACGGGGACCATCTAAGCCAGGTATACCTGTAAATACATTTATACAGAGATGTTAATTTGACAAAAACATCAATATCACTTCTTTTTCTTCATTTCAATGAACACTAGTAACACAAAAATATATAGTTATTGCATAAAACTGCAAAAGGATTTTCATGTTTAAGGTCGTGTATAGTTAAATCATTTATGTATTATTATATTAATCATTCATTTTCATGGTTAGGGTTAGGGTATGGTGCTTAACTCCATTTTCAACAATATTACAGTTACGTCATGGCGGTCAATTTGATTGGTGAAGGAAACCAGAGTACTCGGAGAAAACCATTGACCTGTTGCAAGTCACTGACAAACTTTATCACATGATGTTGTATCAAGTACACCTCACCATTCAGCAGATTTTTCAGGTAAAAATCATAGAAAATTACACATTTATACTCACGATGTAACTGAAATGTCCATTATGCAAATTCAAAATATAGCACCAAATACATTATTTTGAGTCAGATATTATTGTTTATTATCAAACAGGCAATTTTTCAGATATACCATGGAGAGAATAAGTTGTGTGATGAAGAAGATCAGAATACTGCACAAGATTTAGTTAGCTCACAAAAAATAATGTCAGGAGTATTTATATCACCCAATCAAAACACGTTATTTTGACTCCAAATCTGACATTTTATTGCTGACTATTTAAAGTTGTTTGGAGAAATAACAAATGATAATTTTACAATTTAACTTCACCAGACTCAAATTTCATGCAAAATCTGAGAGATAAATCTGAACAAATTAGTTTATATTTTAAAATAAAATCCTGAAATTGATTTTAATTTAGCATACTAATAAATTTTTACTGACCTTCACGACCTGGTTCGCCATTTAAGCCACGTTGACCAGGGAATCCTGCTGTGCCTTTTTCTCCTGGCAATCCATCTTGTCCTGAGCGACCTTCAAATCCTGGCAATCCATTCAACCCTCTATCTCCCTTAACACCTAAAATGCAAAGACAAATTTTATTTCTTTTACATGTAATACTGTTTTGGATTGACCGATTTGTTTTCTATTATTTTTAAACATGACAAGATGAGGGTATAAGTGAACATAAGAAAATCCATCCAAAATAATGAACTGTTTTTATTGTCATTCTTCATCTCAGTCACTGGGAGGTCTCCAATGATGATTTGAATCTCATACCTCAAAGTATGTATGATTGCTTGTTAAAAGGACCTAAACCTTTAAATTCTGAATATGCTGAGTATTGGAATTAGAAAGGCAAATTTAGCAAACAATGGCCAAACAAATTTGCACATCCCTGAATTGATTTTACAATTATACGTTTTTTTATAAGTTATTTCCCTTACCACTTTCATGCAAAAGCAATCATAAGAACAATGAATTTAAATATAATTTGTTTATTTTTTAACCTTGTAAAATATCAAAGGTTAATTTTATAGTGCTCAAACAGAAGATTCACAAGTTGCTACAGCAGTAAAATATTGTTCAGATTATGGGGAAAATATATGCTATTTTCATTGAACTTGGCAATGAAAGGGGATCCTTTGGACTTCATTAAAGGCAAATAACTCCTATAAAAAATATATAATTTTCGAATCAAGTTGGAAATGTGCAAATGGTCTGATACTATGAATGGACCATATTATGTCTACAAGTTATCAAAGAAAACTATCTACCCAAGTTCAAGATAACAAGATTTAACTGTATTTTAAATATGAAAATCGATGACATGAAAAATATATACTGCATTATTAAAGGCCATGATAATAATATTAGTGTTCACATATACCAGGTCAAAATCCGTCAAAATTTGTATAACTACAAACCTGATAGTCCAGGAACTCCTGATTCTCCAGGTACGCCATCAATTCCTCTGTCACCTTTACCACCCTTCAGACCAGGTAATCCAGGTAAACCATCACGTCCAGGTTCTCCAGGGAATCCAAATACACCAGCATCACCTTTCGCTCCTGTTTTTGAATAAATATTTTTTTATAAAGCATTTAAAAACAGTTTAATTTCATAAAAGTACATTGTACAGTGTCTACGATTTGGGTTATTTTTGCCAACCTAAATTTTTTAATTTGAAAAGTGAAATAATACTTTAATATTTTTTTACACTTTCAAAGGAATGTAAAATATAATCATGGAGACTTCCCAGAAATATACAGTAATTCCATTAAGATATCTATTAAAGGACACAAATAAAAAATCTACAACTTTACTTTACTGACAGTATTTCAAATTTGGCGATCCTGTTTAGGCCCTTTCATTAACTTGCTCCCAAAGACTGTTAAATTATTTGACTATGAGCATACTTGATGAATGTTCTAGAAATAGCTTAGATATCTACCTTTTATATGCATAAAGCAAATAAAATCGAGAAAGCATCAGAGATGCAACAGCCGAGTTGCAAGTCAAAATCATTTGGTCAAACTGGATTCCTTTTTTCAAGATTTATCAATGTTATGTGCCAAGTATCAATCTTCTGGCATTGCTGGTACTCAAGAAGAAGATTTTTAAATTTTAAAATAATTAATCATTTTATGCCCCCTCTTTGGACCCCAAAGGGCCCTTCTTTGGACCCCAGACATACCGAACATAACTTTGGAAGAGGAAGGAACTTTGAACCCAAGGAACATTGGGGCAAAGTTTGGCTAAAATTGACAAAATGGTTTCAGAGATATGTGCAATTCTTAAAAAAACTTCCGATAGGGGATGGGGATGACCCCGGACCTCAACTCTTGGGGCATTTAATTTGTCTATTCACCCTGATCATACATATATATGGTTTAAGGGTAGGGATCTCAACCATTATAAAATTCACTCCAGGTAGGGGGTGGGGTATGACCCCCCAGGGCCTGAGCTATAAGGCATTTAATTTGTCTAGTCACCCTGATCATAAATATATATGGTTTAAGGGTGGAGATCTCAACCATTAAAAAGTTCACTTCAGGTAGGGGGTGGGGTATGACCCCCATGGCCTGAGCTATAATGCATTTAATTTGCCTAGTCACCCTGATCATAAATATATATGGTTTAGGGGTGGGGATCTCAACCATTAAAAAGTTCACTTCAGGTAGGGGGTGGGGTATGACCCTGGGGCCTGAGCTATAATGCATTTAATTTGCCTAGTCACCCTGATCATAAATATATATGGTTTAGGGTGGGGATCTCTGACACATTTTTTTAAACAGATTCCCCAGTGGGGTGGGACTTAGCCCCGGGGATAAAAAATGTTGAATGCACAACTTCACATTGGCATATCCACCCATACCAAATATTAAGTTTCTATCTTTTGTAGTTTCAGAGAAATGTGTAATTCTCAAAATATATACTTTTTCTATAAAAAACCATGATTTTACAAGAAAAAAACAATAGATTAATCTGGATTTCGAACTCGCTCTAAATAATAGTTTAATAATGCTTCCTACCAAAAATTACACTGATCGGCCAAAAACTAAGAGCGCTATCGCGTTAACGAAGATAATTCTCAAAATATGTACTTTTTCTATAAAAAAACATGATTTTACAAGAAAAAAACAATAGATTAATCTGAATTTCGAACTCGCTCTAAATAATAGTGTAATAATGCTTCCTACCAAAATTATGCTGATCGGCCAAAAACTAAGAGCGCTATCGTGTTAACGAAGATAGGCTAACATACACCCACCCCCCCGGCCGCCCGCCTTTCGCCAAAACATAAGCCGAGTGCAACTTTGTTGCAACTCGGCTAATAAAGGATTGGGATCCCATTAAATGGCTTAACCTTGCCACGTTTTTGTACTTGTGCCAAGCCAGAACGTGGGTCTCCAACGTCATATGTAGTTGGTTTTTTATGTTCAATAAGTTGTGATGAAAGGTTAAATTTTCAGTGGAACTGTTGACCATAACCATTTTAACTTTTTTTTTCTTCATAATTATCAATTATAAATCTTATTGAAACTCTTAACATTGTCAGCAAATACTACAAAAACATTGCATTATACAAATGATTTTTACATTTCTAAATTTTAGCTCTTTCTGAGTTTATCAATTTTTCAACCTCTTAAAATATCACTGATATCTTCTGATGTTAAACTTACCTGGAAATCCATCTTGTCCTGGAAGTCCCGGTGGTCCCTGTGGGCCATCAAGTCCTGGTAATCCTGGTCTACCAGCTGGTCCTGTCTCTCCTGGTATTCCTGATTCCCCATTGATGCCTCTTACTCCTGGTAAGCCTGGCTCTCCCTTAGCAGCAATATCGCCAGGTATACCAGGTAAACCATCAGCTCCTGGACGTCCTGGTTCACCGGGGAAACCATTTCTTCCAGATTCTCCCTTTGGGCCAGGTATTCCAGGGATACCAGGTAAACCTGAAGGTCCAGACTCTCCCTTCATTCCAGGTAATCCATTTAAACCAGGCACACCTAAAAAAAATAAACATTTAAAAATAGTATAAAGATACCAGATATAATTTTGTCAAACATGAACAAAAAATCAGTATATTGGTTATATTTTTTGAAAGTTTTGAAAGTTTACAAAATTATGGTGGATATACCATGATGGTCAATGTAAGGTGACATATAGCCCAATATTCACAGAAAGTGTACAGAGTAAAAAATGGTAAAAGTCATACCATGTATATTGATTCAAATTTTGATTATTTGATGCAAGGTAACAAATATAGTGAGCAGGGGACAAACAAATATTATGAAACTTATCAACCCTCACACAGGCTTTATATACAATCAGTTGACCATAAAAATCACATAACATGGTCTTCTCATGATAAAATTGTGACTTATACCATATTTTCCCTGGTCTTTAATATGTAAAGGCTATCACATTGGAGGTTTTACCAACAGTGGTAATAACCTGTTTATGCCTTTTCCATTAATTAATAGGATGGGGTTCATTATAGATTTGACCATGTCATTATTATTACCGTCAGGTCCAGGTAAACCAGATGCTCCTCTTTCTCCTGGTAATCCATCCAAACCGCTCTCTCCCTTAGCTCCCTCCAAAACAGCTCCAGGTAAACCTGGAATACCTTGGTCACCTGAAAACAGAAAAGGTGTATTAGAATTTTATTAATTAATTCCCTGTATTTGTTTGCATGTGTGCATAATAAGAGTATTTTAGTTTGTTAACATTTCAGTAAATGATAGGGGAAAAAATTGTGTGGACAGCTGGCCTCACGGTCAGAAAACTTTTGAATATGAGTCTCATTATCATACTCCAAAATTGTCCAATCAGAACACTGCATTTATTGGATAAGATATTCTGATTGGATGTTTTCCAAGTATTAGTACAAAACTCATATTCAAACATTTTATGATCGTAAGGCCGGAGCCAATAATGAAATATTTTTTTTTTTGTAGATTATAAATTTTTTTCAAAATAAAACTGTTCCATGCAAGTATCAGACAAACTCAACAAAAACCTCCAAAGTTTAAATGGTTTCATTGTGATATAAGTGGGACACATAATTTTTTGAATAGGGGAAATCAAAAAAGTATCCATGTCTGAAACTGAAATTGAATGTTTCTTTAAAATCAGAAGTAGACACTTTTCATGTTGTGAAATGGTGAAAACAATAAACCACAAAAAATACCATCAAACTAAAACCTATGTTACAATTACCTTTCATTCCAAATAGACCATCTCTTCCTGATTCTCCCTTGAGTCCATCAAATCCTGGGCCACCAGGGATACCTGAATTTCCTTTGTCTCCTCTTACTCCAGGCAGTCCTAAAAATAGATTACACACAAAATAATACAGTAATCACTCTACTCGAGACAGGAAAGGGAGATAACTTGTACTTTTTAAAGGGAAGGGGAATTCTTTTCAATAATACATGTTACTATATATTTACTGGATCCAATTGAGTGAGTGAGTGATTGTTGTTTAATGCCAACTCAGCAATTTTTCAGCTATATCATGGCGAGAACAAGTTAATTTCCAATGAAATGATGATGAGGTCTTCTTTGTACTAGACCAACATGCTTAGATTAATTTTTATAGTGCTAGCTCACTGAAACAACAGTCCGTGTATAGACATGTTGCCCCACTCAGACACATTATCCTGATTCTGAACCACCCAGTCTTTGCTCTTTCTCCTTGATGCTTCATGCTTAGAGGAGAAGCAACAAATACCAATTTTATAGTCTTTGGTTTGACTTGATCGGGGCTTGAACCCATGATCTACCACACTCGAGATGAGCATGGTAACATTTACACCGCCAATGCAGTCTGTAAACTAACAGGCACACCAACTGTATCAACTATGACGAAGCAGATTATACGTGTTTGCTGTAAAACATTGAAATATCCCTTTGTATCATACCTCTAGGTCCAGGAAGACCTGGTAATCCATCTTCTCCTCGAGGTCCTGATTCGCCTGGCCTTCCATCCAATCCTGGTAGTCCATCAAAACCTTATAAAAATAATAAAAATATTTATTTACTTGAAATAAAAATGTCTAAATATAATTTTTTTTTTTTTTTTATATATCAACTTAATAGTAATCAGAACAAATTAAAAAAGATTGAATTTCAATCCGTTATTTTCTTGAAAACATAGTCTGTGTGTAGACATGTCACTCTACACAGACATATTATCCTAATTTCAGTCCAACCAATTAAAGCTCTTACTCCTTAATGCTGTGTACTTAGCATAGAAGCAGCAAATACCTATTTTATAGTCATTAGGGATTGAATCCAATACCTACCATACTCGTGGAAGCGAGTTACACCACTGATGCGATTTGACAACTATTGATACATGTAAATCTACTATAGAATGAGCACTGCTAATGTGGGTCTATTGGTAATTAGATGGATTACTATTGTAATATTATCTGTATTTCACTTTCACTTTCATTGTTTACATAAAGATCTTACCTCTATTTCACTTTCACTTTCATTGTTTATATTAAGATCTTACCTCTAGTTCCCTTCATACCAGGTAAACCATCACGTCCTGTTGCACCTGTCAGTCCAGGGGATCCCTTTTCTCCTCTCTCTCCCTTCAGTAGTTTTATATCAATTGGAATTGTCTCACCTACAAAGTAAAAAAAAAAAAAAAAAAAAGTAGTAGAAATTTAATTTTTTAACCAAAAACTGGTTTAAACAGAAAAAACATACTGCAGATTATTATGATAAAGAAAATGCAATGACTGATGATCAACTTTAATACAGCAGGGATGATCCTGGTTAGAAAATAAAATAACTGAACATCAAAGAAAAATAGCTGAAACCATTTTTTACCTATTCCGACTATGTCCTGCAATTTCCGTGGTTTTTTTACAAATGAAAATAGCCGAAATCAGCTAAATAACTGAAAAAAATCACCCCTGTTATATGTACATGTACAGTGGAACTTGTGCAATCCAACACTTGAGTTTTCCCCGACATCCTCTGACATCCAACACAAATTTATGGTCCCAAAGTATTTCTGTTAACTTAGATCAAACCTGAGTTTTCCGACATTCTGTACAATCCGACAGATTTCCCTGGTCCATTGGTGTGTCGGATTAGACAGGTTCCACTGTACTAATAAAAACTAGAGGCTCAGTGGGTTGAGCCTGTGTCGCTCACCTTTCATTCTGCTTTGAGGAAACTTAATACAGAGCCTTCCATAGGTGCTTTGCACCACGTTTCGGTTCATTTGGCCAAGCAGTTTCAGAGAAGAAGATTTTTAGAAATCAACCAACCAGATAAAAGAATTGCCTTTGGCAGCCATGTTTGTTAACAGATCGGGATGAAATTACCAATCTTTATAGAGGACCTTCTATAGATGCTTCCTACCAAGTTTCGGTTCAATTGGCTAAGCAGTTTCAGGGAAGAAGATTTTTAGAAATCGACCAATCTGAAACAAGAATTGCCTGTGGTAGCCATGCTTGCTAACGAATCAGGACGAAAGAGCAATCTTTATAGAGGACCTTCCATAGATGCTTCCTACCAAGTTTCGGTTCATTTGGTAAAGTGGTTTCAGAGGAGAAGATTATTAGAAATCCACCAATCAGAAACAAGAATTGCCTGTGGTGGCCATGTTTGTTAACGAATCGGGACGAAATGAGCAATCTTTATAGAGAACCATCCAAGGATGCTTCCTACCAAGTTTTGATTCATTTGGCCAAGCGGTTTCAGAGGAGAAGATTTTTTAGAAATCAACCAATCAGAAACAAGAATGGCCTGTGGCGGCCATGTTTATTAACGGATTGGGACAAAATTAACAATCTTTATAGAGGACCTTCCATAGATGCTTCCTACCAAATTTCAGTTCATTTGGGAAAGTGGTTGCAGAGGAGAAGATTTTTTAGAAATCAACCAATCAGAAACAAGAATGGCCTGTGGCGGCCATGTTTATTAACGGATTGGGACAAAATTAACAATCGTTATAGAGGACCTTCCATAGATGCTTCCTACCAAATTTCAGTTCATTTGGGAAAGTGGTTGCAGAGGAGAAGATTTTTTAGAAATCAACCAATCAGAAACAAGAATGGCCTGTGGCGGCCATGTTTGTTAACGGATCGGGACGAAATGAGCAATCTTTATAGAGGACTTTCCATAGATGCTTCCTACCAAGTTTCGGTTCAATTGGCCAAGCGGTTTCAGAGGAGAAGATTTTTAAAAATATGCCAATCAGAAACAAGAATTGCCTGTGGCGGCCATGTTTGTTAATGGATCGGGACAAAATTAGCAATCTTTATAAAGGACCTTCCATAGATGCTTCCTACCAAGTTTCAGTTCATTTGGCTGAGGGGTTTCAGAGGAGAAGATTAAAATGTGAAAAGTTAACAGACGACGGATGCCAAGTGATGGCAAAAGCTCACATTGCTTTTGGCAAGGAGAGCTAAAAATGTCACCTACCAGATTGTCCCTTCTGACCAGGGTTTCCAGGTATACCAGGTAACCCAGCTGTTCCTGGTTCTCCTCTTTCTCCATTAATTCCAGGAATACCAATTCCTACTTCTCCCTTCTGTCCAGGCTGTCCTGATAGACCATTATTTCCTGGTATACCATCCAATCCAGGTCGTCCTCCGTCACCCTAATTAACAAGTAAACAGTGAATAAATTATGCATGTACATGTACTGTGGTTTCATTCATTTTCGTTGGGTTAGTTTTTGTGGGTTGGCAGAAATTGAGAAGTTCGTTGACATATGAATTCCTGGTTTTTATAATTGCAAATGTCTTCTCTTGTTATTTATCTTTTGGTTACATTCAAGAAACATGTATATTATGGTTTGTTGTTGGGTTTTTTTTTGCTTACTTGGACATTACTTATTGAAAATGTTTGACGTGACCTCTCCAAAACATATTGAATTTTTTTTTAGAAAAAAGTCTTTAGTGTCATAATGAACAATTACTCTTTATTTCACCTGGCCTGAATGGCTTTCTAAACTACATATATGCATTATCATTGCCTGTACTTTTCGTGGGTAGCTTCCCATCAATACCTCAATTCCTGTATTTAATAGGAATTTTAAACAGTAATTCCTGAAATCTTTACTTTATTTCCTGTATTTAACAGGACTTTTATAAACACAGTAATTCCTGAAATCTCTATAACCTTATTTCCTGTATTTAATAGGAATTTTAAACACAGTAATTCCTGAAATCTTTACCTTATTTCCTTTTATTCCTGGGAATCCTGAGCTACCTGGTGGTCCCTGTGGTCCAGGTCGTCCTTGGCTACCTTTCTGACCAGGTAATCCATTCAACCCTTGACTTCCTTTCTCACCTGTTAAAAAAAACAAATGTTTATGTGTACTTAATTCTATTTTAATTCTGTTTCTACATGTACAGTCAAACTAGCCTTCTCTGTCACCTTAAATTAGTAGTCACCTGCTGTAAATGGTCAGAATACAGCCATACCAACCAGATTTACATGTTATTTTAAATCAAATAAGTGGTCATGTCAGAAACAAGACCAGTGGTCACTCAATGTCCATTGCATCGTATCATTAAATGGTTATTGTCTTTGTAACTGTGGCGACCATATTTGTTAATGGATCGAAAAGAAATGAGCAATCTTTATAGAGGACCTCCTATAGATGCATCCTACCAAGTTTCGGTTCATTTGGCCAAACGATTTCAGAGGAGAAGAATCTAAACTAGAGGCTCAGGTGAGCCTGTATCGCTCACCTGACATAAATAAGTCCTCTTAAGAATGTCTGCATGCTGAATACATCTAAGTTACTATTCAAATCCCATACTGCCATAGGGTTCTATGTTAAAACTATGTCTGCTCATGGCAGCCATCTTGGATGGAGGTCGTGGTCACCGGACACAATTTTGAAAGTATACTACCCAAGGACCATCCATGCCATGTTTGCTTTAAATTGGCTGACTGGTTTCAGAAGAGAAGACTTTTAAACAATTTTCCCATAGGGTCCTATGTTAAAACTATGTCTGCTGACGGCGGCCATTTTGAACCGAGATCGGGATCACTGAACACAATTTTGAAAGTTGACCACCCAAGGACCATCGATGACATGTTTGCTATATTGGCTTACTAGTTTCAGAGGAGAAGATTTGAAAACATTTTTTCCCATAGGGTCCTATGTTAAAACTACAGTATGTCTGCTGAAGGTGACCATCTTGGATGGAGGTCAGGGTCACTGGACACAATTTTGAAAATTGACCACTTAAGGACCATCCATGCCATGTTTGCTTTAAATTGGCTTACTGGTTTCAGAGAAGAAGATTTTTAAATATATTTCCCATAGGGTCCTATGTTAAAACTATGTTCGCTGATGGTTGCCATCTTGGATGGAGGTCGGGGTCACAGGACATAATTTTTGAATGCTTTAAACTGACTTACTGGTTTCAGAGGAGAAGACTTTTAAACATTTTTTCCATAGGGTCCTATGTTAAAATTAAGTCGAGTCATGGTGGCCATCTTGAATTTCCGATCAGCAAACGATTCACAAGTTTAGTACAGGACCACCCAATGATCATTCCTGCAAAGCCACAATTCAATTGGCTTAGTGGTTTCTAACAAGAAGATTTTTAAAATTTCGACCAATCAGAACACATTATAGGCCCTGGCAGCCATGTTGGATTTCCGATCAGCACCAAAAACACAAATCTTGTATATGACCATCCAATGAACATTTCTGCCAAGTTTGGTTCAAATCTGTTTTGTGGTTTCAGAAAAAAAGATGAAAATGTGAAATTCCCATAGGGTCCAATGTTAAACTAAGTCGAGTCATGGCGGCCATCTTGAATTTCCGATTGGCAAACGTTTCACAAATTTAGTACAGGACCACCCAATGATCATTCCTGCAAAGTCACAATTCAATTGGCTTAGTGGTTTCTAACAAGAAGATTTTTTAAATTTCGACCAATCAGAACACATTATGGGCCCTGGCAGCCATGTTGGATTTCCGATCAGCGCCAAAAACACAAATCTGGTAGAGGACCATCCAGTGAACATTTCTGGCAAGTTTGGTTGAAATCTGTTCAGCAGTTTCAGAGAAGAAGATTTAAATGTGAAAAGCTAACGGACGGACGGACGCTTACCCATGACAAAAGCTCACCTGGCCTATGGCCAGGTGAGCTAAAAATCAGACAATCAGAAACAAGAATCACCTGTGGCAGCCATGTTTGTTAACGGATCGTGACTGAATGAGTAATCTTTATTAATGACTGGTATTTAGGACAAATATTTTCACTTTATACCTGTAATTATGGTTTTATATATTTACAAATACTGGTTTAAAATGTTGAAGCGATGAAAATTTCCACCATTGATCAAGGCACGTGCATCGTCAACGAATTGCACTATAGGTAATCTCACTTGTTCTCGCTACGCAACATACTTACATACAATCTATGTTAAATCTCGCGAGATTCATATCCTTTCTACTATACAAATCCTTGCTTCTTGTAACCTGTTTTTGAAAGGCCTGTTTAAATGATTTTATTTAAATAATTGTTATGAATACTAGTACATTTTTTTTGTATATGTGATGAGTTGGGCTTTACAAGTTGGCAAATTGATATTTTTTGCACATTATCATTTTCAAGATA
This sequence comes from Bathymodiolus brooksi, assembly GCA_963680875.1. NCBI lineage: Eukaryota > Metazoa > Mollusca > Bivalvia > Mytilida > Modiolidae > Bathymodiolus > Bathymodiolus brooksi. The sequence goes on from OY804576.1 coordinate 112,104,520, forward strand.
TATTTAGAAAAACAATTCTGTAGAATGCAATTTTTTTTATTTGTCATGTTTTACCAAAATGTTATTGTCTTAAGGACATGCTGGGATCCCTCTTGCTCATCTTTGTTTTTTCTGTGTTGTGTTTGTTTTTGCTCCATATCTTGTGCCCAATCATGTTGCCTGTTTCTCTGGACTGTCCATTCGTGATTGCCCATTCGGTTTTCTCTAATGTTTATTTATTATCTTGTTTATAGAAATCACGATAAACAAAAAGTATCTTAGAGTGTTAATAAGTGCTGTAGCTAAGATAATGTCTATATTTTTGACAAGTTCAACTGAATAAAACTTACAATCCATTTCAAAATCTTCTGGTACTATAGCTGGTTCTCCCTTAAAACCTCGTAATCCATCTAAACCTGGTGGTCCTGGTAAACCCTATTAATAGAAATACTGTACAGTCAAACCTGCCCAAGAGGTCACCTCTATTAAGCAGTCACCTGTATTAAAAGGCCACCTTTTTCTTGTCCCGTCATAAAAAAATTCATATGAATTGAACATCTTTTAAGAAGTCACCTGTTTTAAAAGCCCACTTTTTCTTTGTCCCAAAGGTGATCTCTTAATACAGGTTTGACTGTATTTCTGTTGGTCTCATACATCTCTCTTCAGAAAATAAATTTTCATTTTTTTTTTACATAAGTTTTTAAGTAGCATGTATTTATTCAAGCGGTCAAGTGAATTTATGCTCAATGCCTTTTCTCCCAATGAATCACACAAGTATTAAAGAAGTGTACTCATTCAAGCATTTGGATAGATTTATGCTCAATGTCAACATTCAAGCAATTTTATATTAAATGACATAAAGAGATTAGTCCTTTATCACCACAGATATATTAATTTTTCTTAACAGACAAGATACAATGATATGCTATAGTCACTCATCTAGAATCTTAAAGGGAAATAACTCTGATGCTTATTTTAATAAAAAAACTTGCATATAAATGTTTAGGAAGGGAAATAACTCTGATGCTTATAAAATTAAAAAAAACTTGCATATAAATGTTTAGGAAGGGAAATAACTCTGATGCTTATTTGAATAAAAACAAATTACATATACATGTGTAGGTAGAGAATAAAGTTGGGAATTTTTCATATCAATTATGACATGTCCTCTTACAGAACATCAAAGTTTACAATTTAATACATACAGATTCTCCTGCTGGGCCTCTGAAACCTGGTAGACCGTCAAGTCCCCTGTCTCCTTTATTTCCTTGTGGACCAGGCCTGCCAGGTTGCCCATTTTGTCCTGGGCGTCCATCCACACCATTGAGACCTCTCTCTCCTTTAAGTCCAGGAAGGCAGTCACTGCAGGAGCCACCTTTGTCTCCTGTATAGCACAAACAAGGTTGTCAATTACTCATTAGAAAATATATCTTATTAATTTTTTTTTTCTTAGCAAACATAGCAAAATAATATGTCTCTGGTTAGAAAACAAAATTAATGACTTTTGACAATGATAGAGGTCGTGTTTTTTTTTTCAATCTTCAGACAAACAGATTTTTGTCTTCAAATTATGAAGCCACAAGAAAGTTTATACAATAAATGAATAAATGTTTCCTCATATGGTGTATTTTAGAAAAAAAATCTTGAAACTGGAATTTTGCCATAATGTACTGAAATGTTTTTGGAAAAACAACCTTTATTTCACTTCTCAATAAGTAACTCAAATAATTTATATACTGTTATTATTAAAAAAAACTTTAGCTTTAAATTTTGATGTAATTTACTCAATGGCTATACAAGAGCTTTTGTTATATGGGAGACGACATACTGGTTATTCAATAAAGTCGAATCTTACTATCTCGGATTAGCCGTTTCATTGGTTAATTAAAACTAGACATTCTTATTGTCTTTTAGATTATTTATCCCTGATAACTTGAATATTTGGATATATGGAAGCGAAATAATTGATCCTTTCGACTTGGGATTAACAAGATTTTGACAGTAGCTAATAGTACAACAGGTGGTCAGAGCAAATGAAGGGCAATAGACTCATATCAGCAGTGTGTGAAACTAAATTTTGTGGTATCATAGACCAATCTCTATTTTAGACCTCACTGTACATTATATACAAAATTTTGAAAATTTGACTCAGACCAGCTTGATTTTTCATAGACATTGTCTATAGGTCTACTGCTAATTTCGCACACTGTATCAGTGTTGGTTCCTGATCAATGCCAGCTATCAAAGGATAATATCATTTCTGGCTATAAAATGTGAATGTTTTGTGAATCATAATCAGCAAAATTATTTTGTATTATTTAATCACATTATCAAATTACCTGGGAAACATTGAATGGTTCATATAAAAATTAGGAATGTCACGTTTCCTTACCTTTAAATCCAGGTATGCCAGATTCACCGTCTCTTCCTGACAATCCATTGTAACCTTTTTGACCTTTATCACCTTTCAGTCCAGGTAATCCAGGGCGACCACGAGTAGAATTACCAGGTTCTCCTGGAACACCATTACGTCCAGATTCACCCTTTTCTCCTGGTAGACCATCACGACCAGAAAATCCTGGTGGTCCTTCAGGTCCAGTAATAGATCGTCCGCTCTCTCCTTTCAGTCCAGGTTCTCCCTTTTCACCAGACAATCCATTTAATCCAGGTAAACCATCAATTCCAGCCAAACCTGCAAAAATAGGATTGATAACATGTTATCTAATCTCCAACAAAAATATAGAATTGACAAATATTATAATAAAACATTGTCAAATGTTACCATAGCAACATAGTAATGACAAATATTACCACAGCAACATACTAATGACAAATATTACCATAGCAACATACTAATGACAAATATTACCATAGCAACATAATAATGACAAATATTACCATGGCTATATTACTGGTACCATGACAATTAAACACTGCTTACTAGCTCATACTATAAAATCTACTGGTTGTACACCATTACTTGTAGTACAAATAAAAGAACCGCCTAGCGCATGATGTATCCCCCAGCACTTGCATAATATATTTATAGAAAGCAGCCTTGCAGTCTTAATGTATAACATACTTTATTGAAGGATGGAGTATATTGCAGCATGATCTGAATAATATACAGGAAGTACTCCACTTTGAACACTGTGTAAACCTCTGATGTAAATATAGATTTTCCCCTAAAACCCTTGCTTCAAATATTTCCATGTAAAAACCCATCCAAGATAATGATAATTACAAGCCACATGCAAAAATTATTCAAATCTATCCATGTTTACTAAAGTTATCGCATAAACAAGACACAATTCTCAATATTGGTGATTTTTCAACCAAAAACTAAGATTTTCCCCCAAAACCCTTGCTTCAAATATTTCCATGTAAGAATCCATCCAAGATAATGATAATTACAAGCCACATGCAAAAAATTATTCAAATCTATCCATGTTTACTCAAGTTATCGCATAAACAAGAAAGGGTGACGAACAGACAGAGAGATAGAGGACGGACGGACGGCTGCTATTACTATATCCCCTCACCGCTATCGCAGGAGGATAAAAATTAAAGGATTAGCATCTCTAATAGACTTAAATTGGTTTGGTTTGGTTTATGGTGTTTAATGCCACTTTCAACACCATTTCATTTATATCGTGGCAGTCGTTTCATTGGTGGAGGAAACCGGAGTACTCGGAGAAAATCACCGACCTGCGGCAAGTCACTGGCAAACTTTATAACATAATGTTGTATCGAGTACACCTCGCCTGAGCAGGATTCGAATTCACAACATTAGTGGTGATAGGCACTCATATGTAGTTGTAAATCCAACTACCATACGATCACGACCACCTCCCCGATTTAAATTGGATTAGCTATGAATATCCTAAGGAATTAATGGTGTCACAGTGAGACATCAGATTATAAAAAAATCACCTAGCTTTTGGAATAAGTGAAAACAGCCGTAAAACATTACTGCAACTATCAAATTGTAGGAACTTGTTGTTAGTACATTTGACCTCCCTGACCTTGTAAGTCAACAAGAAATGAACTACTTTATATCATAACCAAGAACTTTATATCATAAATAAAATTTATTAAAATAATCAAAATTTATAAAAATGATAATTATATTTTTTTTATTTACCTAGATTTCCAGTCTGACCCTTGCCTCCTTTTTCTCCATCTTTTCCTTGTGGGCCTGGGGGTCCAGGAATTCCTGGTCCACCAGCTTGTCCAGTAGGTCCTTGTGCACCAGGAAGTCCAGGGAATCCATCATTTCCAGGAAAACCTCTTGGACCTGTAGGTCCTCTATCTCCTTTATCTCCAGCAGGTCCATTACCACCTTTACCCTAATAAATCATGTGATTACACACTTGTTACAAGTTCACGATCATTTTGTTAAAGCTCTGATAAAGTGTAGACATAGTTTACCTTTAGTCCATACGATATTACCTTTAAAGGCATTGTCATTTTTAAAGATGAACCTTACCAAGTTTCCTATTCATTGAAATGATAAAATATTCTGTAATAAACCATCATTTTAATAATCTTCTTATGTAGGAAATCTTTGTTACTTTAACTTTTATAAACCAAACACCTGTTTATTCCTAACACAAAAGTTGGTCCCACAGAGGTTCAGTTTAAACGTGTTTCACTGTACTATGATTTTCAACATTTTAATTTTACAGATTTTATTTGTCATAAACTCCACCTTTTTACAATGCTTTGCTGCTGTCTTTGTCCAGGTTTATTGTATAGATTACACACAATGTTGTTTTTTTGTAGAAATGAGCAATCAAAACAATTTATTTTTTCATAAATGACCAATCAAGTTTCATGTTTAGACTCAAATGGGAGCCTATAATGAATACAATTTATATCTGTGTGTGTGTGTGTGTGTGCTTGTGTAAGGCATAGAAGATAATTTGTGTATGTGCATGAGTGAGAGAGAGAGAAATCTATTGGATGAAATGTTTACAGCTTTTGAGACACCTAATAAAATATTGAACAAAGTTTAGTCAAACTCTTCCAACACATTAGAGGGAGTTAACTTTTTTTAGCATGTTAGAACACTGAATAAAGAACTTCACAATGTGTGTGTGCTTGTTTGTATGTTAGTGGAACTTTCTTCAGATTTTCTTGAAGTATCAGAATGGAAACATTGATTTTAACTTACACCTGCAGGTCCAGGTAAACCTCTTGGACCAAGTTCTCCTTTAAGTCCATCATAACCTCGACCTCCCTTCTCTCCGGGAAGTCCATTTAGACCAGGAAGTCCCTCCATTCCACGATCACCATTTAAACCAGGCAGACCAGGCAATCCAGGTAAACCTTGTTTTCCCTAAATGTACACACATAATAATACATATAATTTAAAACGAAATTGGTAGTTATATTTAAATATTTCTACAAAGAAGTTGTGAAAAATGCTTTTTTGACAACATTGAAGATGAATTACACTTTCTAATTGATTGTTCTTAATACAACTCTGCAAGAAAACAACTATTTACTTAATTTATAGAGTCAACTCTCAATAATATTATTAAAAAATAGGTTGGATTAACAACAGTGGCAAATACAGGACAATCATACAAATTGTTCATACTTCAGATTTAAAAAAAAAACTTCTGTCATAAAAATTTAAGATATACCGGTAATAGAAACATCTCCATATGTAGAAAGACGTTTATTTGATACAAATTCTTAAAAATGCAGAAAAATGTTTTTGTCATTATTTCCAACTGTAGGAAAACAGGTTTATCAAAAGCATATATCCTAGTGCAGTGATTCAGCTAGGCACCGGTCTTAGGTCATTTGTCCACCTATTTCTCAATTGTCCTGAAGAACTTTATAAAAATTAGTTTAATTATTAAAGAATGTCCTTAAGAAAGTTTGATAAAACTGGCAATTATCCTGAAGATTTCAAAGTCTAGCTGAAACACTGTAGTGTATCTAATGTTTTTTACTGTTTCCATAGTACAGTAATCTAGTTTGACTCACCCTAGGACCAGCTATTCCTGGAACACCTTTCTCACCAAACATACCAGGCATACCTTTCATACCCTGGAAAAAAGGTAGTGTAAATCAAAGTAGATTATAAGGAAACAACTTATCTTTTTTATATAAGCATACAAAAAAATCTGCACATTTTTAGCATGTAGCTAAAATATGATTCATCACTCATTTCAATTATTCTGTTTGTATATGGGGTTAGGGTGTTTAATGCCACTTTCAACAATATTTCTGTTATATTGTGGCTGTCAATTTTATTGGTGGAGGAAACCAGTGTACCCGGAGAAAGTCACTGACCTGCTGCAAGTCACTAACAAACTTTATCACATAATGTTGTATTGAGTACACCTTGCCTGAGTGGGATTCGAACTCACGGCTGTTTGTATATGTATGTTTATTCATGGCTACATGTCTATGATGTCCATAGTCTGTGTCACATGATCCATTCTTCCAAAATATGGTACATATTTTTTATATGTCCATTCTTTACCCTATTGCATTGAAAACCAATTGCTATACTCCATCACAAGGTAAAGGTCCATGTTTTATACCCCCTTAACAATATGAATGAATGAATGAATATGTCTTTCACTTTCTCTACAGAGATTAAACATTAAATGATCACCATCTTTGTTTCTAATGAGATACTGAGTTAATTTTGTCTCTACATTTTCAATAAAAATTTATGTTTATGTTAATCCATTTCTGAGTTAAATATGACAACAACATTGTCTTACATCGTCTGTCAATATTTCATGTAACTTTTACCCAATGATTGACATTAAGAATAATTCTGAAGACATCCGACCATTTGAATCATTTTGAATGTACATGGATGCATTTGTTCAGATGTTCTCAGAATTTTTCAAGATAAAAATAAATATTACTTACATCTCTTCCTGATTCACCTTTGTATCCTCGTGGTCCATCCAATCCTTGGTTTCCCTAAGAATACATAGGAAAATAGATAATTAACATCACTTTCAACAATAAGTCAGTTTTATAAGGGATGGTCAGTTTTATTGATGGAGAAAACCAGAGTACACAAAGTAAAACACTGAGTTTCAATAAGTCTATGTCACACTTGACAGCATAAAGTTGCATCAAGTGCATGCAATAATGGTCAAAGAAACTGTAAAATAGTTTTCCTATTACCTAAAATTCCCCACTAAATCATACTGGCCAGATTTCATGACAAGTTAGGCAAACAAAAAATACACACCTTTTACCTACATACTTATGGTTATATATGTTTTTAATTTATTTAGCTAAGGCGTCTATGATCTAATTTTGAAAATGTTACTATTGGTTGAGTATTGCATCGATCGCTCTCCTCATTTTTTATATAAAACATTTTAATCTACAGTATTTTCTTTTTTGATAGTAATTTTTCCCTGATAACTGAAATATTACTATATCTGTACTCTAAGTAAAATAATCAAACCTGTCAACTTTTAACACTACAATGTTAGAGAATGTCATGTGACTGTATATTAAAAACAAATTTAGCTATTCTATTTTTCAACTCCTTACCTTTTCACCTTTCATGCCTGTGTCTCCTTTAGGTCCAATTTCTGATCCTTTGTTTCCAGTAAATGGCGCTGTGCTGTTTCCAGGAAGTCCAGGTGGTCCTGGAGGTCCATTAAATCCTCTCTCTCCTGGTGGGCCTTTTACTGCTATACCTTGAGTTCCTTTCTCTCCCTTCGCACCAGGAACACCATTAAACCCCTAAGAATGATAAAATTATCATTTATTTTACTAATCATGAATGGTGTTTAATTAAAAAGCAATTAATATAATAATGAACACACTCATAGTATCAAACTATTATACACAAAATGAATGAATGAATGAATGAATGAATGAATGAATGAATGAATGAATGAATGAATGAATGAATGAATGAATGAATGAATGAATGAATGAATGAATGAATGAATGAATGAACGAACGAACGAACGAACGAACGAACGAACGAACGAACGAACGAACGAACGAACGAACGAACGAACGAACGAACGAACGAACGAACGAACGAACGAACGAATGAATGAATGAACGAATGAATGAACGAACAAATGAATTAATGAAACTGTCTAGGTTTTACTATTGCAGGATTTTCAAATAACAATTGAGAGGACAAAACATTGCATATAACACAGGGGAATATATAATACAATTAATTAATTTTGAGTGTTTATTAGATTGTGATATGCATTGACCAGTATCCTTTGTAAACATCTTTATAACACAAGCATGACACTCTATGCAATTTTCATATGGTAATAATCAAGAATGCAAAGTTTTGAGGCATTTCCATTTAAAATGTAGGAGTTGTGAGCATAAACTTTTTAATGAAATATTTTAAGAGAAAAAGAGCAGTAACTTTGATAATATCTAATAACAGATGTAAAATGAAGATTGTCAAATGCATGTTTGTTATCCAGAGGTATACAATATATAAATTACATATATTTGAGAGGGTGACCCTGAGAAATCATGGTCAAATGAGGAGAAGAGGGTGACAGACAAACAAATTGTCACCCGCTCTAGAGGATGACAGACTAAAATATCATTTTCTTGTAAACCAATGAAAATGCAGGATTTCCATAAAATATAATTATTAATGTCTTTTCCTTTCTATTTAAGAACAACAATTAATGCTTGTTTTGTTGTATTTTTTATATGGTAACAATTCTGACAAATATGCTTTTTTTGTGAAATACTGCAAAAATATGCAGAAATTTGCTAAAATTCGCATTCTATAATGTGACAACAGAATGTATGTAGTACAAAATAAAAGAGATCCTTAAAATGTTATACATGGTAGAAACTAAAAGTGTTCATAAAAACTTCAGTAACTTTGTTCTTATTTTATCCTGATAATAAAAAGGTCACACAGTGCTAAGCCTCACCTATTAAATAACGTAGAATTTTGGTGCATTCTTTTTTCTTAATAAAACCCACACAGCGATCTTATTGCTCTATTTGGAAATTGATATTAACCATTCTTCAAATTTTTTTTTTAATAATATCACTGTATGAAAGATATTCTTCCAAGACAGAAATGAGTACTTTTCAGATACCGGTAATTGTCCATACACAGATAGATACACAATTAGAAAATTAATTTCTGATTTATTAGCTGTATAAACTAGACTTACAGATTCTCCATCTAAACCTGGTACTCCTTTTGGTCCAATGAGGCCATCTCTTCCTGGCGGTCCCTGACATATAAAACAAAGATAGTCATTTTTCTATTTATATCATAAGAGCACATAAGTCTCAATGAGCTCTGTCTGTACTTACTAGTTACAATATGGGATGGTTAATTTCAGTGAATTTTACTTTAAAATGTGCCAGTAATTTTGGTGTTTTCTGTTTGAAAGTTTTACCATAATTTTGATGGGAAGGGGAGGTAAAAACATTTGTTTTACCATAATTCTAATGGGAAGGGGAGGTAAACACATTTATTTTACAATAATTATGATGGTAAGGAGAAGTAAAAATATTTTTACCATAATTCTGATGGGAAGGAGAGGTAAGCTAAAAAATTTACCATAATTTTAATGGTAAGGGGAAGTAAACAAATATTTCCCCATAATTCTGATGGGAAGGAGAGGTAAACACATCTTTCCCCCCATAATTCTGATGGGAAGGAGAGGTAAACACATCTTTTCCCCATAATTCTGATGGGAAGGAGAGGTATACACATCTTTTCCCCCATAATTCTGATGGGAAGGAGAGGTAAACACATCTTTTCCCCCATAATTCTGATGGGAAGGAGAGGTAAACACATCTTTCCCCCCATAATTCTGATGGGATGGGGAGGTAAACACATCTGTTCCCCCATAATTCTGATGGGAAGGAGAGGTAAACACATCTTTTCGCCCATAATTCTGATGGGAAGGAGAGGTATACACATCTTTTCCCCCATAATTCTGATGGGAAGGAGAGGTAAACACATCTTTCCCCCCATAATTCTGATGGGATGGAGAGGTAAACACATCTTTTCCCCCATAATTCTGATGGGAAGGAGAGGTAAACACATCTTTCCCCCCATAATTCTGATGGGAAGGAGAGGTAAACACATCTTTTCCCCCATAATTCTGATGGGAAGGAGAGGTAAACACATCTTTTCCCCCATAATTCTGATGGGAAGGAGAGGTAAACACATCTTTTCCCTCATAATTCTGATGGGAAGGAGAGGTAAACACATCTTTCCCCCCATAATTCTGATGGGAAGGAGAGGTACACACATCTTTCCCCCCATAATTCTGATGGGATGGGGAGGTAAACACATCTGTTCCCCCATAATTCTGATGGGAAGGAGAGGTAAACACATCTTTTCGCCCATAATTCTGATGGGAAGGAGAGGTATACACATCTTTTCCCCCATAATTCTGATGGGAAGGAGAGGTAAACACATCTTTCCCCCCATAATTCTGATGGGATGGAGAGGTAAACACATCTTTTCCCCCATAATTCTGATGGGAAGGAGAGGTAAACACATCTTTCCCCCCATAATTCTGATGGGAAGGAGAGGTAAACACATCTTTTCCCCCATAATTCTGATGGGAAGGAGAGGTAAACACATCTGTTCCCCCATAATTCTGATGAGAAGGAGAGGTAAACACATCTTTTCCCCCATAATTCTGATGGGAAGGAGAGGTAAACACATCTTTCCCCCCATAATTCTGATGGGAAGGAGAGGTAAACACATCTGTTCCCCCATAATTCTGATGGGAAGGAGAGGTAAACACATCTTTTCCCCCATAATTCTGATGGGAAGGAGAGGTAAACACATCTTTTCCCCCATAATTCTGATGGGAAGGAGAGGTAAACACATCTTTCCCCCATAATTCTGATGGGAAGGAGAGGTAAACACATCTTTCCCCCCATAATTCTGATGGGATGGGGAGGTAAACACATCTTTTCCCCCATAATTCTGATGGGAAGGAGAGGTAAACACATCTTTCCCCCCATAATTCTGATGGGAAGGAGAGGTAAACACATCTTTTCCCCCATAATTCTGATGGGAAGGAGAGGTAAACACATCTTTTCCCCCATAATTCTAATGGGAAGGAGATGTATACACATCTTTTCCCCCATAATTCTGATGGGAAGGAGAGGTAAACACATCTTTTCCCTCATAATTCTGATGGGAAGGAGAGGTAAACACATCTTTCCCCCATAATTCTGATGGGAAGGAGAGGTATACACATCTTTTCCCCCATAATTCTGATGAGAAGGAGAGGTAAACACATCTTTTCCCCCATAATTCTGATGGGAAGGAGAGGTAAACAAATCTTTTCCCCATAATTCTGATGGGAAGGAGAGGTAAACACATCTTTTCCCCCATAATTCTGATGGGAAGGAGAGGTAAACAAATCTTTTTCCCCATAATTCTGATGGGAAGGAGAGGTAAACACATCTTTCCCCCCATAATTCTGATGGGAAGGAGAGGTAAACACATCTTTTCCCCCATAATTCTGATGGGAAGGAGAGGTAAACACATCTTTTCCCCCATAATTCTGATGGGAAGGAGAGGTAAACACATCTTTTCCCCCATAATTCTGATGGGAAGGAGAGGTAAACACATCTTTCCCCCCATAATTCTGATGGGAAGGAGAGGTAAACAAATCTTTTTCCCCATAATTCTGATGGGAAGGAGAGGTAAACACATCTTTTCCCCCATAATTCTGATGGGAAGGAGAGGTAAACACATCTTTTCCCCCATAATTCTGATGGGAAGGAGAGGTAAACACATCTTTTCCCCCATAATTCTGATGGGAAGGAGAGGTAAACACATCTTTCCCCCCATAATTCTGATGGGAAGGAGAGGTAAACACATCTTTTCCCCCATAATTCTGATGGGAAGGAGAGGTAAACACATCTTTCCCCCCATAATTCTGCTGAGGAGAGGTAAGCATATTTTTTTACCATAATTATGATGAGAAGGGGAGGTAAAACATTGTTTTACCATAATTCTAACAGGAAGGGGAGGTAAACATATTTTTACCATAATTCTGACAGGAAGGGGAGGTAAACACATCTTTTTCCCCATAATTATGCTGGGAAAGAGAGGTAAACATATTTTTTTATCATCTTTCGGGAAGGTAAACACATTTTTTAACACAATTCTGACAGTAATGGGAGGTAAGCATATTTTTGGTAAACAGAAGATGATGCCAGAAGTCAGGATACATTATGATGGTATATCTAGAAGAACATTTTGTCTGACTGACTAACTGGTAGCTTCGAGACAACTAATAACAGCTGGCCATGGGGGAGGGATCCTTGCCATTTCTTACAAATATTATCTATTTTTGAGATCACATATTCCTAGTTTCTTCTAGCATAACTTTGTTTTTCTCCATTGATTTATTTAATTGAATCAAGATCTAGTTCAATGTACAATGTTTTATAACAATCCTCTTTGAATTAACTCTTCTTTGGTTTTCGTTCTATAATAAAACAGTCTATTTTTGTGAGGTATTGTTTGTTCAAAACATGGATTTGAACAAGTTGCAATTCGCTCAGAGAAAATAACAGTCATAATGTCTTCATGATAAGCTTTAATTTATTTATGTAATTCAAATATACAGTCCTATTAAAGGAGTATTGTTTGACATAGTGGGGAATAGCTGTATAGTATACACATATATTTTTTTTAATCCTGCACTAGTTCTATATGAGCAGTCAAATTGCATTGTCCAGATAATTTTTTGTTATATATGGTCAGTGACAAAGATATAGTTTTCCTGGTACCTGATTCATGTTGAGTGATGGTTAGAAACTGCAACAGTATAAGTACAGATTTCACAGAGGACACCATATAAATGTGAATAGAACAACACTGGTTTCTGCTCTTTTTAGACAATTTGGCAGTTGCTTTGGTTTTTTCTTACTTTGCAAGGATAAATACAATATACATACATTGTCGGAAAATATAAAATTCATTTGCATTCACTCAGAAACAGGACAGAAAATCTTGCTTTTCTACCTGTTTTTATAGCTCATAAATTTTTATTTTTTATTTTTGGCAAAGTATGTATATTGTCTATATATGAATCTGCTTAGTTTCCAGAATTGTTTTTAAGGTTAACTGGTATTTTTTGCAAGGAATGGTTATAAAGGATAATATCATTTCTTTTCTTTTTTGCAAAGTAAAACTGTTTCAGTTGGAGCTCCTCCTTTGCTATAAGAAGGGCTCACTCTTTTTTGAAATTATTGCAAGTTTAATGCATAAAAAAATATTACAATTTTAAAATTGCTATTTTATTTTAAATAATAAATTAAATTTAAATATACCTGTTGTCCAGGAAAACCTTCTCTGCCACGCTCTCCCTAAAAAATAAAATAAAATAAACTGATGATTACTATTTTCCTTTCCACTTTCTATCAAATTTCTTCACAAACTCTAAAATTCACAAATAAAAAAGCTGAACTATATATACAAACAATATCTGAAAAACATAATTGAATAGAAAAACGTATTAAAGATTAAATGTCATAATGGCAAAGCTAAGATACCCCCCTCCTCCACAAATTCTTAATTAAACACAATTCACATTCAAACAAATGAAGAATTTTGCTTATTATCAGCAAGCTGTGTCAACATCTTTTAACAACTTACTGGTAGGTATATTACATACCAAGTAATTCAACATTTTGTAATAAAAACCCATGCAGCTTTTACTACCTATTAACATACTTTTTTATGAATTAAATTACAAATTTAAGTGTTGACTTAAATCAGAAATAATTTCTAATAAACCAACACTTCAGTTTTAATGAATCTGACTCGTGTAAGGCAAAAACAAAAATGTGTGCTTCCACCAACCCTAATTATTTAGTGCTTAATCTTAAGTTTTTATTGCCATTTTTGGACACGCAGAGTTATAAACCAGATCCTAGAACTGTATGATCTAGGTAAAAATAAAAAAATACCTATCTACCTACTCTATTTTTTTCAAGAATATTAGCAAAAACAATAGTACTTTTTTACTTGGCCTAACAATGTTGTGTCTTTAACCAATGTAATACTGACTTTACGGTGCATGATATAGTTCCTCCTTCTTTTTATCTTGAAGTTTTAAATAGGTTCTTGCTCTTCAATTTAGTAAAACTAAGACCATATACGATATTTGCGTAATGCTGTATCTGCCCGTAATAAAAATTACTATGTAAAGCAATACAGGTCATAAATAGTTCATAAACAAAAAATATGTTGTTGGATGGCTAAAAATATTTACCGTAATATAAAAACACAGTGAATGTAATTTGATAAATCATGGGTAAAAGGTAAAAATATTAAAACGATTAAATGATGAATACGTAAAACAAAAAAAGTAAGAATAGAGTTTTAGTCTGCTCCCCAAAATACACATGTATCCTGCACATATATGTTAAAATGCTAATAATTCACACAGTTTTCTCTAACTCTTACTGGTCTATTTTCAGATGTAACAGGTCCAGATATTTTTTTTTCAACAATCAATAACATTTTTTTTCTAATTTCCCTTCTCCTTTTAGAAAAATATTTGCTAAATTTGTTACCGTAATCAAGTTTAAAAATTCATTACAAAATGACTTAAATAAATCAAACAATCTGTTACTATAAGTTAGTTTTAATGTTTATACCACCTTCTTCCTTGGATGAAAACAGAATATATTAAGGTACCAGTAAATACCACCTTCTTCCTTGGATGAAAACAGAATATATTAAGGTACCAGTAAAATCACCTTCTTCCTTGGATGAAAACAGGATATATTAAGGTACCAGTAAATACCACCTTCTTCCTTGGATGAAAACAGGATATATTAAGGTACCAGTAAATACCACCTTCTTCCTTGGATGAAAACAGGATATATTAAGGTACCAGTAAATATCACCTTCTTCCTTGGAAGAAAATAGAATATATTAAGGTACCAGTAAATACCACCTTCTTCCTTGGATGAAAACAGGATATATTAAGGTACCAGTAAATATCACCTTCTTCCTTGGAAGAAAATAGAATATATTAAGGTACCAGTAAATACCACCTTCTTCCTTGGATGAAAACAGGATATATTAAGGTACCAGTAAATATCACCTTCTTCCTTGGAAGAAAATAGAATATATTAAGGTACCAGTAAATACCACCTTCTTCCTTGGATGAAAACAGGATATATTAAGGTACCAGTAAATATCACCTTCTTCCTTGGAAGAAAATAGAATATATTAAGGTACCAGTAAATACCACCTTCTTCCTTGGATGAAAACAGGATATATTAAGGTACCAGTAAATACCACCTTCTTCCTTGGATGAAAACAGGATATATTAAGGTACCAGTAAATATCAACTTCTTCCTTGGAAGAAAATAGAATATATTAAGGTACCAGTAAATACCACCTTCTTCCTTGGATGAAAACAGGATATATTAAGGTACCAGTAAATACCACCTTCTTCCTTGGATAAAAACAGGATATATTAAGGTACCAGTAAATATCACCTTCTTCCTTGGAAGAAAATAGAATATATTAAGGTACCAGTAAATACCACCTTCTTCCTTGGATGAAAACAGGATATATTAAGGTACCAGTAAATACCACCTTCTTCCTTGGATGAAAACAGGATATATTAAGGTACCAGTAAATATCACCTTCTTCCTTGGAAGAAAATAGAATATATTAAGGTACCAGTAAATACCACCTTCTTCCTTGGATGAAAACAGGATATATTAAGGTACCAGTAAATACCACCTTCTTCCTTGGATTAAAACAGGATATATTAAGGTACCAGTAAATATCACCTTCTTCCTTGGAAGAAAATAGAATATATTAAGGTACCAGTAAATATCACCTTCTTCCTTGGAAGAAAATAGACTATATTAAGGTACCAGTAAATACCACCTTCTTCCATGGATGAAAACAGGATATATTAAGGTACCAGTAAATATCACCTTCTTCCTTGGAAGAAAATAGAATATATTAAGGTACCAGTAAATATCACCTTCTTCCTTGGAAGAAAATAGAATATATTAAGGTACCAGTAAATACCACCTTCTTCCTTGGATGAAAACAGGATATATTAAGGTACCAGTAAATATCACCTTCTTCCTTGGAAGAAAATAGAATATATTAAGGTACCAGTAAATATCACCTTCTTCCTTGGAAGAAAATAGAATATATTAAGGTACCAGTAAATACCACCTTCTTCCTTGGATGAAAACAGGATATATTAAGGTACCAGTAAATACCACCTTCTTCCTTGGATGAAAACAGGATATATTAAGGTACCAGTAAATATCACCTTCTTCCTTGGAAGAAAATAGAATATATTAAGGTACCAGTAAATACCACCTTTTTCCTTGGATGAAAACAGGATATATTAAGGTACCAGTAAATACCACCTTCTTCCTTGGATGAAAACAGGATATATTAAGGTACCAGTAAATACCACCTTCTTCCTTGGACAAAAACAGGATATATTAAGGTACCAGTAAATACCACCTTCTTCCTTGGATGAAAACAGGATATATTAAGGTACCAGTAAATACCACCTTCTTCCTTGGACAAAAACAGGATATATTAAGGTACCAGTAAATACCACCTTCTTCCTCGGACAAAAACAGAATATATTAAGGTACCAGTAAATACCACCTTCTTCCTCGAACAAAAACAGGATATATTAAGGTACCAGTAAATATCACCTTCTTCCTCGGACAAAAACAGGATATATTAAGGTACCAGTAAATACCACCTTCTTCCTCGGACAAAAACAGAATATATTAAGGTACCAGTAAATACCACCTTCTTCCTCAGACAAAAACAGAATATACCAAGGTACCAGTAAATATTACCTTCTTCCTTGAGAAAACACATAATATATCGAGGTACCAGTATTCATGCATGTAATTACCTTTGAGCCTTTAATACCAACACCATCACGGGCAGGTGCTCCCTTATCTCCCTTTGATCCAGGAAAACCAGGGGGTCCAACAGGTCCGGGATATCCACCGATTCCAGGGTTACCAGGCTCTCCCTACAACAAAGTGCATATAGGTAAAATTCAGTACTGTTAATATTATAATTCAAAACCTAGTATCTAAAACTTTTGTATGCAATTTTAAATAAAGCAAAATATTTGGTACAACATTTTCTTTTCAACAGTAAGTAAGATATTTCTTCCTTTTGATCTCGCCGAATGATATTGTCAGTATAAACGACCTGACTCTGCTACTGAAGATCATTGGTCAGTGTGACGTGAAACACATTATGACGTTACCGATAAGAACAATAACGTCTGTTTTGAAGCTCTCAACATACATTATCACTAGCATCATAGTTCATCCTACCAAACTCGATATTATACTAATGATAATGTTTGTCTCTACCTTCAAAATGGACGTTATTCAATATTTATCGATAAGTTCAATAATTTTCCTTTGATCTCACCGAGTGATATTGTCAGTTATCAACTTAATGACTCAGATACTGGAAATTATCTATCAGCTGACATCACACACATTATGACGAGTGATATTGTCAGTATCAACTATGTGACTCAGATACTAGAAATTATCTATCAGCATGACATCACACACATTATGACGTTACTGGAAATTATCTATCAGCATGACATCACACACATTATGACGTTACTGGAAATTATCCATCAGCATGACATCACACACATTATGACGTTACTGGAAATTATTTATCAGCGTGACATCACACACATTATGACGATACTGGAAATTATCTATCAGCGTGACATCACATACATTATGACCCTACTGGAAATTATCTATCAGCGTGACATCACACACATTATGACGTTACTGGAAATTATCTATCAGCTGACATCACACACATTATGACGTTACTGGAAATTATCTATCAGCGTGACATCACACACATTATGACGTTACTGGAAATTATCTATCAGCGTGACATCACACACATTATGACGATACTGGAAATTATCTATCAGCGTGACATCACATACATTATGACCCTACTGGAAATTATCTATCAGCATGACATCACACACATTATGACGTTACTGGAAATTATCTATCAGCTGACATCACACACATTATGACGTTACTGGAAATTATCTATCAGCGTGACATCACACACATTATGACGTTACTGGAAATTATCTATCAGCGTGACATCACACACATTATGACGTTACTGGAAATTATCTATCAGCTGACATCACACACATTATGACGTTACTGGAAATTATCTATCAGCGTGACATCACATACATTATGACGTTACTGGAAATTATCTATCAGCGTGACATCACACACATTATGACGTTACTGGAAATTATCTATCAGCGTGACATCACACACATTATGACGTTACTGGAAATTATCTATCAGCGTGACATCACACACATTATGACGTTACTGGAAATTATCTATCAGCGTGACATCACACACATTATGACGTTACTGGAAATTATCTATCAGCGTGACATCACATACATTATGACGTTACCAATAAAAACAATAACATCAGCTGTAAAGGTCTCAACATACATTATTATTATTATTATCATTATGGTTTTTTTATCACTAATATCGGAGCTTGTCCTAATGGACTCGCTACTACTATGATACTAGTGATATCATCTGTCTCGACCTTCAAAACTGACATTATTCTATATTTTCAAATATTTCTTTCTTTCTTATTATATAGATAGGTGTGAATTATGGGGATTTATCCGTGAAATAAATTCCGGTATTTCACATGTGAAATATCAGTTTTTTCCCGCCAGAACTACTTTTACACAACTATAAGTGTGGTGGTTACGCCCCTTGTTGTGTTACGGTGAATACACATACGATTGTAAACTGAAAAAATTCCGCGAAATGTTATTGACGACTTTGGCACATAACCAACATGACGTCATTGATGATTTGACGTCATATAAAGACTCCCAGTTTGAAACGTAAAGATTAGACATTATTTGGCTTCGTGTACACTTCAATTTTGATCAAATTTAACTAAAATACATTTTCAAGGTAAGCATTTTAATTATTTTTGTGCATTGTTGTAAATATGACATGTAGGATTTCACATTTTCAAGATGGCAGATCCTTCCAGCTGAACTCCTTAGTATCATTGCTCGTAGATTTATACGTGTGGAATGAAATATACAAATAAATAAAAAATATATTAGAAATTTTGAAAGTCTATATAATAAACAGTATAACTAAATCATACATTTTGAATATCAAAATAAGACCACTCGTGATCGAATACGCATTAATGATTAAACTCGTGGACGGAACAAGTTCCGCCCACTCGTTTAATCCTTATGTATACTTCGGTCACTCATGGTCTTATTTTGATATTCAAAATCTACAATTAGTTATACTATATATCTCTTTAGGGATCATTTTAGACTAATTTACCTTCAAATACCGGGAATTGCTTTAAAAACAAAATTATTCATTGACGTAAGAGTTTAAATTATTGCTTTTTTATCTACAAGAACTGCATGGGTACCTGAGTGCAAAATAGATAATTAGGACTAAAGATCTGCAACTGCTTTTTCAACAAATAAGTCAGATTGTGAAGGTACAAAACAGTTATCTTATTGTTTATCATAATGGCAACATAAATAAAGAATTACTAAGAAAGTTGTATACTTTAAGAAGTCACATGTTGTTTTTTGTTTATTTTAAACCCAGACTTTTGAATTTGAGAGTTTGCTAAATCTATTGTAAATACCCAGACTGTTTGCTACAAGCATTAAATTCTAAAAAATATGAACAACTGCATCTTATCATCTACAAACTGTGATTTCCTAAAAGTGAAATATCTAAACAGCATCTTTATCTAAAACTTGAATCTTAGAACATGATATGTCTGATTACCACTTAGGTGAGAATTTTGGCTCCTTGAATAAACAACACAATTTACAGTATGTAAATAAGTACAATTCCAACTTTACACTAACAATATACCAGTATTAAACAATAATGTTATTCTTGAGACTTGTCGAAGTTGAAATATAACTGCAGTGGATTTTTAAAAAATTGTAACAATATATACAGTGAAACCAGTCTAAACTTAACCTCCTTTTGGACCAGCTTCTGTTTTCGAAATAGACAGGTGTGTTTGGTTTGTACAGGTTAAATTACCGGTAACAAAGATTTCCTACAATGGGACTTTAGCTAAAGTTCAGTTTAGACAGGTTTAAAAAAAAAAAAAAAAAAAGTTCTATTTTTAGATGAATTAGAAGTTTTTAATCACTTGTGTGGATTGTTAATATATTTCTAACCTAAATATATTTTCCACTGTGTGTTTTAATTAATACCTTGTACTATTATTTCTGGTTTATTCACTTATAATAATAAAGTCAAACAAGGGCAACGCTAAGCATGGTGTATCCCCTCGCCTAAAAATTTGACCCAGTGACCTTGACCTTTGTCCTATGATCTTGAACATCAATAGAGTTCCAGATTCTCTTAAGGACTAAGTATGTACCAAGTTTGGTCAAAATCCATTGAAGGATGTTGATTCTAGAGTGTTCACAAGGATACTACGGAAGGACGGATGGTAGTGTTTCTATATCCATTTGCAACTTCATTGGCAAGGGAATAATAAACATGTAAACTGACACCAGAGCTGCATTCAAACAGTCAGCTCTAAAACTTTTTTTTTTTCGTTCAGAGGCCCGAGTGGCTCAATGAGTTAGGTCGTTGGATCTAACAACTCATACAAGCCTATCACCAATACGGTGTGGGTTCGTGCCCAGCTTTGTAAATTACAAAAAAGGGTGCACTCGACTCACAGCCGCAAGTGATAAAGTTTACCAGTTGCTTGACCATGGTCGATGGTTCTCTCCGGGTACTCCGGCTTCCTCCACCACTAAAACTGGTCGCCATGATATAGCTGAAATATTGCTGAAAGTGACATTAAAACTTAAACACCAAAATTCATTCATTCTAAAACTTTTTATTTTTTTTGTTATTTGTGATTGTAATTCTGCTACAAGTCTCTTTCTTATTAATAATCTCTTTTAAAAAATTATTGCTATGAAATTTTAATCTTGACTGATCACTTGTATTTACCTGCACTATTACCATTTCTTTACTGATTATATGTGGAGATTTACAAGAATTCATGAATTAAACACAAAATTGAATAGCACTAGCTGATGTCACAGTTTTCTCTGTATTTATAGTAAATTATGAAGTCAAAACTTTTAATTTTCATTTAATTATTAATATTTGTAAACTAAAAGAAGTAAATTAATTGTACATTAACTGGATGAAACTGTAGAATATTATGCTTTTAATGTTTTTATTTCATCTAAATTGGACACGAAACAATTATTGAGAATGTTTTAAAGAAAGTGTGTTTTTGCTTGAATATATAGGATATTTTTGAACAATTGACATACAGTACATTTTGGCACAATAGTATATATTTTAAATAAATGTACAAATTTCGAATTATTTTTATTCATTTTTGTCTATCAAGCAGATCTAGTTCAAAGAAATGTCTTAAAATAAATACTCAGCAAAAATGGCACCATGTCTTTTACCCTTTAATGCGCCCACCAAAATAGAGCCAGATGAATATACATTTACCCATACATATTTATCTTATCAATTTATCAGAGTAAACAAAATCTACCATTCTGACATATCCCAAGAGGTTTTTGCTGAACTAGATCTAACACAACCTGCCCTGGTCTAATTTCCTCAACAGCATGTGTGTTTTCACTGGTAATTACTTTCAATTATCTCCTTCTAAATAGTCTGGTGTTCAACGTCAATAACCTTATCATTTTGACACATATGCTTTTAAAAGAAATTAAGTACCATTTTCCTTCTTTTTTTTTTATGGTAGCCATTTCTTTAAATTGTTTGCAATCTAACAAAATGTTCACTTAAGTCAATTCAATTCTCTTTAAATTGCCATTTCTTTTTACAGCAGCCATTTTTTTAATTAGTTAATGCAATCTAACAAAATTTCAAATAGTATCTATAATTTTCATTTTTAGATTCTCATCTTAAAATGTCCCCTATTTGTGCTCTGACTTATCTGTAAATTTATTGTTTGAAAAGATTAAACAGAAAATTTTTGCTTAGTCTTTAACACTGCCCAAATAATTAAATCATCCTTGTTTTTTTCAAGAATCGTCTCCCTTTTATACCCTCAACCTTAAAGTCATTTCAATTTCGTTATTTCTTTAAACTTCCAAGAGTAATCTGGAACAATATCCAAATAAGAAAATTAACTTAAAACAAATATTTAATACCTGGTGAAATGAAGCTTTTAATTAGTTTGTTTTTTTAAATAAATTTCAAGCAGCAACACCCAGTCTGTGATCAGATTAACATCTTGGATTTTTAAATACATTTTCAAAAGCATGTAAAACCATTCCTTATTTCAACAAAAATTTGTCTACATGGTCAAGATGAATTTATTGATTATAATTTTTTCATTGAAACCCCCCTTTTTTTGCCCTGCCATTGTGTCTGTGAGCATGAAACAAGCATGCTAATCATATGAAATTATATTAGCAGTAATTTGATATATCAATTTTTCTCCTAGGTTGCCAATAACTAAACATACATGTCTCTGATGCTAATATTGATACATTATCTAAATTGAAATGCACTTTGAATTCAACAATTTTTATGCTTTCTGAAGCTACGCAAATCTCTGTATGGTAATAAGCCAGCATGCAAAATATTGAGGAATTCCTTTTTAGAATGTAGGAGGAGTGTTGCATACACTCTTTTTGATACAATATACTAAGTCAAAAATGGCAATCACTACTTTATAACTGGTTTCATCAAACTTCCGTCACGAAATAGTGCAAACTTACTTCCGTCATGATATGGTACAAACTTAATTCTGTCATGAAATGGTGCAAACTTACTTCTGTCATGAAATGGTGCAATCTTAATTCTGTCATGAAATGGTGCAATCTTAATTCTGTCATGCAATGGTGCAATCTTAATTCTGTCATGAAATGGTGCAAACTTACTTCTGTCATGAAATGGTGCAATCTTAATTCTGTCATGAAATGGTGCAAACTTAATTCTGTCATGAAATGGTGCAATCTTAATTCTGTCATGAAATGGTGCAAACTTACTTCTGTCATGAAATGGTGCAATCTTAATTCTGTCATGAAATGGTGCAATCTTAATTCTGTCATAAAATGGTGCAAACTTAATTCTGTCATGAAATGGTGCAAACTTAATTCTGTCATGAAATGGTGCAAACTTAATTCTGTCATGAAATGGTGCAATCTTAATTCTGTCATGAAATGGTGCAAACTTAATTCTGTCATGAAATGGTGCAAACTTAATTCTGTCATGAAATGGTGCAAACTTAATTCTGTCATGAAATGGTGCAATCTTAATTCCGTCATGAAATGGTGCAAACTTAATTCTGTCATGAAATGGTGCAAACTTAATTCTGTCATGAAATGGTGCAAACTTAATTCTGTCATGAAATGGTGCAAACTTACTTCTGTCATGAAATGGTGCAATCTTAATTCTGTCATGAAATGGTGCAAACTTAATTCTGTCATGAAATGGTGCAATCTTAATTCCGTCATGAAATGGTGCAATCTTAATTCTGTCATGAAATGGTGCAATCTTAATTCTGTCATGAAATGGTGCAATCTTAATTCCGTCATGAAATGGTGCAAACTTAATTCTGTCATGAAATGGTGCAAACTTAATTCTGTCATGAAATGGTGCAATCTTAATTCTGTCATGAAATGGTGCAAACTTAATTCTGTCATGAAATGGTGCAAACTTAATTCTGTCATGAAATGGTGCAATCTTAATTCTGTCATGAAATGGTGCAAACTTAATTCTGTCATGAAATGGTGCAATCTTAATTCTGTCATGAATGGTGCAAACTTAATTCTGTCATGAAATAGTGCAATCTTAATTCTGTCATGAAATGGTGCAATCTTAATTCTGTCATGAAATGGTGCAAACTTAATTCTGTCATGAAATGGTACAAACTTAATTCTGTCATGAAATGGTGCAATCTTAATTCTGTCATGAAATGGTGCAAACTTACTTCTGTCATGAAATGGTGCAAACTTAATTCTGTCATGAAATGGTGCAAACTTAATTCTGTCATGAAATGGTGCAAACTTAATTCTGTCATGAAATGGTGCAAACTTACTTCTGTCATGAAATGGTGCAAACTTACTTCTGTCATGAAATGGTGCAAACTTAATTCTGTCATGAAATGGTGCAATCTTAATTCTGTCATGAAATGGTGCAAACTTAATTCTGTCATGAAATGGTGCAAACTTAATTCTGTCATGAAATGGTGCAATCTTAATTCTGTCATGATATGGTGCAAACTTAATTCTGTCATGAAATGGTGCAAACTTAATTCTGTCATGATATGGTGCAAACTTAATTCTGTCATGAAATGGTGCAATCTTAATTCTGTCATGAAATGGTGCAAACTTAATTCTGTCATGAAATGGTGCAATCTTAATTCTGTCATGATATGGTGCAAACTAAATTCTGTCATGAAATGGTGCAAACTTAATTCTGTCATGATATGGTGCAAACTTAATTCTGTCATGAAATGGTGCAAACTTAATTCTGTCATGAAGTGGTGCAAACTTAATTCTGTCATGAAATGGTGCAAACTTAATTCTGTCATGAAATGGTGCAATCTTAATTCTGTCATGAAATGGTGCAAACTTACTTCTGTCATGATATGGTGCAAACTTAATTCTGTCATGAAATGGTGCAAACTTAATTCTGTCATGAAATGGTGCAATCTTAATTCTGTCATGAAATGGTGCAATCTTAATTCTGTCATGAAATGGTGCAAACTTAATTCTGTCATGAAATGGTGCAAACTTACTTCTGTCATGAAATGGTGCAATCTTAATTCTGTCATGAAATGGTGCAAACTTAATTCTGTCATGAAATGGTGCAAACTTAATTCTGTCATGAAATGGTGCAAACTTACTTCTGTCATGAAATGGTGCAAACTTACTTCTGTCATGAAATGGTGCAATCTTAATTCTGTCATGAAATGGTGCAATCTTAATTCCGTCATGATATGCCACTCTCCGTTAGTAATAAGCAAGAATGGAAAGAGATACACGTAATTAATTATAATTAAATGTTATTCCTTACCTGAGTTCCATTACATCCATCCAGACCAGGGGGTCCTCTTGGTCCTACGGGGCCAGGAATACCCTGTCAAAATATTAGAATATCATCAAGAAGTTAAATCACAATAAGTTAGTAGAAAACAAATCTGAAAGCAAATATTGGTTGTTGAAATAACTTAACATGTAGTTGCTCACCAGAGATGTTAACGTGCCATTTGTTCAATAGTATTGAAAATGTACTATGTAGTGGCCATCTTGGATAGTGAACCTGATCAAAAGACACAAGTTTGAAATTGGACCATCCAAGGTTCAAATTTCGCTTAATTCCATTAAGGGGTTCTGTAGAAGAATGGGCATGGCAGCCATCTTGAATATTGGACTATGTCACTGGACACAATTTTGGAGGAGGAGTATCACATCCATGTTTGGTCAAATTTGGCCCACTGATTCTGAGACAAGGATCAATTATCAAATTTAAAAAGTAAGGGAACGATGGACATCAAGTGATGGTAAAATCTTTTTTGAGCCTTCAGCTCTGGTGAGCTTCAAAATACAGATCATCAAAATATTTATCTGGACAAAGATTTTTTCCTGAATATGTTGGAAACCTTATATGTATTTACAAGTATCAAAAATAGCTAAGAGTATACAGATATAACTTTTTAACACATTTTAAAAATATTTTTGTACTAAATACTACTATGTGAAGAGAAACTTTTAACATCACTTGGAGATATAAACTCTACACTTTAAAAAAAACAGACGTCCAATTTATCTAGGAGCGTGCTGACTCAGACAGTGCAACAAGTGCTGATTATACGATTAACCTTTCACTTAGAAATCTCTAGGTTTTTATAATACACACAGTTTACACTGAATTTCAATACTGACACAATTTTTTGGCAGTTCTATTTATAAAGGGTCAAACTTTGCTCAGAAACAATAGGGTTTATTTGTTTAACTTCTTAGAACCAAATGAATCCACAAATTTAATACAGGTTTTTACCATAATTAACATACTGTATAAATTATAGAGTACAAATTATTCAATGAAAGACTATCATTAGAAACCAACTTTCTCTGGCAGAAAGAGGGAGTGGGAGGGGAGCGGTATTTCTAATGTACCTATAAAGTTTGATCCAAATATGTTGGATAAAATAAATATCAAGTATCAACGTAAGAAGAGTTTGAAGATACCAAAGGGGTAATCATAATCTGTAAATCGAAGAAGGACAGATAACACAATGGTCAAAAGAAATAGGACAAATAACGATCTACAAAGCATACAAATAAAACTAAAGATTGAGTAACACAAACCCCACTTAAAACTGGCGGTGAACTCAGGTGCTCTGGAAGGGAAAGCAGCTCCTGCTCCACTAGTGGCACCTGTCGTGTTAATCTAGTTACAAATTCAACAA
Source organism: Bathymodiolus brooksi (assembly GCA_963680875.1). Classification (NCBI taxonomy): domain Eukaryota; kingdom Metazoa; phylum Mollusca; class Bivalvia; order Mytilida; family Modiolidae; genus Bathymodiolus; species Bathymodiolus brooksi. Next base: position 112,131,065 of record OY804576.1, read on the forward strand.
TTAATTTTCTGTTGAGATAATTGAATTCTAAATTTAGAATTATTTCAGCTTTAATATTGCTCAACTCTATATCAGCAAGTGAAAAGACCTTCTATTTCATTGTAAATTGTGATCATAAATATGATATATACTTACAGGGATACCATTCATACCGGGAAAACCTGGCATACCCATTTTACCCTACAAATAGAAAAAAAAAGACATTATAAATTCAAGAGACAAATAACGTCATTTAAAATGAAACACTTGTTCTTGAATCAAACTAGTAGTTTTTTACAACTTAAAAAAAATCAATGATTGTAATATACTGGCAACTCAATGGTATGTTCAAGTAGTCACCAATGACTATGTAGCCCAACTCATGACTGAGTGTGCACAGACTGTCAGTACAATAAACTTAAAAATCTCTTTTTTTAATAGTATACAGTCTAGTTCATTAATCATATACATTGTATTTTATAAAATTATTTCTTTAACTGGTTTTTTTTCATGAATTAAAAGGGCAAATTTGGTACTAAGTCTAAACTGAAATTAAGCAAAGAATAGTTAGCTATTCCTTATTCTACTTTGCTATGCAAAACTGTGTTGTCTATATTAATTCAGACAAGGGAGATAAATCTCTAAATGGAATGTTGTTAAATCACCCCTATATGTTAATAGCTTCAACTTGCATTGCATTTACTTTTGTTATTTTGTTAATCTTAAATACAATGTACCTGTAAAAAAAATTAAATAAACACTTAATATTTGTCAATTTTAACAAAACAAAATGCTTTTTAGGTGATTCAAGCTACGTTTTAAGTGATAAAATCAAAATTGTCAGATTATATTCAAACATATTGAAAAAGACTACCCAGTAGTCTTTTTGAAAACAAGGACCATGTAACTTACTCTGTTACCCTTTGGGCCTTCTGGTCCTTCAGGTCCATGTTCACCTTTCTGTCCTTTGGGTCCTTGTAAACCTTCCATACCAGGAAAACCTTGAATACCCTGGGGCCCAGGTGGTCCTATGGGACCAGGTGATCCCTTAAAAAAACAAATACATGTATATAGATTTTAATTCAAAGAAATATTTTTTAACTAAATTCTCAAAACAAAACAAAAAATTGAAATTAAATATCAATGTTTTTGCACAAAAATTATATACAATAATAAAATTATAATGTAGATATACATAGATAAGGTGCCAGGAATTCAGTTAATGAAGATAAAATGTATCCAGGCTACTATTACTTTTCTTAATTAATATACTTCTTACATAATTATTCACATGCATATTTCCCGTCATGTCACTTATTTTGGTCTCGTATCTATTCTCAATCTTATGGTTTCGAGAATTTTTATTTAAATTGCAGTTTTTCTCTATTGAAGGCCATATCTTTCTCTTTCTATTTACTTTGTATCTACGGTGAACAAATCTCTCAAGAAAAACAACTTTTTTTTCTCTAAAATTGGGTTGCCTTTCAAAATACTGGGCAACAGTTTAGAGAAACAGAAGAAGAAAAAGACTGCTAAGTGCTACGATTCTGCAGCTATCTTTCAAGAGTGATTTTCCTTCACACAATGAAAAGTAAACTAGAGATCAAATATATTGTAATTTAATCGAAAAAAAATAATTTTGAAATCAATTTCAAACGAAACATAAAAATCAGAATATTTCTTTTTTGAACATTCAGTAATTTTCTTCAAATTTCTTGTAGAAAACTGCTGTGTCAGATAATTTATTTTTTGCATCTCTCAATTTTATTTTTTCTTCTATAAAATGTGTGGGAAATAAACATTTACATAAAAAAAAACATAGCTTCTCCCCAGATAAATTATCATTCCCTTAGTTAAACAACATTATTAAGTAAAAACTGGTAGAACGTGCTAATGTGGGTCATGGGTCACTGTAATCGGGCGGCTGTATGGAGAAACAGATACGGTGTTGAAAAAACTGTTGATACTCATAAAATATTGATAAATGCAATAAAATTTTATGTTTGTCTTCAAGAAATATGATAGACAAAACCATGTGTGAAGTTTTATGACGAAATATCTCTGATTTCTATATAAATTTACGAGTTGAAGTGGGGAAACACCCACAGGTAATTTTAGCAATGTATTTTGATCTTGGACAAGAATAATGAGCGTCCTGATTGGATGACCGATTTAAAACACACTGACTCCACATGGTAAAAAGATGCATGTAAAAGAAATCTGTTATATTTATTCATTTGTTTGATTCTGGAATATTGTTGATCATTGATTTAAACAAGAAAAAAAAAAAAAAGGGGGGGGGGAATTTTATTTGTGAATTTTACAGTTAAATAAATGTTATGTTTCGACAGTTTAAAGAGAAAAATAAAAATTTGTTGCGACTAAAGCTTAAATCAGCATTAAAAATTGAACATCAGTGGTTTTGTAAATGAGATTTATTTTAAATAGAAAATCTGAATTTATCATTTATTAATTTATTATTAATGATACAATTTTATATCCCTTGGGACGGGGAGGGGGGCTATGATGAAAATTTGAAATAAAAACACAGGACCAGACTTTAAGCAAAAATAATAATACAGGATTAGTTTTTTATTAAAAAAAATCCAAGACACCTGTGTCCATGATTTTTTTTTTTAAAGTTAATTATATGAAATATTGACATCCACACTTGCCTTTTGGTCAGCACATTTCTGTGTCCACACTTGTTTATGATATTAAAATATACTGGAATTACTTTCTACCATTTTAGATAAATTTTATGAGGGAGGGGAAAGAAAATATTTTTATGAGATAAAAAATAATTATGTTATCTCAAACTCATACCAGTTGCCTGGGAGAACACTAAGTTAGCATAAAAAATATATAAACTGTTGCTATCCTAGAGTTTCAAGCTTTATAATATCTAGGGTAAATTAACTCTAATACTTTATATAAATTTGAAGTACATTTTTTGTATTATAATAAAAATCATTCCTCATACTGGTGTTACATCTCAGTACAGTACACACCTAGTTTTTGATAAGGTACCGCTATAATAGATCATTGTGACATAACTGATATAAATAAAGATGTAATAGTCCATTATATACTTCCTCTGTAACCAATCAAAACTCAACATGTGGTTCTCACCTCCTGCTAGTCTTCTGCAATGGTTTTATAATTAAGACATGTGGGTCATTGACCTAGGAATGTTATTAAGGTCATGATGTTTCCACTTTAATTAACAAAGAACTTTGATGACCTAAGTGTAAAGGAAGTGTTTAACACAGCTGTACACTATACTGAGGCTGGACAGCTGTACACTATACTGAGGCTGGACAGCTGTACACTATACTGAGGCTGGACAGCTGTACACTATACTGAGGCTGGACAGTGAAAAAAAAAGGGGAAATGAAACCAGAAAAATAACAAAAAAATATAAACTTTGTTATGAACTTTCTAATGCTTATTCATGCACAGTTTGTGCTCAATCAGTTTTGTAGTTTCTGAGAAAAGAACTGTTTAACATGTTCCCCCACATGTAAAACTATGCATTATGGTAGTGGCTTTCTGGATTTCTACATTATGAACAAGATTGCTTTTGATTGGTTCAGTGGTTTCAGAGAAGAGCTGAAGGTATAAAATATTAAAAATAAAAAGTAGTCAATGGCACATCAAGTTATTGCTACTTTAGGAAAACAAATTAAAGGCAATAGTTGTTCTTCATGGAAATAAACTACATATATTGCACTTCAGTTTTCTCTAATGCTTAATTAAATAAAAATGTAAACCCTTAATCTGGGAAAGGTCTTGAGTCTGTTCTTCAACAACTGAATTCTGCTAAGTTTGCACTGCAAGTATATTCTTATTCAAAGGACATGAATAGAAGAATGTACTTTATTATAATTTCCGCTAAAGTACATGTGACTCAGCATTCAGAATCTACACTGACTGACACACATGTACATTTATTTAACCTTTTAACCTATTTGATGGTTGTTTTTATTGAAATATTTTCACCAAAGATAGTACTTTTTACTATAAATCTAATACAGGGTCTGTCATGACAGTGATCATATGGCACTGACATCTACCTATACAATCAGTGCCTTTCACCACAAAAAATGCCAGTTAAATTACACATATGGTGAGGTGTAGTACATTTGTAGATACTACTTTATGTAATAAAGTTCGTCATTGACTGCAAAAAAAACATGTGAACATCCCAAGAAAGCTTGGTTCCAATTGGCCCAGTGGTTTCAGACAAGAAAATTAAAGTGCAAAAGTTTACAGATGACAACATGTACAGGGAGACTATGACAATACCTCACATGACCCTTTGGGTCAGCTGAGGTAGAAAATAAAAAAATAAACAGAAACAATTTTTTCCTTGAGTTGAGTATGATGATCTCACATCATGATTCAACATTTTTATTCCAAAAAAATGTGATGTGTATGTTGTAAACAGATGTGGAAGCCATTGACTTATTTACAATCCTTCCCACATAAAATGTGCACTTGACAGATCAGTGACAAGTACTGTACACTGTAATACAAAAACACAAGTTTTGATAGATTGTACCAGTGATAAAACATTGTTGACCTCTGCTAACAGTCATAAAGAGGTTTCTGAAGCAGTACATAAAGAACCTACTGCTCTTCATTGTATGACATATGGTACCCCCTTCTTAGTTATGATGGGGAGGGGGGGAAGAGTGCTGTGAATGTTCATTTTGTACCCTCTTTTTAATTATGATGGAAAAAAGACTGCTGTGAATTTTCATAAATTGCTGTTGAACTGAATATCCTCTGTTAAATCTAAAACATAATATTCTGCATTTGATAACCCGTTTAAAAACAGCTAAACATATAACCTCTGTTAGGAATAAAACAGAACTTTTGTAATTTATGACAGACTTAAAATAATGAAATTCATTTATAACAAACCTCCTGGTGCTACTCAAATTTGTTAACTATAATTGAAATTTGTTAAATCTGATTGGAGGTTATGATATTCTTAGTTACAGAGGCTGGAATATAAATTAGTTTTAACAAAAAATTTGCTCAATCAGTAACAAGTGGTCATTTTTGATAAAGTAGTCTTCTCTCTGTTTAAAAAGTGGCTTTATAAGAGAAGTATTCGCTCTTGAGTGGGGACAATTTAGTAGTTTTTTACTCTCTCAGTAAAATCTCAAATCTGGTCTGATAAGATAGAGGGCCTTTGGTGGGAGTGACCATATAAGAGGGGGACTACTATATTCCTTATTTTACAATGATTTTATTTAAATTTATTTTTCATTTATCACCACAATGAGGCTTAAGATCAGAAACAAGACATTACGTTATGACACGCTACACCAAGGCAATCAACAATGATACATAGCTATGTTGCCTAAGTTACTAATAATAAAATGCCTTACTGTACAATCTAATTAAAATTAGATGTATGTTGCATCTTTTTGTCTTTGGTGTTACAATAGTGTACACATTGCCATAGAGGTATTATCTTCATGGTATCGCCAAAGAAACAAAATTAAGCAAATATGTAGCAAATATCTAATTTTATTATTGTAAATATTCAAATTGCTCTTAGGTATCATCAACCTAAACAAATAGGTAGTATACCATATATAATAATATAATTGTATAATATTTAAGCAGGTCCCCAAATTTTTTAACATGATATTTCTATCCGAAGATCTGCCATAATAGAGTAGTGTCCTTCTTATAAGGTAACTCCCACCAAAGAACACTCCTCTTATCAGACAAGATTTTAAATGCACAGAGATAGTAAAATTCTACTAAACTGTCCCACTCAAGAGATGCCGCCTCTTTTATTAGATCATCTTTTCACCACAGAAAGGGTAGCCTAATAAGAAGATTACTGTACAATAATTTTGACCAATATAGCTCCTCATATCATAGAGTAAAGACTGCCTTCCCATCGCCTACTACAACATACTGGTAAATGTAGTTCTAATGAATTACTCAGACATTCTCATTAATTTTATGGATTCCATTTTATTAAATCTACAGAAGAATTCTGTGATGCTATTCTCTGTTATGTTATGACTAAAGCTTTAAAGTTTTGATCTATACTCATATAAATATACCTAGTGCTGTTACACCCATACTCTTCATATTTTCATTATTCGTAATTATGAAATAACGGTATGTTCAATCAATTACCACATATTTCATTTGATCCTTAATGTTCTTGAGACTTATTAAAGTTTTCATTATGTAACGTTATATTGCTGATGTTGTTTTATTTTATATTTTAGAATTTACAAATGCATTTAGTACAGTCAACCTGCCCATGCACTCACCTCTATTAAGCAGTCACCTGTATTAAAAGTCACATTTTTCTGGTCCTGTCATAGAAAATTTCATATGAATTTAACCTCTATTAAGAGGTCACCTGTTTTAGTAGGCTACTTTTTGTTTGCCCCAAATATGACCTCTTATTACAGGTTTGACTATGCTGGTCAAAGACGAGATATATTCGTCCACACTGTGCTGATAAATCAAGTTTGCTTTGATCAAATTTAAAGAAATTTTTACACAACCTTAGCCTTAGGATTGATGAAAGTACAGCAACTTTAAATTTTGATGAATTTCACATTTGCTGTTGCAGAGTTATGGGACTTTGTAAGAAAAAAAATATTAGCTTTTTTAACATATTGAAAGAAAATTTTTGCTTTGCAATATAAAAATTGATCAAACCCAGCTCTCATCCTATTTTGATGATTTTCACATTTGTACTAGCGACCTGTTGTATATCAGGCTTTGTGTTCCTGGAGCTCTCTATTTCCATTGAGCTTCCCATGTTTTCATTGTTATCAGTCAAGTGCATACTTGAACCAAAATTTTAAATGATCAACGTTTTGTGTTCTCTTGCCAGAATCCTATTTTCGTTATTAAATTATGATCATATCTTCCATTTCACTCGAAAGTTATTTTTCTGATATGCAGGCCCGGATTATCCTTTACGTCAGTATATGCTGCAGCCTGGGACCCCTCAAGCTTGGGACATTAATTTTTTTTTACCTCAAGCTATGTAAATGTCGCTAAAATATATCACTAGTAAAAAATATTCAAGACAGGTGCGGGCGAGTTAGAGGGTGGCTCTGTCTGAGGGGCCCTAAAAGGTCATAATCCGGCCAAGCTGATATGATATAGTGAATCTTGTATTATTTGTATTATTTAATCACTTACCCTTGATCCTTTCTCTCCCACACATTTACAACCATTGTAGAACACACAATTTGCTCCTTGGCATTCACGTCCATCTTGCTGTTAAAATAACAATAATACAGGTTTTTAAATACTGTCTAAACTCGTTACTTAAACCATGTTATAAGTGAACAGACTACTGAATGGTTCTCTGTAAAGCATTACTATTGTAACAGTAGAGCATGTTTTACCTCCGAAAAAAGCAATGTCACCGATGAGATTCGATCCCTGGACCTCTCGCATTTTAAGCCATTGCTCTACCAACTGAGCTAAAGGAGATCTCCACTAACGCAGTTAGCAGAGGTGGTTATGAACCTTCTATGGTTCCTCTAACCTTAGGTAGGGGAGCATTCCTGTTACACTATAAATAATCTATAAACAATCTGCCGTTATTAAAAAAAAAGTATAACAGTGATGGTTGAGAATTCCACCAACCAGGCTGACAATTCCCCTATCTACAACAATAAATAATTCCATTGGTCACTTGTAAATTCAACATAAATAAAATAAAATGTTGTGAAAATTAGGAAAGGGAGTGGGATGCATAAATTTCACAAGAGGGCTCACATTTTTCAGACAACAACTGTGAGAAAGAAGAAACTAAAATGGCTGAAAGATCATCATGGTTTCTATATTTTTTTGGTGGAAAAATAGAGAGAGCACATGCATAGACATCACATTTGTAACAATATTAGAAAATCCCTTTAAGCATTTCCCCATCTGCATTAAAAAAATTATCTTGGAAAAAACAAAATCCAGAATGAGGGTTTAATCTTCAAGGTTTCATGGAAGCCATCTTTATTATTTTTTTATTGCATTGGGTGTCACTTTCAGTAATTTTAACTTTTATAATGACTACCAGACTTAATGGAGGAGGAAAGTCTGGACACTTAAAACAAACTGACAGGTAAAACCCCTAATCATTGGTAGGTTTTTGGAAAACTTACCACCTCAAGTGGGTACCTCGGTGTTAAGCTTGTGATTAGACTTGCTACTTTAGTCCCTTTCTTATTGATGATCGCTTTAAATAAATCATTGCTATGAAAGTTGAAATCTTGACACAGACAGAGAACTGATATTTATTCTCCACATGTAATCAGTAAAAACATGTTGTTAGTAAAGATAAATGGTGGTCAGTCAAGATTTTTCATAGCAACAAATTTTTAAAGAGATTATCTATAAGAGAGATGCATGTAGCAAGTCTAACTTGTGGTCAGAAGTCAGGGATCTTTACCACATGGTCGCCCATGCCTTTTGAAAAGATTATTAATACAATTATAATGCATGGTTTACCAACTGGATTGTTGAAAGTGTCTTTTTTTTCATGCAAGAAAAAACTCCAAAAGGAATTAATATCCTTTCCTACCAACCAGATATGCAGGTGCAGATTTATTATTAAAATCTTTCGATGATGTGAATATAATGCAAGAACAGTTGAAACCTAAAAAATCTCTCTATAAGTAGAATGTACCAACTGGTAATACATTTTGAGGGAAAGTGAATCTGTGAAGATTTTATATTGTTTGTTTATACATGTGTATTGGTATATTGTCATCGGAAATCCAATTATCAGAGGGGATTGGACTCTCATTAACTGGTTTAATACTGCCACATTTTTGTGCCTGTCCCAAGCCAGGATCTGGATTTCCAATGCCATATGTCTTGGGGGTTTTTGTGTCCAAAGAGTTAAAATGAGAGGTGGTTGTTGATTTTGTTGATATTGGTGGAATTGTTGACCATCACTGCTGCAACATGAATTTTAGGCCAAGTGATCAAAATGGAGTTTGTCAGACAGAACAGAAAACAACATAAATAATTAGTGATACAGGTTTTATCCATTCGAAAACAAATACTTATTGTTGTTAGAACAGAAACAACCCCAAAAAAAAACCATGTATGAATGGTTTCCATGTCAACAAGACAAACAGAATGGGTGTGACCTATATCAAACCTCTAAAAAAACAATTAATACATTAATTATCTACTTCTTCAAAGTACTAGATCTCTAGTAAATTAAAGAGATATAAAAGTAGGAATTATTTATCTACATTATACATATATAATTAACATGGTTTTTATTTACAATACATCATATAGAAACAACTTCAAACAGATTATACATAACACTGGTTATGAATCATGTAAACAGTTCCATACATTGTGGTAAACCAAAATACCAACACACTGATAATGTCTCTCAGGAATAGGGTAAGACAAAATACCAACACACTGATAATGTCTCTCAGGAATAGGGTAAAACAAAATACCAACACACTGATAATGTCTCTCGGGAATAGGGTAAAACAAAATACCAACACACTGATAATGTCTCTCAGGAATAGGGTAAAACAAAATACCAACACACTGATAATGTCTCTCAGGAATAGGGTAAAACAAAATACCAACACACTGATAATGTCTCTCAGGAATAGAAGATACTGTCTCCTGTTTATTTACATTATTCTTAAAAAAAAATGTAATCTTCCATAAATTTGAATGTAATTCTCTTTGCTTAAAGTATCATCCATTTGAAACAGGAATGAAATACTTTGATATGATGCAGTAAGGAAGTAGACAGGAGCCTGCAAACAAACCACATCAAAGTGACTAAAATAATTAGGTACACACTCTTCCAGCAAATGCCAATTCCGTAATATTTATTTACATCTCACTTTAGCAAAAACAAATTAAAAAAATAACTGTTTCCTACTTCATTTTCAGCATATTCATAAATACTAACATCAGTACCGAATGATGATATTCATGTAAACAATGTTTTTTTTCTGGAAGATTTTATACCCCCTTCCCTAATAGTGGGTTACGATCAAGTTTTTGTCCTTTACTCCTCAATAGACTGTAACCTCACACCAAAAGTATTCTTCACTACCTAGTGTACCCTGCTATGTTGTTTATCTAAAACATGTTCACTGAAATACTGCAAAACATGGCATTAAACATACATCAATCAATCATGTTCGCTGAAATACTGCTAAGCATGGCATTAAACATCAATCAATCAATTAATCAATCAATCTAAAACAATTTTCCCAGATATGGCATTTTCAATAGATGTACTAGTGCAGTATTCCATGAACCATAAACAGCTGTATATTCCCAGCATTTGTGCTTTATCCGCAACCCTTTTGGCTCCCAAAATTTCAGGGAAAAAACATAGTTCAGGTATTAGATGAAGAAACGGAATTGACCAAGTTGTGACAAGTAATTCAGTTGTAATGAATGGTATTTAATAAAGGTTTCACAGTACAAACTAATGCAAGTCTATATGCATTCTATTTTATTTTATACCCAGAAACTTTTTTTCTTTCTTTTTTTTCAATTTCTCATTCAATTTGTAATCTATAAGACAATCTGATTATCTATAACGCCTTTTAAATCACTTATATAAAATTGACAAAAGATTTACAATTTGTTTATAATGTAATGTAGATAAGATGCACAACATTCTTAATCATTAGTTCTCCCAAACAATTATTAACCCTTTACTTTACTCCTCCTGAACAATGATTGATAAAATTGAACAAAAGATTTGCAATGGATAACTTATGGTAAACAGGTTACCAATAATAAATAAATGTTAAAAATATAGCAGTTATTTTTCAAAAAGGGGTCCCTACAACCTAATTCTTTTAGTAATGGCATTATTCGATTGCCATCACTTAATCTAGATAATAAGATTTCAGATAAAAATGAGATTTTTTTTTGGCAAAGTGTTTGTCTAAGATAAACAAACATTTCTTAAGGTAAATGTTGTATATTGTTCAGAAATTAGTTTATACTAGTGCAGACATTTATTTGCCCTAGACATCATCTTGAGAAATATGCCAACTCAGCATATTTTGCAAACCAGTACAAATCGATTTGGCAATCACTTCTACTTTTGTTAAAATTAGCTTTTATTTATCAGATAGTGTGCTCTCCTTAGGAAAGAAAAGATGACCAATAAAGGGGGAAAAGGGGGGGATTCTTTCTTCAGATGATTAGTTCACATACAACTATTTTGAACAACAGAACTCAATAATATCAACAGGCAAGCAGCTGCAACAACACAACCAACTCCTTTGGCAAACCTTATGACAACAAAAAACACACAAAAAAATACCATGTCAGAAACTGACAGTAAAATCTAGCATCCATAAACTTCAGAATAATATGGAATGGTGATGATTTCAGTTTGATGTTATAGCAGATTCTACCTTCTAATAAGCATTCACTGTTCCTAATTTTGAACTATTCATATGCAGTATGTGGTCATTTCTGTGAAAGTGAGTTGTCTTTTGAGTTGAAGTGAATCTATGAAAGTGAGTGGTCTTTTGAGTTGAAGTGAATCTGTGAAAGTGAGTGGTCTTTTCAGTTGAAGTGAATCTATGAAAGTGAGTGGTCTTTTTGAGTTGAAGTGAATCTATGAAAGTGAGCGGTCTTTCGAGTTGAAGTGAATCTGTGAAAGTGAGTGGTCTTTTGAGTTGATGTGAATCTATGAAAGTGAGTGGTCTTTTGAGTTGAAGTGAATCTGTGAAAGTGAGTGGTCTTTTGAGTTTAAGTGAATCTATGAAAGCGAGTGGTCTTTCGAGTTGAAATGAATCTGTGAAAATGAGTGGTCTTTCGAGTTGAAGTGAATATATGAAAGTGAGTGGTCTTTCGAGTTGAAGTGAATCTGTGAAAGTGAGTGGTCTTTCAAGTTGAAGTGAATCTGTGAAAGTGAGTGGTCTTTTGAGTTGAAGTGAATCTGTGAAAGTGAGTGGTCTTTTGAGTTGAAGTGAATCTGTGAAAGTGAGTGGTCTTTTGAGTTGAAGTGAATCTGTGAAAGTGAGTGGTCTTTTGAGTTGATGTGAATCTATGAAAGTGAGTGGTCTTTTGAGTTGAAGTGAATCTGTGAAAGTGAGTGGTCTTTTGAGTTGAAGTGAATCTATGAAAGCGAGTGGTCTTTCGAGTTGAAATGAATCTGTGAAAATGAGTGGTCTTTCGAGTTGAAGTGAATCTGTGAAAGTGAGTGGTCTTTTGAGTTGAAGTGAATATATGAAAGTGAGTGGTCTTTCAAGTTGAAGTGAATCTGTGAAAGTGAGTGGTCTTTCAAGTTGAAATGAATCTGTGAAAGTGAGTGGTCTTTTGAGTTGAAGTGAATCTGTGAAAATGAGTGGTCTTTCAAGTTGAAGTGAATCTGTGAAAGTGAGTGGTCTTTTGAGTTGAAGTGAATATATGAAAGTGAGTGGTCTTTCAAGTTGAAGTGAATCTGTGAAAGTGAGTGGTCTTTCAAGTTGAAATGAATCTGTGAAAGTGAGTGGTCTTTTGAGTTGAAGTGAATCTGTGAAAGTGAGTGGTCTTTTGAGTTAAAGTGAATCTGTGAAAGTGAGTGGTCTTTTGAGTTGAAGTGAATCTGTGAAAGTGAGTGGTCTTTTGAGTTGAAGTGAATCTGTGAAAGTGAGTGGTCTTTTGAGTTGATGTGAATCTATGAAAGTGAGTGGTCTTTTGAGTTAAAGTGAATCTGTGAAAGTGAGTGGTCTTTTGAGTTGAAGTGAATCTGTGAAAGTGAGTGCTCTTTTGAGTTGAAGTGAATCTGTGAAAGTGAGTGGTCTTTTGAGTTGAAGGGTATCTGTGAAAGTGAGTGGTCTTTTGAGTTGAAGTGAATCTGTGAAAGTGAGTGGTCTTTTGAGTTGATGTGAATCTATGAAAGTGAGTGGTCTTTTGAGTTGAAGTGAATCTGTGAAAGTGAGTGGTCTTTTGAGTTGAAGTGAATCTGTGCAGGTTTTACTGTTCTTATGCAAGACCTTTTTACCTCCTATGTTAGGGTTCTCACCCGATCAGGTCCAACCAACGCTTATAAAAATTGGTACTTGCTGCTTCTGTAGGTCTAGTACAAAGCGGTCATTATCATCATCTCATCAAATGTAACTTGTTCTCGCCATGATATAGATGAAATGTTTTTATTGTGGTGTTAAACAACAATCACTGACTCACTCCTAAAGGTATTGGAAGTATTTACTAACTGGCTATAGTTTGATGCTGTAATACAAACTGAAGTTTGGTATTAATTTAGGAGGTAAAGAGCTAAAAAGGTCTCACACAAGCACAGTAATTATTTGTTTATACAATGTATTTCTAATTAGCTGTCAAATTTAACCCCACCACATTTCTGTACCCATCCTATTTAAGACCCTAAAAATTTCCATCAGCATATGTCATGATTTTTCATGTGCTTAGAAGTTTGAGGTTGAGAGAGGCATTTTTCATATTGATGTAATTCTTTACATTATGGACCATATAATACTGTTTATATGTATATATTGTAAACAAAACTATATTTTTAGGAATGCCATTTTTTTAATTTCTCTGTTGTGCATGTAACAAACATGCTCTGAAAACTGATAAATAATACCAAGAAAAACAGGAATCAAAATACCAGTTCCATGAGGGTTTAAAAAGAGGTAAATAACATTTATTATGATTTTCTTACATTATAACAGGGCATTAACCTTGACCCTAATTTGTGAAATAATCATAATGACAAATCTAATACCATGAAAAATCTTGTTTTTCTTTAACTGATGTGTTTTACAGAAATCAGTTGGAGAGGCAGCCTTAGACAAATCAGACAGATGGAAAATTGTCTGATAGAGCTGTAAATAAGCTATGCAATCACTTCTAAGACAGTAATTGGTATATTTCTGTATCTTACATAAACTACTAGAAGAGAAAAAGAGGTGATAACAGAATTGTTAAGTCAATGTCCTGTACAATAAGACAAATGTACATATTACAGTCAAACCTGTCTAAACAGAACGCCCATGGATGAGATCAGCTTTTGTGTGGTATAGACAGGTTTATATACTGGTAGGTTAAATTAATAACAAAGATTTCCTTCATTGGCGGCAAGCTGTAGGAATGTAGATCTTTAATTAGATTGACTGAGATACATTCTTTTATATTCAACAGTTATAGGTCCCTAACTATAAGCTGCAAGCTACTACACAAATCAAATGGACCCTTATTTACTCTCAGAAATCAAGGAAACCACTATTCTGAGTTCATGAGTCGAGTTCAACTGTACATGTATTATAAAGATAAACATTCAATTTCTATATCAACATATTGTGCATGTAGATCCAGAGGAAGTGGGGGCCATGGCAAGATACTTGTTTATGTTTCATAGATAATTTTTAATGAAGTCAAAATATGTGCAGCAAGATTATTAGAACTACCAGCCATCTCTTACACATTGCTTTCCCTGAATCTAATTTATCTATTGGTAAGAACTATGATGGATATAACTCGAATAATACTGTGCCCTCTATCGGCACTATCGCTAGATGAGTTAATGTAGCGACCAGCGGGAGCGTAATATGCAAGCTTAAGCGAGCTCTTTATGGTATAACATGTGTACTTAGGATTTTTTAACAAACATGGTTGAACATACTGTCAAAGAAAAAAAAAATTGACACTTTGTAAACACTGGTTTCCGTGTAACACACTAACACACTCAACTAATGAAGATCTTCTTAACATAAAGCGCAAATGTGATCCTGAAGTCTCGTACCCTCTCTCGTACGTCCGATACTACTGAAACCCGGAACCCGTGTGTAATAAAAGTCATTTTGCTAACTTGTTTTACTTATATTGATATTTTCAAATTTATTAAATCTCTTCCGACATACTGACAAGAATTTTTGTTTCTACACGGAAGTTAACTTTTGAGATTTCGTAAGGAACGATAACTCGAATAAAGGAACGACAGCTCGATTGAATGAGACTAGATTCGGCCCTAAAAAAAAGTCGTCCCCAATATATCTCGGCCCAAAAAATCTCGACACTTTTTGATGAAATTGCCAGATAATTTTCAGATGCGCGAGCATTCATATCCGTGCCGGTTTCATATTATAACGACTGATAGTGGATTGTACGGGTTAACTTATGATGGATAGCGTCAATCTCTTCCAAAGAGTTATCGGTCTTTACCTTCCACAGAGTTATCGTTCTTTACACTCCCTGTATAAAGAACGATAACTTTGTGGAAGAGATTGGGTTAGCGTACCACATGATTTTGCTATATTGAAAAAACAGGGAAGTAATTACAATGGCCTATAATACTCTGATTTAGTAGGAAATGATGCACCAAGAATTTAGAAAAACAATATAGATACATTTTGTAATAAAAATAGCAAGTGTGCGTTGCTTATAGTTACATCATTTTTCCTGTTGTGCGAGTGTTGGCATTTGTATATCAGATATATCAGTACTTGCAATGCATTAATTGTGACAGATTATGAGTATTGGAAGAGAACAATAGCAGGTTGATTCCTATGATTCATATCGAACTTAGTGAATGGTATAAGTATGCCAAGTCATAATAACTATTAGAGGCCTACCTGAAACTATTTGACTCACCTGGTTATTTATGCAGTGTTTGGGTTCAAGCAAGTTTGTAGTTTCTGAGAGAAAAGAGTTTAATTCATATTTTCACAGTTAATCAGTGGAATGTGACATGTGCCATTCCCAACTTGGATTTCCAATCTATCCAAAACTGATTAACAATTTTATTTTGTAACGGACCATCCAATGAATATATGGGTTTTTTCTAAATAAATATTCTGATTCCCAATGTTTCTGAAAAAATATTCTGATTTTGGTGGAGGAAAAAAAAAATAATCTGATTCAGAGTTTTTGTCATATAACTAAATTCTGGAAACAAAAATTGCGCTTTGCACGACAAAAACCAAAAAAAAAATCTAACTTGTTGTTGACCGAAAAAAAACCCATAGCCCCCAGGCAAGTTAAATGGTCGGTCCCTAAAGGGTCATTTATTGAAATTTAATATCGGTCATGTTTGTCATCATAGAGTTCAATGATTTCAGAGAGGAATAATTTTATGATCCTATGAATATTGCTAATTTTGGGCCCACAAGGGGAAAACAAGAATACATACAAAGATAGAAATTCCAAACTGATAGAAACATAAATTAAACTACAATGTACACAATAACACAATCACAATAATGAGACAAAAGACTAGATTTCAAAGATAATCAAACTCTTCATGTTGCTCATACCTTATATATAACTTTGTAATTACCGTAGTAATTTATTTTAAAATATGAGCAAAAAGACATTGGAGTACTTTTAAAATTGCCTCGCGCACATCTCGTAGTAGTAGAACAGGGGGCTCAACTGCAGAAGGCACCACATGAAGGGACGATGATGATAAAAATAATATATATGTGCGTCACAAGAAATAGCTGCACACCAATATGCACACCTCGTGCCAAGTGCAGAAGGGCCAGCTGTTTAGGCCTTGGGATTATAAATAGAGAAAGGGTGTTTTCAGATTATAGCATAATAGGTAGCTTGACTGCAGAAGGCACCTATGTTAAAACTTTGTCCTGTGATGATTGCCAAACAGCAAAATATACAATGTAACAGTTCCACCACGGTTTCTGAGAAGATTTTGAAATTCCAACCAACCAGAAAGCATTATTGTTTACCTAACTGTCATCTTGAATTACCTTGTGAAACGAAATATGTGATATATACAATTACTATCTATCCAAAACAATACTGGCAAGTTTTAAATTCACTCAAAAAGGGTGACAACTCGAGTAAAAATCCTGAAATTCAAGTTAATTTTGAAAAGATAATTGAGCATTTTAAATCACAAGGTAGTTGTAAAAATTATAATGTAAATTTAAAAAATAAAGTTGAAAATCATATAATTCAATATAAAAATTTACTAACAGAAAATTCCATTACTGATAAACCATTTACTATCTCTGAAATAAAACAGTGCATTGATATACTTAAAAGCAATAAAAGTGCAGGACCTGACCTTTATATGGGGTCAGGTCATTATTCCGACAGCCCATTGCTCCGACGGCCCATTATTCCGACAGCCCATTGCTCCGACAGCCCATTTCTCCGACAACCCATTATTCCGTCAAAAATGGTCAAAAGTGGTATAATTATCTTAAAACCTGTTGTTTTTCTTCTATACCTAACGGAAGACAGACTTTAATCTTTATACTCATTGGGCGGTTGTTTCTGTATTAAACAAAAGGGTAAATATGGGGTCAAAGTCAAATGTCATGGTGCTAGCAGATTCCTTACATCATGACGACATGAGAAATATCAGTACCAATTTTGGATGGTCTAACACTTCTACATTTTGGATTTAATCATAAAAAGTTTACACCGTCTGGCGTAACGCCAGACGACACAAAAATTATTGGAGGGGGGGAGAGATTTTTTTTTTTAATTTCTTGCCCTGATTTTTACCGAAAAAAAAATCTGTCCTGACGAAAATCCCAGCCCCCGCCCCCGCCCGTCCATAAACCTTGTAATCCTTCAAAACCGTCCAAAGTATTTTTTTATTAAACTTTACACAAAGGAGTACACCAAATGTAGATGTGCATGAAATAATTATAAAGGTTTGTTCTGACATTAACGGTTGCATTTAGGATACAGAGCCATTGTGAGTGAGCTAGTCTAGTTTGATCCTGGATCTGGAGAAAAAAAATGCCATTACCGTACATTATGATTAATACAATAAAAAAATTCCATAAACTCCAGGAGGGGGGGTAAAATTAAATAATAAAGATTTAATTTTAAGCAAAATTCGGTTGTTGTCGGGAGTATCACGTCTAAACTCCCACAAGTTGTGACCGGAGAGACACTACCTGATGCTGTTCAACCGTATTGCGTTTTCTAATACGTTTTAGATACATTGTAAACCGATGAATGCCTCCTTCACATGTACATTTAATGCCCATTAAATGCGCATCGCATGCTCTAAACAGTTCACACCTATGACAAGGAGTTTTCAGTTGGCATAAGTTACGACTGTAATAATACTATTTTTTGCATGTAGAGAAAATGTAAATATTTTCACGTAAATAATGGAAATCGCGAACGTGTGAAGGCATTAACCATGTTGGATGCGCATTCAATTCGCATCATGAAACGTACGTCGGAATGCAGAATAAATGAACGTGTGTGGGAGCGGCATAATGCATATGGAAGGCGTTCTATTAGCCGCATATGTTGGTTACCAATCGTGCTTCAACAGAAGTGATCGATGTATTTATTGACCTGTATAAGGGAACTGTCTACCTATCTTCGGAGCTTTTTCCATTCTTCTGCATGTACATTGTGCTCACTTTCTCTCCTTTTCTACTATATACGTCCTTCTTCAATTCTTAACTCTCCTCGCTTCCATGCGTATTGCTATCTTCCGTCATTTTGTCTTTCTCGTGCTTCTCTCGGTTTACACTTTTTTCCTTCACTCCTCTTTTCTGGTTCCTTTGTGCAATGTGCACAACTTTTTCTTCAATTTTTAACTTTCCCCATACCAGGTCGGTCGATCATAATTGCCTTGAACGGGATGTACAGCCTAGGATAAAAGCTCCTTTTCCTTTCCAGAACATTCTGTCTAGGCCATGGTCCGTCAAGATTAGCCTGACCGACGGAACATCCTGTTGGATACACCTGGTTAAACCATGGATTTGTGGATTGAGTTCTATTTTGCATTGTCGGAAAAATGGGCCGTCGGAGTAATGGGCTGTCGGAGTAATGGGTTGTCGGAGTAATGGGCTGTCGGAGTTATGGGTTGTCGGAATAATGCTACACATCCCCTTTATATAACCAATGAAATAATTAAGTATAGCTCGGTAGCAACTTGTAAATCTATAGTGAAGTTATTCAATTTAATACTAGATTCTGGAAAATACCCATCCGTATGGAGAAAATCATTCATTATCCTTATACTCAAGTCAGGGGATAAAAGTGATTTAAATAATTACAGAGGCATCTCCCTTCAAAACTGCATTGCTAAACTCTTTAGTTCTGCACTAAACAGGAGATTTATGTCACATTACGAAAATTTATTTTCATCACAGCAGTTTGGTTTTAGGCTTCACCATAGAACTACAGATAGTTTATTTATTTTAAAAACCCTAATATCTAAATATGTTTTAGAAAAGAAAACAAAAATATGTTCTTGCTTTGTCGATCTACGCAAAGCATCCGATACTGTTTGGCACAATGGTCTGTTGTATAAGCTAATGACAAATAAAATTTGTCATAAATTTTTAAATATTATTCAAAATATGTATAATTTATGTCAATCTGCTGTTAAAATTGATAATAAACATTCCAACTATTTCAGTTTATAAAAAGGAGTAAAGCAAGGGGGTCGTCTCATTACTCCGACAGTCATTACTCCGACAGTCATAACTCCGACAGTTATTTCTCCGACACTCATAACTCCGACAGTCATTACTCCGACACTCATTAATACTTCGCCGGACCATGCATCCCGGACTGTATCATCATATCCTATCTAATCGCAACTACAAACAACTATAGGATAATTGCACGGAATGGATATTGAAAATATGATCACGAGTGCCGCAAAACGCATCAGATTAAACGAGTGTGCGGAACTTGCTACGCGCACGAGTTTAATCTGAATGCGTTTCGGCACGAGTGATCATATATTCAATATTCACGACGTGCAATTGATTATTATATTTATTTCATTGACGAAAATACAAGATATAGTCGAAAATTTAGATGAACTACCCAACAGAATACTTCCAAACTTGGCACATTTGTTAATTTTATGTGCGTTTACAAGTGTCCTGTGCGGAGTCAATAAAGAAGTGAATGAAAATAACAACAACAACAAAAACCAAATCCAATCTTGGTCTTTTATATACAAACATGGGGAGCACAGACAATAATCTAAAGGGGGAAAAAACACACAATTACGAGCCCAATGAGTTCGACCGAATGCGAGTGAAGCAATTTCTGTCTGAAACTGTTGCAATGCACCCGCAGTATTGGTCGCGGGTAGTACGGGTCTCTTCAACAAACCCAATTTCGTACGCATCTGATGCAATGGTAGGTAGGTGTCGCTCAACTATGAGACGACTTGATAACTTGAAAAGGTAGGCCATGTATTTTTGCTATCCTGAATTTTGAGGAAAATATGACGGGAATCGAAGAAACAAACTAATCAGAGAAAGCATTTTTATTAGATCTACATGAAATAATATTTTCTTTTGTAAAAAATATTTTGTTGGGCCGCGCTGAAAAGCTTTAAAAACAATAGCGCTGCATACGAAAAAAAACTTCCGACTGTGGGATAAAAATCATGCCCCTTTCAAGTTAAATGGGCAGTCCCGTATTGTATTTGGATTGCTAAAAGCGCCAGAATTGCAAAGACTATATCGGTCACTGTCGAAGTATTAAGGGTCGGAGTAATGATTGTCGGAGTAATAAGTGTCGGAGTAATGACTGTCGGAGTATTGAGTGTCGGAGTAATGACATTATCCCAAAGCAAGGAGTTAGTCTACAGACCACGTTATTTAATTATTTCATTAATGATATACATGATATAATTGATCAATCTTGTGATCCACTCAAACTTGATCACACTTTAGTATCTAGTTTAAGCTTTGCTGACGACCTAGTAATATTTGCAGAATCTCATAAAGGACTGCAGAATGCTTTGTATAAGTTACAAAAATATTGTTTTGATTGGCAATTGACAATTAATATAAATAAAACAAAAATATTGACTTTTCAGAAGACTTTTTCACCTACCCCAATGCTTTTTTATGATCATAAACCACTCACAGAAACTAAAGAATACAATTTTCTCGGAACTGTCATTGATCATAAGGGTTGTTTCAAAAGGGGAATACAAGAATTGTCAAAAAAGGGTTTAAAGGTTTTATTTTCTTTGCGAAAACTTTTCTCAAATTTTGAACAACTACCTGTCAACCTCTCGTGTAAACTCTTTGACACGCTGATCCGTCCCATTTTAAGCTACAATTGTGAAATATGGTATATGGACGAATACCTCCCCTTATACAGAGCCATGCTTCGAGCAACCAGAAATAATACTTTTGTGTGGTACTTTAGCCCTACAGGAAAAATCATCATATGAAAAAATATATACAAAATATTGTAAAACAGTTTTAGGCCGTAAAAAAACTGCATGTAACATTTCGACATTATCAGAGTTGGGGCGACTCCCTATAGCTTCCTTTATTAAAACTCAAGTTATGATGTATTTTGTACGAATAAATACTAATAATATTTACCCATTAATTAAAGAATCTCTTAATATTAATAAATCCTTACATGATGAAGGCTTCTACACATGGTATACTTTGGCATTAAATGTCTTTCAAGAATATAATTTGGATGCTGAAGATTTTTCTGATATGGATAAGGGACCGACCATTTAACTTGAAGAGGTGGGGGGGGGGGGGGGTTATGGTTTTTTGTTTCGTTCAGAAAATTTTTTTTTGGACAACACAAGAGTTAGAATATATTTTTTTTTGTCGCGCGAAGCGCAAATTTTTTTCCAGAATTTAACATTAGGTTATAGGACAAAAACTCTGAATCAGATTATTTTTTTTCCCTCCACCAAAAATCAGAATATCTTTTTCAGCAACATTGGGAATCAGAATATTTTTTTAGAAAAAAACCATAACCCCCCCTTCAAGTTAAATGGTCGTTCCCTAAGTGTTTCCATAAGACAAAAGTTCCATTTAAAAAGGAATTTAAAAAGGTTGTCCATAATAATTATATTCAGAAAACTAAAGACAAACTTTCAAAATTAACAGATAATTCAAAACTTCATTTGTATAATAAAATAAAACATGATATTGTTTTGGAAGAGTATTTGATACAAGTGACCATTGTTTGCAAATTGAAACTGGTCGATATAATAATATACCCCGTCAACAAAGACTTGTTGTATCTTGTAATATCTTAGAAGATGAATATCACTTCTTTTTAAATTGTCATTTAAGCCAGCAACCAAGAAATTTACTAATAAATACTATTGAAAATAAATGTCCTTCTTTTACTAATATGTCACCCATGAATAAACTTGATTACATACTCAATCCAACTTCAGATCTTTTATCGGTTGTTTGCACCTTCATAAAACAATCACTAGACTTGAGACGATAGGGTCCGCGCCGGTCAAAGATTTCTCCTACATTTATATATATATTATGTTTGTGGTTTTTTTTAAATATGTTTGCATGCTTTTGTATTGTTATTGCTTGACTCATATGGGTGTAA
Source organism: Bathymodiolus brooksi (assembly GCA_963680875.1). Lineage (NCBI taxonomy): Eukaryota > Metazoa > Mollusca > Bivalvia > Mytilida > Modiolidae > Bathymodiolus > Bathymodiolus brooksi. The sequence continues at coordinate 112,153,367 of OY804576.1, forward strand.
TTTGCAATTTTAATAAATAAATAAAAATATATTTATATATATATTTTTTTCATTTTCATTTTTGTTGTTTGAATTTCAAGTGTCTGTGCTCATACAAAGTTCGGCATACCACATGCACTATAATACTAGACATTTTATCAATATTTACATTCTTTCTTTCCATTGACCTCCTGGTATAGTGTCTACCGTCTGTGGGCAGACATTTTCTTGTTGATGAAGGAACAGTATAGTCTATATAGATGATGGATGGACAATTTGACCCAAATGGAACATAAACTTATTTTGTCAGAAACCCCATTATCTGATGGTATTTATTTTGATAACGACAACCATATGGTTCAAGTCTTTTTATTTGAACTTTTTGTACCCTCATGAACGTATATAAAATGTCATCAATTTACAAGAACAAAACTCTAATTTGCTGACAAACAAATTTAGAAAGTATTTTTACCAGGGATATTTGAAACACTTATTTTCAACAGAAATTTGAATTCTTCGTCAAATACACGCGTGGTTACTATGTTAGAATTAGTAAAAAAAATTATTTTCAGATACGACCAAAAAGATGGAAGGGGTGGCTCTTCTACGGAACTTGCTAATTATCATTGCATATGCCGGCATACCCAAGTTGTTTCCATAAGATTGTATGAATATATGGACACGAACACGATAAATAAAAGAAAATAGAAATGAAATAATGAAGAAATTTTTATTGAAAATAAATATGCTAACAGAAAGTTTTTTGTTTTTTTTTAAAGGATGATAATTCCGTGCCACGAGCAGTTATTTGAAGCTGTGAAAATCTCATGACTCTAGCTACTTCCAAACAGTAGCCAACTCAATATTATGTTGAGGTTTTTTTTTTAATAAAGATAGTTTGATTCCATTTAGATAGTTGTTGCATGAATCAGCTGGTAAAAGTTTGCCTCTGCGGTTTAACAAGAGATACCCCCCCCCCCCCCACACACAAAAAGATTGTCTGGAAGAAGCATGAAGATATTTATGCACTGTTCATTGTTTTAAACCTTCCAATGTTACCCCCTGCCTATCAATGATAATCCCCTAGCTCTCAAGATCAAATGATTGATACCCTTAGCCACTATAAGTCATATAAGATTAACATGACACCCACCACTCTTAACTTTTAAGATTCAAGAGTTCTACCTACTCTTCGCGTGTTGTTTTATGATGAACATATGTTTGTTTCTGTTTGCAGTTTTGGCATTTTTCACCAGAAGATGTAGATGAGATAAGAAACAGGTTTGTGAGTCACAGACACTTGTCTGTTCTACATCACAGGAGTATGATGTCATACCTCTACAAAACAAGGCAATGCGCAAATTATATGTATGTCGTTCTTTACGTGCGTATTTCCTCCACAGACAACGTAACAGTGAACACGGTTTTTGTTTTGTGGACAAAAATGAAATGTTCAAAACAAAATTTAAATAGTTTATTGATGAAAACCACATGTAGGCGAGCATCAAAAGTACAAACATAAAAACACTCGACAAATATACAGTACACAAAGTATAAAGTATAAAGCTGACAAATAGAACAAAGCAAAAATGTTATTACAAATGTTATTTGTAATGTATTAGTAATAATTGCAATGTAATACAATTTATTAGTAAAAGCTTATAATTTGCAGGGGAATATGTTTCAAATTCAAGTTTCAATGTGAAAAATAATAATAAGGACCTAAAGACAATTTTTGCCACACTAATTTACTGTCTCCTTAAATCAGTTCTCTATCATTGTTATCTGCATCATAAGAAACGCATCGAGTGCAGTAGATCGTGGGTGGCGAACCCGGATCGGGTCAAACCACAGACTATCAAATTGATATTGGCTGCTTCTCCGCTAAGCACCCAGCATTAGGGAGTAGCGACTAGTTGAGTCGGAAAATGTGTCCGAGAGGAGCGACATGTCTACATCTGGACGAGAGGAGCGACATGGCTACATCTGGACGGGAGGAGCGACATGTCTACATCTGGACGAGAGGGGCGACATGTCTACATCTGGACTGTTGTTTCGGTGACTAAAAATCATACTAAGCGTGTTGGTCTAGTACAAAGCGGACATCATCATCTCATCAAACTGCAACTTGTTCTCGCTATGATATGACTGAAATATTGCTCGTTTGCGGTTAAACAAAAATCACTCACGAAACGAAACTAAAACTCTTGCCCTATCAGCGAATCCAATTCACCCGGAAATCACTCTGACTTAAAACGGCCCCCAATATCTTACACTTCCAACATAAAGTTGTCCTGTGTGACAGTCGTGAATAAATATGTTATTTTTAGGCATATCGCAGACTTCTTAGAAAAATGTAAAAGAAAACTGAACATTAATTTAGCTTGGCCTGTTCCTCCTTTATCTTAATTAAGTCGGGTCTGTAGAAACTGTCAGAAAGTGATCGATGTTTGGATGTTCATCACTAAGCATCATGTTGATTCCATGCTATTACAAAGCAATAGGATCTCCTTTGAAATCAACTTCATATGTTAGAGCTTTACATTAAAACAGAATTAGAAACAAAATGACAGGAAGAGGAAACCACACTTAGTGCAATTTTTTAGGAAGAACTGAATAAAAACGTCAGCTCATTAATTATTTTGTTTATTTTGTGTGTGCCGAAACTTTAAATATGTGTTGTCTTAAATTAGCTAACACGTGTCAAGTTGAAGGTATTGCGTAACAAATGAACCCTTTCTTTTTATTCATTAATTAATGGGATCAAAACTCTCCCCTCTTGATAAGCACATTCCTACTCGTGTTATTTTTTTTTACCGTTTAAAAAATTGATACCCACTATCAATCTGGTTCTTGCATTGTAAAGGAACTCATTGGAATTACGCTGAATGACTGCCGCGGGTTATCTTTGGTTTGGTTTGGTTTAAGGTGCTTAACGCGATGTTCAACAATATTTCAGTTATATCGTGGCGGTCAGTTTTATTGGCGGGGAAAACCGAAGTATCTGGAGAAAACCACCGACCTGTCGCAAGTCACAGACAAACTTTATCACATAATGTTTTATCGAGTACATCCCATCATGAGCGGGATTCGAACCTAAAACTTTAGTGGTGATAGGTATTGATTTCACAGGTAGTTGTAAATCCAAATACCATACGATCACGACAACGACGACCCATCATTGGAATTAAGCTGAATGGCTCCCACATGTTATCTTTGATCAAGGAACCCACTGCTGAGTGAAGCTGAATGGCTCCCACATGTTATCTTTGGTCAAGGAACCCACTGATGAGTGAAGCTGAATGGCTCCCACGTGTTATCTTTGGTAAAGGAACCCACTGCTGAGTGAAGCTGAATGGCTCCCACGTGTTATCTTTGGTCAAGGAATCCACTGCTGAGTGAAGCTGAATGGCTCCCACATGTTATCTTTGGTAAAGGAACCCACTGCTGAGTGAAGCTGAATGGCTCCCACATGTTATCTTTGGTAAAGGAACCCACTGCTGAGTGAAGCTGAATGGCTCCCACATGTTATCTTTGGTAAAGGAACCCACTGCTGAGTGAAGCTGAATGGCTCCCACATGTTATCTTTGGTCAAGGAACCCACTGCTGAGTGAAGCTGAATGGCTCCCACATGTTATCTTTGGTAAAGGAACCCACTGCTGAGTGAAGCTGAATGGCTCCCACATGTTATCTTTGGTCAAGGAACCCACTGCTGAGTGAAGCTGAATGGCTCCCACATGTTATCTTTGGTAAAGGAACCCACTGCTGAGTGAAGCTGAATGGCTCCCACGTGTTATCTTTGGTCAAGGAACCCACTGCTGAGTGAAGCTGAATGGCTCCCACATGTTATCTTTGGTCAAGGAACCCACTGCTGAGTGAAGCTGAATGGCTCCCACATGTTATCTTTGGTCAAGGAACCCACTGCTGAGTGAAGCTGAATGGCTCCCACATGTTATCTTTGGTCAAGGAACCCACTGCTGAGTGAAGCTGAATGGCTCCCACATGTTATCTTTGGTCAAGGAACCCACTGCTGAGTGAAGCTGAATGGCTCCCACATGTTATCTTTGGTAAAGGAACCCACTGCTGAGTGAAGCTGAATGGCTCCCACGTGTTATCTTTGGTAAAGGAACCCACTGCTGAGTGAAGCTGAATGGCTCCCGCGTGTTATCTTTGGTAAAGGAACCCACTGCTGAGTGAAGCTGAATGGCTCCCACGTGTTATCTTTGGTAAAGGAACCCACTGCTGAGTGAAGCTGAATGGCTCCCACATGTTATCTTTGGTAAAGGAACCCACTGCTGAGTGAAGCTGAATGGCTCCCACGTGTTATCTTTGGTAAAGGAACCCACTGCTGAGTGAAGCTGAATGGCTCCCACGTGTTATCTTTGGTAAAGGAACCCACTGCTGAGTGAAGCTGAATGGCTCCCACGTGTTATCTTTGGTCAAGGAACCCACTGCTGAGTGAAGCTGAATGGCTCCCACATGTTATCTTTGGTAAAGGAACCCACTGCTGAGTGAAGCTGAATGGCTCCCACGGGTTATCTTTGGTTTGAAATCAAACAGCGTGGAACAATCCCGGCCATGATCCATGAGGTAAGGCTTTCCGCTTTTAAGCTGACACCCATCGAGAACAATACTCATAACATTTCAACGGTTAAATTTCAAATTAACCCATAAAAAGTGTGGTGCATCTTTTTCGGTATTTTTTTTTTCTTCTTCGAAATTTTTTATAGACATGCGTCAAAACAAATAACTCTTAAGGATAAGGAATAATATAAGCAGTTTGATTGTTTCTCAATCCGATTGTTGCTCATTTATTCATAATTATTTGACACCTGTAACATGTTCTACTAGTACATTCTATTCAACGATAAAACAATGCTCACAAAAATTCCGCAACATTTTCGCAACATTTAGGAAAACAATGATAAACCTCCACTGTGTAGCTTCAGTGGCGTTCATATTACCGTGAGGAGGATGAAATCGATTAAAATTGTCCTGGATTCAAGCTTACCCCCTCAGAAACAAGTCCGGGAGAACCAGAAGGTAATATGAAATCGATTTCAAATTACACTGATGTAAATACATCTAAAATATTGTAAGATTCTTTTAAATTTAAAAACATCAACGCCTAGCTATATGGTGTATGGTGAACTAGGGCGATATCCTATATACATATATTGGTATTAAAATCAGAACCGTATGTTACTGGGCAAGACGTAGAGTTGGTAAACAAACAAAGTATTCTTATATATTGTATAGACTATATGTCGTCAATTGAATGAAAATCATAATATGCAGTTTAGTTGGATATTTTTTTGTAAAACAAATATTTAATGAGTGCGGCTTCTCAAATATATGGGAAACCGAACATTTTAACAGCGATTAGAGGATCAGTTTCTTCAAAATTGGAATTCTTTAGTACAAAACTCACCTAAAGCTGTAAATTATAAAACTTTTAAAACAGAGTTTAAATATGAAGAATATTTAAATATTTTAGAAACAAAAGATGCAATTTTGCTTTGCATATTTAAAACAACAAATAATAAACTTCCCATCGAGACAGGGCGATGGCAGAACACACCGAGATAAAATCGTAAATGTAAATTATGTAATAGATCCCAAATTGGAGATGAATACCATTATATTTTTGAATGTCATTATTTTAGCCAAAAACGTAAGAAGTCGCTGTCAAATTATTTCATATATAGACATAATATTATCAAATTTTCTGAACTTATGTCAAGTAAAAGAAAACCAATACTGAAGAAACTCTGTCATTTTATAAGTGCTATTAATACCGGTGTTTGTCCTCCATGCTCTTAATCCTTTGTAACCTCTCTCCTAATTTATATATATATTGTAAATAGTCGTTGTTATTTTGATTTTATTGTTATATCTCTGTACCATTGCTATGCATTGGCTTTATGAGAATAAAGATATATATAAAGATATATATTAAATTGAAGGGTCAATCAAAACTTAACTGACACTTAATACGTGTCCAAATGTACATGCTAATCATTACACCACCGATGTGGTTCGAACCGGTAGTGTCGAAGATAAAAATGTCCAAAATAAATATACCGCTTACGGGTCTGTGTTTTAATTTTTTTTTAATTTTATTTATTTATTTTTTAATTGACGAACAGTAATTGCAAAGAATAAATCGTGAATAGTAACTATTTTCTCTAAAAGTAAAAACGGTAGTCCGCGATGACAAATACTTGTAATTTGTTGTGTCACGTTTTTAGTCACAAACTGTTTGAGTTTAGAAGAGTTTGAAGATACCAAAGGGGTAATCAGAATCCGTATATCGGAGAAGAACAGACAACACAATGGCCAAAAGAAAAAAGTACAACAGGACAAACAACGATCTACAAAACATACATATGAAACTAAAGATCGAGTAACACGAACCCCACTAAAAACCGGGGGTGAACTCAGGTGCTCCGGAAGGGTAGACAGTTCCTGTTCCACTAGTGACACCCGTGGTGATAATCTAGTTACAAACCCCGTGATAAGTCATGAATGGGGAAAGAACCGGGAAGTGTTTACGACAAGTGGAACATATCCGTGGTCATTTGTGACACAGATATTTCACAACGGTCAACCAAGTCATGGTGGCGTTATAAATCCCTTAACGAGACCATGTTTGAAGATAGATTACTTCCCTTTATCTGTATAGTCTGGTTGTTAACGTCACAAAAAACGACGTCATCAGTGTCTTCTCTAATGTAATGGCGACGAGAATGTACAATATAAATTGTGCATCTGCAAGACATATTGAAGCATTTGCCGATATTCCACTAGAATTGGCAGATAAAATATTGGCGTACAGGAAGAAACGAAAACATATTTTCCACATCGACGAGCTATACAGAATTGGAGGAATTTCCCGTAAGTATTTTAGACGGTTGGTTTCAGTTTTCTATGTATCAAACCAAGTTGTTCCTAGAATAGGCACACAACCTCCATACAGTAATACATTATCTTCTGTTACTCTCCAACAAAAACATCAAAACAAAAATGCTAACTTAAAGAAAAGAAAGATGAAGATTAAGAAGCATGAGAACCAAAGAAAAATCGAGAACAGAGATCGTAAAAGGAAGTTGCAAGAAAACAGAAAAGGAAAAGATCGGCGTGTAAAAAGACAAAAAACAACAGACGCCGAGCACATGAGTGATTTTCCAGAGTGGCCACCGTCAGCTCGGAGATTAAATATCAATGAAAGGGTAGCCAGGTTGTTAAAAACAGCACCTAAATACGAAGGTGATAATGTCGGCATGGAAGAGGGCAATATTGTTAAAAACAGAAAAGAAAAATATAAGTCTGTAAAAAAACGAAAAACAACAGATACCGAGAATGCCAGTGAATATTCAGAGTCGTCACCATCAACTCAGAGAGCAAATATCAATGAAAGGGTAGCCAGGTTGTTGGAAGCTATAACCAAATCAGAATGTGACATTATGGATATGGAGGAAGGCAATATAGAAATGGAAGAAGACAATACTTTTACATACAGAAAAAGACCATATCAGTCTGAAAAAAGATCAGAAACAACAGATATCGATTCTTTAGAGTCGTTACCACCAGCTGCAGTTCAGAGAGCAAATATCAATGAAAGGGTAGCCAGGATGTTGACAACTGTACCCGAATTTGAAGGTGATAATTTTGATATGGAAGAAGGCAATATAGAAATGGAAGAAGACAATACTTTTACATACAGAAAAAGACCATATCGGTCTGTAAAAAGACCAGAAACAATAGATGAAGAACAGAGCATGGATTCAGCTGTAGTTCAGCGAGTGAACTTCAATGCATGGCTAGCCAAGTTGTTAACATCTGTACCCAACATAGAAGGTGATGATATTGGTATGGAAGACTGCAATATAGAAATGGAAGAAGACAATATTCTTGCAAACAGAAAAAGACGAGAAACAACAAATAACGAAAAGAGGAATGAATCGTCAGATTCTATGTCATCAAGTTCTATTCAAGCAGCAAGTAACATGGAAATGGTAGCCAGGTGGGTTGCACATGTACAAAAAGTCGAAGGGGACAATACAGAAATGAAAGAAGGTAATATTCTTAAAAACAGGAAAAGAAAATGTCAGTTCGTAAAAAGACAAGAAACAACAGATACAACACAGAGACGTGATTATTCAGAATCGAAATCATCAAGTGTAATTGAACGAGAAAATAATGACATTATGGAAAGGGTAGCCAGATGGATTCTGACTATACCCAAATTCGAAGGTGAAAATATGGAAAAGGAAACACACAATATAGAAATGGTAGAAGACAATATTTCGGGAGACGAGGACATGTGTGCGTTTTATTATACTCATATTCGAAGGTGATACTAAAGAAATGTGCAAGAAGACAATATTCCAGGGCACGAGAACATGCGTACATATTAATGCAAGAGCGGTGTAATATTATAGGAACCATTAGGACATTCCATTGAAGCTTTATGTGATCATGTGTTACTTGTAATAAATTAATTTTACCTTTATTAATTTCTGACTTCTGTCTTTATTATTGACCGATAGAGTATCCGAGTGTATCAAGCTAATCAAAAGAAATAGCGCAGCAAATAGCAGGGGCAAAAATCAATGCAAAAACGCACGTGTGTACACATATTTTTAACAACTAAAAAGGAAAATCACAAGCTCATCACTGTAAATGGATGACAGGTGATAGAAATCACAGAAATAAAATAAATAATTGTTAAAGGTGATTCTTGACTCTAAAACAGATAAATAATCCCTCTGACATTCTTTCATTTATTGAGAAAGCAATTTTCTATTTAAAATGTAAGAAGATGTTTGACTACAATCTTTGTGTTGAAATATTCTCCAAGTCTATAAAGGACACAATCTGATTAAAATCACAACTTTCAACTTGCTCCCACTCACTTATGTCCCGGTCCCACTCCTCGACATATCAGTAAAGGAGAGCAAGTGAATGGTCTGATTTTAATCAGATTAAAAAGGACAGTAACTTCTTCAAAAATGGTAAATCAAATTTTTGCACGAGTGAGTGATTGTTTTTTTTTTTTTTGTTTAAACGCGAAGTGAACTATTTTCCCCTATCTATATCATGACGATAACAAGTTGCATTTCAATGATATGATGGTGATGTCCGCTTTGTACTAGACCAATGCAATATAGTCTCTGATAGGACCGATCGAGACACGAACCATCGAACTACCGAAAGTCCCGACGGGAAATAGTGTGTGTGGGGAGGGGGCATTCATATAGTATAAGTATAGTTTATTGAGGTCCTATCTAGTTGAAATTATATGACTGACAGCATTTCTTCATGTAATTTACATTAATTGAGACCTGATGCCAAATCATTTTTGATTCTCCATTATAATTGTTTTAGCTTTTGATCAACCTAACTGAAGACTTTGAGATACAAGTATCGGTTTGTAATATGGCTGAGTAAACATAACTTGAATTGTATTATTTTCAAGATACTCATATCAGAGTCTTCAAGAAATATACAAATTCAATGAACTGCAGACATTTTTTGGTGTAAATTTTTCGTAATTAGAAAATTGTGATTACTGTTCAAACATGCAAAATAGTATATTTTATTACAAATGTTCATATACAAATTATCATGTCAAATAGTTTAAACGCCTTAGCTTCAGGCACCCAGACTCTCACCAGGGTCAGTCCTAGACCTGCTTGCAGTCATAGACAATTAGGTCCATGTTACTTATTTTGTGCGTACACTTCATTTGACCCTTGCTAGGCCTCTTGAGTTGTTGAGTTTAACGCCACTTTAAACAATATTTCAGCTATATGATGGCGGTCAGTTTTATTGGTGGAGGAAACCAGAGTGCTCGGAGAAAATCACTCTATGTATGCAAATATGTATATCAGTATTCATGTATATGTGTGTTCCATGATATTGTATTAAAAGAATATAAATTTAAATTGAAAACAATTTTAGATTGCAAAATAAGAGGTACATTTGTACTTGAATGCAGAATTGACTAGGAGTAATATATCTTAGAAGTATCTGCCAATGCCAACAAAATATCAAAAACCCATTATGATTTGATGAAAAGATTTTCATATCAAGATTTTTTTTTGCCTAGAAGCTCCATGAGCTCTGCATGCTCTAATCTGATTGTTGTACAACAGGTTCAAATATATATCATGCCGCAACTAATCCATCAATATCCAAGGCATCCTTCCACAAGATTAAACATCTGAATGTTCATAAGTCTATGTATGGGTCACATAATCTTGTGAACACCCATTTAGAATTTAAACCTTTGTTATTATTTGGTTTGGTTTATGGTGTTTAACACCAATTTCAACCATATTTTAGTTATATCGTGGCGGTCAGTTTTATTGGTGGAGGAAAGCGGTGTACCCGGAGAAAACCACCGACACTGCAGCAAGTTGATGATTTCCCCCACACATTTTGGGCCTATTGTGTGGAAACGGGTATGAATCCTATGATTATGTTAATAAGCCAATGGTTATAATAAAATTTCAGAAGGATGGCCTAAGTAAAATAGAACTTAAATTATTGTGAACAAAATATGGTGTATACATCTACGGGAAACGGCGACGACGTACACACATGTCGCATGATACAACCGCTAAAAGGTAAATAAGGTCGTATAAAAACACAGCTTTTAGCTGAACTCAAACTAAGCATTCATAATTTACAACACAAAAGTCCTAATTTACAACACAAATGTCATAATTTAGTCATAATTTACAACACAAATGTCATAATTTAGTCATAATTTTCAACACAAGTCATAATTTACAACACAAAAGTCATAATTTACAACACAAATGTCATAATTTACAACACAAATGTCATATTTTACAACACAAAAGTCATAATTTACAACACAAATGTCATAATTTTTTAAAACACAAAAGTCATAATTTACAACACAAAAGGGCACAATTTATACTGAAAAATTAATAGGCCCAAGAAACAACTAGAATCTTCTATCAATAAAAAGCACAACTGTTTGAACCGAGGATAGTGGCCTTAAGTGTGGTTGATTGCTATGACTATCTTCTATTTATATTGTATTTCGTGACTACTCTTGATGGCCATAATGTATAGATGTATTGTCCTCTGTATACATTATTATATTTCTTCACAAAACCACAGTTATTATTATTTAAATATTAACTGCATTACATAATTATTTGAAGTTGCTGACTAAGACAGTCTAGACACCCCCACAAAAGGGCCTGGAGGAACACAGTGCTTCTAACAGCTGCTCAAACTCTCTAGTGTAAATATCCTACAGAGATTTCCTGTTCATAACCACACATAAATAATTTTACAATACTTCATGCATATAATTAATTAAACGTTTGTTTCACATCCGAAGTATTTCTTGAAGCAGTCTTTAGTGTAAAACAATTAAAAACACAACCGTAATTGAATATATTTTGTAATGCTATCCGAATCATCTTTTTAGTGGATGCTATTTATTAGTAATGTGGTGTTAATTACAATTAATATAATGGGGAAGTGTGTTTTGACTTTATACTCTAAAACTTTCTCTTTATACATCTGTACGACCATACACGTTAGGAAATTGCAAATTTCTTTGGTTATATTACACGCGCTCGTGACATGGAATTACCCCCCCCCCCCTTTTTTTTTTTAAACTTTCTTTTTACATATTTATTTTCAATAAAATTTCTTTATTAATTCATCTCTTTTTCCTTATATATAGGGTCGACACATAAACGCTGCTGTTAACATAAGATTGTATGAATATTGGACACAAACAAGCTAAAATTAAGGGAAAAGAGATGAAATAATAAAGAAATTTTCTTGAAAATAAATATGTGAACAGAAAGTTAAGAAAATGGTGTGGTAATTCCGTGCCACGAGCGCTTATGGGTTATATTTGCTATGGGAATCTGGTCGTTACTATAACTTCGTGTGTCAACAAGCGGTTTTTATAGATTTATTATGAAATAATTTTACACACTCAGGGGAAAATGTATATTAAATACGTCATGTGGAGTTTGATATTAAGAGCAAGTTAAACCTAAATAAAATGACAAATTACATGCACGTGTTGGAAAATTGGAAAAACAACACCGGGTGTTTTATATCAGAAAAATTGGTATACAAACGAGTGGTAAAATAAGATAAGAACAGTATGTGATCTATATAAGATTAAATAATTTACCCGATTATGTAAGACCTAAACAACAAAGGGTACTTACAGCTAATACGGTATGATAACTACATAATGATATCAGACAGACAATCACCAACAGCCTAAAAATATGAGAGAATACGACATTAAAAAGCAATTCTCTGGAAAAATTCAATACATTCTTTTCCCCCCTCCCCCATTTTTTATGTGTATATGTTCATTTTTCTTGGTTTTCTAAATATTCTACAAAACAGATATGAATTTAAAAAATTATTTTTATTGGTTTATAGTGTTTAACGCCACTTTTCCTAGAGTGATGGTGGTATCTATTTAACACATCGCGGCAACTGAATTAAAAAAAAGATACGTTATTGTAATTACGTTCATCATTCTTGTTTTTAATAAACGATATCTTAACGAAACAATTATATTTTAATAACATATAGATGTATCTTTTAACATTTCAAGTATCTAGTCCATGTTGAGTATTGCTGGCATGTGCAGTTTTATATCCGCCATTGCGTGTACCTTTTTTGAAACAGACTATAACACTTATAAAATTTAAACTTTGGATTTTAGCAGTTTGAAAAGTTAAAATGGAACTTGCAAATTAGAAAAAAATAATATCTTATTATATAATGATTGCATGTACTTACCATCTAGTCATGGCTTGAGTTTTAACGATCAGGAAAGAACTAGGGTAAAGGTATCTCGAACTGGGCGAAGAATTCCAAACGATTTCTCTCCTTTCAACAACCATTCGCAAACAGCAAATCAAGTCTTTTAGACGGCCAAAGCTGCCGTTTTCAATCCGCCGAGAAAATTCTCAGCCAAATTACACTTTTCACAGAAAAATATTAAGATCTTTCAAGAAATCATTAAGAGGCTAGTCGCTTTGAAACGACGATCCTCGTTCCGTCTGTGTTATTCGGCTGAAGATAGTTCCACTGAATACCAATTTGGAAGTGGTAGGCGGTGCTTAAAGTTTTCGGTCGTGTCAAGGAAAAATATTCAAACGAATATTAAATTAGATTTAGAACTGGACAGTACAATACGCAAAATTATTTGAACGAAAACGTTTTTTTATTGGCATCCATAAAACTTTCTTATCTAACTTTCTTATGTGTTGTCGCACTGATATTATTGCATGAATATTTGATTCCTTTTGTTTACACTCCCCACGTGTTTCGGAATTTAAGGACAACTCCTAAAATGTTGCACGTTATTTGAAGAAAAAAGGTGTTTTTCCTAAATCTAAATGTCCAGATAACCACCACAGTTACTTAAGAAGCATTTTTGTAAGACTGTATTATTAATTTTTATCTATTTGTAATTTAATACAAAGACCTTATTATCTTATCAACACTGATTTGCATATGATTGACAGATGCCGAAAAGTGTTTGTAATTCGTGAAGAATTTGCGCTCATTGCCGACATCCGATAGAGGAAAAAGTTCTTGAACACAAAGAAGGATTTGTCATAAAAGTGATTTCATAACTAGTTTATTTTTCTCACAAACTTTCATTCAGCTTATGTAGGAATTTCCGACTAAATATTTTTATTCAGAGACGAAAAGTGTTTCAATATTTTCCACTGTACATGCGTAGGAGTTGTGAAAGTCTGTATGCGCGAGAATACATCTGCATTTTGCACGACAGAAAATGGATGAAATGTAGTTAATACCACTGACAAATTGAAGACTAAATCTAGATTTGTGGAGCGGATTTGGAACATTTTCCGCCGTCGGATGTTTGTGAAAAACTAGGATATTAGATTATATAATGAACGAAAGAACATTTTTGTTTGGTTTTCTAGTTTTTGCGGTAATTGTGGACATCGCCGTCGGAGCAGTAAGTATAGTCTGTTTCATTTTTGTTAACGGAATCGAATACGCTCTCATAACAGCACGACCGTTGTTACCTTTAAAAAGAAAAAAAGTTACATTGTAATCTAATTTCTGGGGTCGAAATAACAATATACATAAAATTTTATTTGGAAGACATATAAAATGTCATTTATGTATTGTTTTTGTTCGGGCTAGAAGTTGTGGGTTGTCTTTGAATCTAATCCGAACAAGCCAGCTATCTTTATAATATATAAGAAAATTTTTATTATTAAATTGTATTTCTAATATAGTTTTCATGTTGGTTAATTAGATGTTAAGTTAGTAATATATCCAATAATCGTGTATTTTTCGTGAGGATTTTTCACGGGGTGTCGATAAACCCGCGATGCGACATGGTCTTACAACCAGGGGTCAAAATCCGAACTTTTATCGTTATAGTTGAACCAAAGTCCTGATTTTGATAGTAATTTTTCAACTAAATTCTCGACTTTAATCGTCAATAATTCAACCAAAATCTTCACTGTAATAGCCTTCCTGGTTTAAAAAAAGGGGGAACTACTGGAACTACTCTACATATGGGTGTGGTTTGTTCTTCATACAGGCCAACCGGTAGATAATCCACAGGAATAAAACATATTTTTTAATGTCGTTGGCCATAACTTGGCCTCTAGTATTAATTGTTTCACGTTTTGCTTCTCTCGACCAAAAGGAGTAAGTTGATGTTCATCGTAACATCGATATCTTTTTTCCATTTTGTTGTCTGCAGTTTTAGATCTAAATTGTAGTTGTTACATGTACTTCATTGTCGTCATTTTTGTGAAATATTTTTCTGTATATTAACATATACGTAAATCGGGAAATTTGTAATTTGGCGAGTACCAAAATTCATTTTATTTAGACCCTCAAAAACGTGCATCCTTCCAAAGTCATTACTTTCACAAACAAAGTGATGTTCATCAAATGAAGCTACAGTGTAACCTGAGCAATCCGACACCTGAGTTTTCCAACATCCTGTGACATCCGACAAAAATTTATGGTCCCAAAGTAGTTCTTTTAACTAAAATAAAACCTGAGTATTCCGACATCCTGTACAATCCGACACATTTTCCTGGTCCCTTGGTGTGTCGGATTAGACAGGTTCCACTGTATATACAAAAAATGTATATCAATAATTTCATTTTAAGTAGATTTAGACGTGGTCCAAGCAACATCTACAAGAAAATGAGCTGTTAACATGCATTCTATCTTTTGTTCTGTGACTGGTCATTCTATCAATGTTTTCATAATTGTATATACTTTTGTACCTCTGCCAGACTTGAATACCGCACATATAATTAATTTTGCATAATTTGTGTATCGTAAAATATTAAGAATTTGTTTTTGTTATCTCAGATTCTTGTAGTTTTTCTCTCCACATGTGCTATTTACTGAATTTATGAAATTTTTCACTTCAGGGTCCTTCATTAAACAGTCATTGGAACAGGGGGCACATGATTCCATTTGTTCTATTGTGTTTTGAATTTGTTTATATGTTGTACATTGTATGTTTATGTATTGTTGACTATTCAATGTAGCCATGGACCCTGATTAGGGTGGAAATTGTGCTTAATAAAGTTATTATAATTATTTTTGTGTGAAACATAGAAATCAGCAGTTATCTGGTAAGACAATAGAAGCAAACAAGCACTCCCGTATCACACTTGACAAATGTCAAAAACAAAAGAAATACAAGACCGTAGCTTAAAACATAAAGATGTGACGTTCTGTTTGAAAAAAGCAAATACCTTAGGCTTGTTTTTCCTGGTGGTCCAATATTAATATGCCAGAATCTTGACTCACTTGTCAAAAAAGTGTTTCTTAGAGCACATTCAATACACTTTATTAAATGATAAGTAACTTATTTTACAGGTATGTAAAGGTTGTCATCAAACAACATGTACCTGTGCAGGACAGAAGGGGGTTAAGGTATGTATACAAGTGGGGAAACAGTTCGGCGACAATTTAATAGAACTGCACAAGAACGAAAGCGGAGGGAAAGGGGAGACAACTCTAGAAGAACATGTCCACATTGGTGATGGTGATAGCCTGATAGGCGAAACAACCCTTAGCTACATATACCTTATACTTTATGACATGCATGACAACAGGGGATGACATTAGCTATTAAACTGAGTGAAAGTATGATAAACAGTTTGTAATAGTGGGATAAAAGTGAATGCTATAAAAATGGAGACAACTCCTTGAAAATTTTGCATTGCAACAACCAACCACCACAAACCACATGAAATCAGGAAAGGACCGACCCCCTGCCATTTTTTTTATAAAGGTTCATGTTGACACATTTCCTTAAATAAGAATTACTTTGATCTGATATTTATACTGACTAGAGCAAAAACCATTGAAAGTTCAGAATTTTAAAGGCTGTCACTACCTATAGATATGTCTTTTTATTTTTACACTTTCATAAAATGTGTAATGAAAACATACTGACATTTACTGTATGATATTCATGGTCAGTTTAGGCAATATGTCCAGATGACCCCAAAACAAATTTCGAAAAAAAATGCGGACATTAACCATTAACATATGCTTAGTGACATTTGAACACTAAATAATATGTTTTAAGTGAAAATGTACAAATAATGTTTTTTGGATTGTGCACCTAACAGACTTTTACGTGAAAGAAGCATGACAGTCTCCAAACCTGAGGTATTGTGGTATCCATGTGTAGGTATTCTTATTTGGATAAGAATTGAGGGCCAATTCTAAGTAGTATATTCAATTGCATGTATAGGACAGAAGAGGGTGAAGGTAAGTTTTATAGAAAAAGAGAGGGGGGTGGGGGTAACTCTTTGTTATAAGTCATAAGTTTATTGATTCCCCAATCAAGGGCCCACAGGGGGCATATATATATACAATATGAGCATTTATTACAATTGTTTTATAACATAACAAAAAAGATGGAAACCCCCCCCCCCCCCCCCAGCACATGTTTTCACCACTAGTTTAGAGCCATAGTCTTAGGTATGTATTGATCTCTCTAACGATATGATGAATATTTCTCAGACATGTTTACACATTCATATATTTTATTTAGTCAAAGAAAAAGTTTAATCATCCAAGAAAGAATTTGTTCAAAATAAATCATATATCTAAATATTTTAAATTTTCATCTGTAATGAATTTAAGTAAATCATTTTCACATGCTACAAGCAATGAATAAGTTAATGTTTTCTACATACCCAGTATTAAATATTAATCACAAAAATATTGGTGCAAAATTTTGCAAAATACATAGATTCTGACAAACAACAATAAGATAAATTGTTTTTATATTTTCAACCTTGTAGACTATATGTTTCAAAGCTATTTATTTTTATAATATTACAGGGTATGGGAGGCCTACAGGGTCTACAGGGGCCAAGAGGTCTACCTGGATTCATGGGTCCAATGGGCAGAGATGGACGATCTGGATTCTCTGGTGATCTAGGTGAGATAGGAGGACAAGGACCTGATGGAATACGGGTTTGTAGCATTTTCTGTAAAATGTTAACTTTGGTTACCATCTTTAACTTTGTACAAAACCTGATAAACAAAGGATACTTTTAATTGTTATGACAATTATTTTTTGTTTAAATTCATTAATCATATTTTCTCCTTGCCACTTAAGTACATGTAAACCAATATATTTTATATCAAGAATTCACATTTTTCATTAAATTTTATATATTGAAGGTAGAAAATATTAATGTTGAAATTGTTAAAGTTGAATTGGTTATACTGGTAATATCATAATTTACAGATTAGGGATAGATATAATTGTATCCCATATCGATATGCCATTATGTACAGACAAAAGCACTTATGAAATTTGTATGTAAATATGTTTTTAGTGAACCTTTTATGCAAATATTAAACCAAAGAGTAGAGTATTATGCAATTATAAATTACCTTATCATTTGCCAAATAATTGTTTTTTTTCATGAAAAACATGCCATGTATTTTGTTGTTCCATGAAGTATTTTTTTATTTTGTAAGCACACGGAGAAAGGACCAGTACTCTTTAACAATTATTATATACGGTACCTATTATTGTTTTCCTTTTCATTTTGTATTTTTAGGGAGGAGCTGGTTCCCCTGGATTTCCTGGTGTGCCTGGTACCCCAGTAAGTATAATTTTACTTTGTATATTAACAAACAAGTTGCTGCTCTAAAAGTATTATAGAGTTTAAAATTTAGAAAATAAGAGGTATGTTTGTATGTTTAATATGTCCAAGAAATAATTTATTTTAAATGTTCTTTTCCAGGGAAATGAAGGAACTGAAGGAATTGTTGGTCCTCCTGGATTTGCAGGCTGTAATGGAACTAAGGTAAGGCGTTATCAATGATACCTACAAATTCATTTACATGTACATGTAGTAATTTTAACATAGAACATAAGCAGATTTTGTAGTATTTAAACACAGAACACAAGCACAATTTGTTGTATTTTTAACGCAGAACACAAGCAAAATTTGTAGTATTTTTAACATAACACAAGCAATATTTGTAGTATTTTAACACAGAACACAAGCAGAATTTTAGTATTTTGAACACAAAACACAGGCAGAATTTGGATTATTTTTAACACAGAACACAAGCAGAATTTGTAGTATTTTTAACACAGAACACAATAAGAATTTGTAGTATTTTTAACACAGAACACAAGCAGAATTTTTATAATTATAACACAGAACACAAACAGAATTTGTAGTATTTTTTTAACACACAACACAAGCAGAATTTGGAGTATTTTTAACACAGAACACAAGCAGAATTTTTATTATAACATATATAAACATCTTTAAAATTCATATGATTAAATAAATTGTTTGTAATTGAAATCACTTGAATTAAGTTAATCAGTATTATTGTCAGTTTAAGATGTGTATTTTATTGTGTTTCTTTAATAGTTATAATTGATTATTCAGTCCTTATTGGGCACCTTTGATTGGCAAGTAAAACATTTAATTGTATATTTATTACATGTATATTATGTAATCTATGACATCCATAATATTTCAAATTTAATATGATTTTTTAGATAATATTTATAGCAATTGTACCATCAATAGCAGAATATGTTGATTGAAAAATAAATTGCAACACAATTTGAAATCATTGAATGAGAAATTAAAAAGAACATAATGCATAAAATAACCTTAAGTCCTACTACCCACATCAAATGATACCCTTATTGCCTTTAGATAGTGCCTCTCCACCATTAAGACAGACTGCCACTATATAGCTGAAATATTGTTGAAAGTGGCTTTAAACACCATAACTCTCTCTCCCTCTCTCAAATGATACTGTTGTTTATATTTAAATTTTGTGTTATATATTCTAAATTATCGACTACAACTACCAGGTTTGTGATATACAAACACAGCATTTTTTATCTTTAAAGTTTTCTGCAATAATTCACTTGATGGCATTCATGAAAAATAGACAACCCTTTTTAGCTCACCTTGCCAAAGGCAATGTGAGCTTTTGCCATCACTTTGCATCCGTCGTCTGTCGTCCGTTAACTTTTCACATTTTAATTTTCTCCTCTGAAACCCCTCAGCCAAATGAAGTGAAACTTAGTAGGAAGCATCTATGGAAGGTCCTCTCTAAAGATTGCTCATTTTGTCCCGTTCCATTAACAAACATGGCCACCATAGTCAATTCTTGTTTCTGATTGACCGATTTTTAAAAATCTTCTCCTTTGAAACTGCTTGGCCAAATGAACCGAAACTTAGTAGGAAGCATCTATGAAAGGTCCTCTATAAATATTGCTCATTTCGTCCCGATCCGTTAACAAACATGGCCACCACATGCAATTTTTGTTTCTGATTGGTTAATTTCTAAAAAAAATCTTCTCCTCTGAAACCGCTTGGCCAAATGAATCGAAACTTGGTAGGAAGCTTCCTTGGAAGGTCTTCTATAAACATTGCTCATTAAGTCTAAGTTTGGGAGACTTATTGTTTTTGCTCCGTTTCTTATTATTATTATTATTATTATTCTTATTCTTCTCTTTATTCTATTTCTCCTTTCTTTCATTGGCACATGAACTTGTCCACGGCAGATCTCAGGAACTACTGGACAGAATTTCATGAAACTTGGTGCAGTTATAGATATATGTTTCTAGTTGGTCCTAAAGTTTTCAGCTTTGTGGTAAAGGGGGTCAAAGTCATATTTTGAGGGGTTCAAATGGGGTGGGGGTTACTATAGAATCCTATGGGAAAGTTGAAATTTCGTACATTAATGTTGATAACTTCTAAATGCATAATGATAGAGACATAAAATTTGACATAGTGATAGGTCACCATTAGAGGAACAGTTCTGCGTTTTCAAAATTTTCGAGATGTCTGCCATTTTCAAAATGGCTGCCAAAACACGGCATAAAATATGGGCAGTAAAAATTCAACATTGTCCGATGTCATCAAAATTTGATATGTGGGTAGATAATGATGTCCCGAATTGATTCCCGACATTGACAGATTTCTACCGGTCGCCATTTTCAAAATGGCCACCACAATCCGTACAAATTCAACATTGTCCGATATCATCAAAATTTGATATGTGGGTAGATAATGATGTCCCGAATTGATTCCCGACATTGAAAAATTTCTACCGGTCGCCATTTTCAAAATGGCTGCCACAATACCGCACAAATTCAACATTGTCTGATATCATCAAAATTTGATGTCCCGAATTGATTCCTGACATTGAAAAATTTCTACCGGTCGCCATTTTCAAAAAGGCCGCCACAATACCGCAAAAATTCAACATTGTCCGATATCATCAAAATTTGATATGTAGGTAGATAATGAAGTCACGAATTGATTCCCGACATTGAAAAAATTCTACCGGTCGCCATTTTCAAAATGACCGCCACAATACCGCAAAAATTCAACATTGTCCGATATCATCAAAATTTGATATGTAGGTAGATAATGAAGTCACGAATTGATTCCCGACATTGAAAAAATTCTACGGTCGCCATTTTCAAAATGGTCGCCACAATACCTCACAAATTCAACATTGTTCGAATTCAACACCATTTCATATGTGGGTAGATTATGATGTTCCGAATTGATTCCCGACATCGAAAAATTTCTACCGGTCGACATTTTCAAAATGGCCACCACAATACTGCACAAATTCAACATTGTCCGATTTCAACGACATTTCATATGTGGATAGATTATGATGTCCCGAATTGATTCCTGACATCGAAAAATTTCTACCGGTCGCCATTTTCAAAATGGCCGCCACAATACCTCACAAATTCAACATTGTTCGATTTCAACGTCCTGAATTGATTCCTGACATCGAAAAATTTCTACCGGTCTCCATTTTCGAAATGGCCGCCACAATACCGCAAAAATTCAACATTGTTTGATTTCAAAGGTAGCTTTTAATTTATTTTTTAAACCGGTTGTCAGTGGCCGGTTTGGGAGACTTCATAATCGTTAGATTATAATCATATCTTGTTTACTTCCGATCTGTTTACAAACATGGCCACCACAGACAATTCTTTTTCTGATTGGCTGATTTCTAAAAAATCGTCTTTTCTAAAACCGCCTTGTCAAATGAATCGAAACTTGGTAGGAAGCATCCTTGGAAGGTCTTCTATAAAGATTGCACATTTAGTTCCGTTCCATTAACAAACATGGCCACCATAGACAATTCTTGTTTCTGATTGGCTGATTTTTAAAAATCTTCTCCTCTGAAACCGCTTGGTAAAATGAATGGAAACTTGGTAGGAAGCATCTATGGAAGGTCGTCTATAAAGATTGCTCATTTCGTCCCGATCCGTTAACAAACATGGTCGCCACAGGCAATTCTTGCTTTTGATTGGTTGATTTCTAAAGAATCTTCTCTGTAACCGCTTGGCCATATGAATCGGAATTTTGTAGGAAACATCCTTGGAAGATCCTCTATAAAGATTGCTTTTTACGTTCCAATCCGTTTACAAACATGGCTGCCACAGGCAATTTTTGTTTCTGATTGGTTGATTTCTAAAATATCGTCTCCTCTGAAACCGCTTTGCCAAATGAATCGAAACTTGGTAGGAAGCATCCTTGGGAGGTCCTCTATAAAGATTGCTTATTTAGTTCTGATCTGTTAACAAACATGGCCATCACAGGCAATTCTTGTTTCTGATTGGTAGATTTCTAAAAAAAATTCTTCTCTGAAATTGCTTTTCCAAATGAATCAAAACTTGGTAGGAAGCATCCTTGGAAGGTCATCTATAAAGATTGCGCATTTAGTTCCCATCCGTTATTAAACATGGCCACCACAGGCCATTGTTGTTTCTGATTGGTCGATTTCTAAAAATCTTCTTCTCTGTAACTGCTTAGCCAAATGAACCGAAACTTGGTGGGAAGCACCTATGGAAGGTTCTGTATTAAGTTTCCTCAAAGCAGAATGAAAGGTGAGTGACACAGGCTCAGCCCACTGAGTCTCTAGTATGTTATTACATGAAATACAAAGAATATCAGTGTATGTTCTATTATTTTTCATTGCACTAAGCCAATGGGGGATTCTAGAAATAGATTTGTACATTTTGTTTGCCTTATATTTTCTTGTTGTGTCTTATGCTTCATTTATTTACCATTTTTACAATTTTTGTTGTTTTTCAGGGATACAAAGGAGCAGGTGGTTTAAATGGACTGCCAGGATTACAAGGTCCTAGAGGACCATCAGGTGGTAGGGGACCAACGGTAAGTAATACTACTCAGTATTCTATCTTATCAAGTGGCAAGGGTTAAGTTGAAATGCGACATAATGCCCTTTTTGACCACATAGTGGGTAGGGTCTATGGATAGTGTAACACTAGGTCCTAGTATTTTCTTACGGGGGGAGGGGATGGGGGGCTTGCAGTAATATCAAACAAGACTTTAGAACTGTCTAATAGCATGAATCTTACATTAATGTAACACATTATGTCCTAAGACTGTGAAGTTGAAAATGAAATGTGTCAAACTTGATCCAAACAGCAAGAAAATGTGGATGTTTGGGCATAGTTTAGGGAGTTCCCTCTTTTATCATCAGCGGGCACTTTTATCTCTGTAATGTTTTAGAACCATCATATAATGGTAATGTTACACAAGGTTTTTAGCTCACCTTGGCAAAGGCAATGTGAGCTTTTGCCATCACTTGGCGTCCGTCGTCTGTCATCCGTTAACTTTTCACATTTTAATCTTCTCCTCTGAAATCCCTCAGCCAAATGCACTGAAAATTGGTAGGAGGCATCTATAGAAGGTCCTCTCTAAAGATTGCACATTTTGTCCCAATCCATTAATAAACATGGCCGCCACAGGCAATTCTTGTTTCTGATTGGCCAATTTTTTTAAATCTTCTCCTCTGAAATTGCATGGCCAAATGAACCGAAACTTGGTAGGAAGCATCTATGGAATGTCCTCTATAAAGAATGCTCATTTTGTCCCGATCGGTTAACAAACATGGCCGCCACATGCAATTCTTGTTTCTGATTGGTTAATTTCTAAATGTTCTCCTGTTAAAAGAAAGATAACTCTTGCCATTATCTCTCTTAGAAATTAACAAATGCTGATATAGTGTAACATGTTTATTCTATACATTACAAGTAGGTATTCACATTTTAATATTCTTTTTAGCAAACCTTGCCAAAGGCAATATGAGCTTTTACCATCACTTGGTGTCTGTCGTCTGTCGTCTGCCATCCGTTTACTTTTCACATTTTAATCTTCTCCTCTGAAAACCCTTAACCAAATGAACTGAAACTTGGTATGAAGCATCTATGGAAGGTCCTCTCTAAAGAGTGCACATTTTGTTATGATCCATTACCAAACATGGCCGCCACAGGCAATTCTTGTTTCTGATTGACCGATTTTTTAAAATCTTCTCCTATGAAACTGCTTGGCCAAATGAACCGAAACTTGGTAGGAAGCATCTGTGGAATGTCCTCTATGAAGATTGCTCATTTCGTCCCGATCGGTTTGCAAACTTGGTAGGAAACATCTATGGAATGTCCTCTATGAAGAGTGCTCATTTCGTCCGATCGGTTAGCAAACATGGCCACCACATGCAATTCTTGTTTCTGATTGGTCGATTTCTAAAAAATCTTCTCCTTTGAAACTGCTTAGCCATATGAACCGAAACTTGGTAGGAAGCATCTACATGTATGGAAGGTTCTGTATTAAGTTTCCTTAAAGCAGAATGAAAGGTGAGCGACACAGGCTCAGCCCACTGAGCCTCTAGTTAGATCATGCGGTGGTAGAGGTCCTTTGTAATATTTAGTAGGATGTCGTAAGTAATGTAGTACAATATTCTGATGACTGAAGGGTTAGCAGAAAAATATGGAAGACAAAAAACCACTTTGCTTCTGAATTTCAAAATGTTATTCTTCAATGTGGGTGGACTTAAAGAAATATTTACATCTGCAAAAAGGGGAAATAACTCAACTGAAATGCAACAAATTATACTGAATTTTGATTATAATAACTAGAGCTTTAAAATTTTATACATCTACCTGTGCAATTGGTGCTTATCGCTGCTAATGTTTGATTCTAACCTATGGTGAGCTATAATTTGTTGATAAAAATTTATTTGATAAAGTTTGTCCATGACTTTCAGCATTTTGGTAGTTTTCTACAGGTACTCCAGTTTACTTAAGAAATAAATCATGGAAACCAGAATGTGTTGGGAGTTTTAACATGGATTGACGGATATTAGTATTTTATCCCGAGCCAGAAGCGAAGGATAAAATTTACTAATATCCACCAATCCGTTTTAAGCACATTCTGGCTTCCATGATTTATTTCGATTCTGATATGCCTAAGAGTATAAATACGGTAGTATACTTTGATTGAAAGACGGTAATTTATATTTACGCTTGCGGAAAATGTTGCACACAATTTATGTAACTCCTAACTCCTAAATATTGTGCCCTCTTATCGGCATTATTCGGGTTACAATTTATGCTGACAATGGAAAAGTCAGTCGCATTCATTGGCGCATGTGCTAATTAGATTATACCGAATGGATAACTCGCTCATTTGTTAACAAAGCGAAAGAAGGAGGTCATGTTAGAATAAATCTGACTGCCTTGACATATGTGAAATATTGTGGAGTTAAACACCTACATCAATTTATTTATCCTTTGGTTTATATTTTGTGTTTACATTTAAGAGATTGGTTATTTACCATTGCTACCAAGTAATAATAATGTCTTAATTTTTTGTATTACTTTTAAAGGGAGAACCTGGTGGTTTGGGATTTCCTGGAATTGGCTTCAAGGGGGAAGCAGGTGAACCTGGTCCCAAAGGATTTACGGTAAGTTTAAAAAAGAAAATAGCAAATTAAACAGTCAATCTGACCAATCACAGCAGTCAAGAATATAATCTCTCAAAAATATTAAGAAGAGAATGATAAGAGCTGATGAAAATTTCATCCAGCTTGACTCTTGGCTTGGGTGTGGATACTAAAGGTGTTATTTTATGTCCAACGACATGCTAGCAGAATTAGGCTGTTTTTATGTCATTGATTTATGTATGCATGCTCCTAGTTTTGTCTTAAAAAAAGGTATGCAATGAAGGAATCTGGTCATGAATTAACAAAAGTGGAAAATGGTTAAGGAAAGACCACTTTCCTGTATGTAAAAACCTGCAGTAAGAACTACATTTTTATGTATATGGCAAACAAAGTCAGCAAGTAAAAAAAATACCAACTCATGAAGATGGTGGGTGACACTTGTTTTGATTCAGGTATTTTGTATAGGATTATGCTTTCATTGTATGTTTGATTAATATGATATTTATTGTAGGGTCTAGAAGGTTTACCAGGATATGATGGGGAACATGGGCCCCCTGGAGAACCTGGAAGAAGGGTAAGTGTGTACGCCATGGTCATGAGTGGACATGTATTGTCTTTCTTTGAAGATCTCATGAAGATTCTCAATAAAGTTTACCAGTGAATTGCGGCAGTTTGGTAGTTTTCTCCAGGTACTCCAATTTCCTCCCAAATAAAACTGACAACTTTCTAAGTTGTGGCCATACCTAAAAAATATTGCTTTTTCATTTCTTGACTTACAATTTTTTATATTTAGTGCCAGGAAGGTAATTTATTCATTTTCTTTAAAACATCCTTACTGATAAGTAAAATATTGTTTTAAACCCATGATATTTAAGGTATGTTTGTCTTGCAACATCAGACCAAGCATTATAAGAACATGATGATTGGCCTGTCATGTTAAAATAACCAAGAATTACATACTAGGATATCATAAATTATCTGAAGGAGTCCCAATTTATTATATTTTATATTTCCAATTAAGATCTGATCATGCTATTTAGACCTATTGTCCACATATTATAGTCCATGGTATGAATATGATATTTAAAATAATGACTCTTTATTCCAGAAGCAATTCAGCCTATAGGTAAGTGATATATACATATAGAATAACGTCCATTTATCTCTAGTATTGCTGTGCATGTCGAGACATTCAAAATGTGGGTGTTATTGTTTTTTTCAGTAACATCACAATGTGTTTGACGTCACACAGTTAATTTTCAGTGTTTGTTGATGCTGACATTATCACTTGTCGAGATCAAAGGAAAAATGCCTAAATTACTGATAAAATATAATATTAAACCCTACTACGTTCATTACAACATCTACATAAGTTTATAATGTATAATTTATATTCTACAGGGTACTCCTGGAAGGGATGGTCCAGAAGGTTTCAAAGGTAGCATGGGAGATCAATCACCAATAGGAATGCAGGGAGATAGGGTAATATAATAGAGGATCTTAATAAGGGAGTTTTCATAGGGTAATATAATAGAGGATCTTAATAAGGGAGTTTTCATAGGGTAATATAATAGAGGATCTTAATAAGGGAGTTTTCATTAATATAGAATAACATCAGTTATGAAACTCGAGACAGACATTATCACTAGTATCACAGTGAGTCTAATAAGAGACTGTAGAAACAATTGATGAATTATCGATAATAAGTTATTGAAAATAGGTCTTATCAGTCATGAAGATCGCAGCATTAGGTTTAATTTAAACTTTTTAACCAATTATATTTTTCATGAAATATAGTTAGCCAAAGGTAATGCTCTTGTGTTAAATGTCACATGACTGTAAACATGTAATGAAGTCATTTAAATCTCCTCTTTAGTGAATAAGCACATTCTTTTCTCAATAAATTCAGCTAAAATTCAAACTGAAGATTAAAAGTAACAGCATCTCAACCAACTTTCAAAAAAACTTGAAGCCTTTTTAGGAGAATGGTTGCTATGGGTATAACGTTTTTTGAGTAACTGCATATATTTTGAACTGATTATTAGCTTGTAATTTTATTTATTTTTAGGGACCAACTGGTTTCCCTGGACCTCCTGGAAAACCTGGAATTAATAGTGATACATCTGGACCTCCGATTGGTGTGATTCAAGGAGGTCCTCGTGGAGATAAAGGAGAACAAGGAGAAGAAGGGTATTCTGGATCAAGAGGCCTTCCTGGTTTTCCTGGAGAAGATGTTAGTTATGTTCCATTTTCTACATACAGTGAAATGTTACATTTTAGTCATATACAGTAAAATCTGTATATTAAGGCCACTCAAGGGAACCTGAAAATGTGCCCTTTATGAGCAGTTGCCCTTTATATACACATTAAAATCATATGCACTATTCATAAATGGGAAAAATGAGACTTTTATAAACAGTGATTTGCTCTATTAAGGTGCCCTTTAAGGCAGGTTTGACAATAGTGAAATATGTCCTCTGTAATCCAAGGGGCAAATTGTGTCCCAGTGCAAATATAACATGTCTATTCCAAACAATAAAGTTGATATCTAGGGTGTTTGAATTAGACAGGTTTCAATCTAGTAATGTTTTAATTCTTTCAAATAGGAAGTTAATTATTTAAAGATGAATAAGTACAATACTTTCATTTACTGCATTTATCGATTGATTGGTGTTTAACACCAATTTTACTTTCAGCTGATTATATATGAAGTAAGTTAGCAAATAAGTAAATATTAGAAACAGCTAATATTAGGATTTAATATTGATCAATATTCACGTTGTTTCCTCTCTAAAGCTTATTTATATAATTAAGTCTCCCAAACAAAGTTTGGGGGACTTATTGTTTTTGCTCCGTTTCTTCTTATTATTATTCTTATTCTTTCTTTCCGCGAAGCATGAACTTGTCCACGGCAGATCTCAGGAACTACAAGACAGAATTTCATGAAACTTGGTGGAGTTATAGATATATGTTTCTAGTTGATCCTAAAGTTTTCAGATTTGTGGTAAAGGGGGTCAAAGCCATATTTTTGGGGGTTCAAAGGGGGTGGGGGTTACTATAGAATCCTATGGGAAACTTGAAATTTCGTACATTAATGTTGATAACTTCTAACTGGATAATGATAGAGACATAAAATTTGACATAGTGATAGGTCACCATTAAAGGAGCAATTCTGCGTTTTCAAAATTTTCAAGATGTCTGCCATTTTCAAAATGGCTGCCAAAACACGGCATAAAAATGGGGGGTAAAAATTTAACATTGTCCGATATCATCAAAATTTGATATGTGGGTAGATAGTATCAGTGGCCGGTTTGGGAGACTTCATAATCGTTAGATTATAATCATATCTTGTTCTCTTTGTTTCAGGGTAGGAAAGGTATGGATGGCTCTAAAGGTCCAAGTGGTGAACCTGGTCCAGACGGTCGTAGAGTAAGTTTATTTATTTTAAATAGCTACATTTTTTAATATGCTATTTAATTAATTCTGAAATATTTTTTTCTGTTTCACTTTAAATGGAGGGCACATGCTGATTTAAACAGCTACTTCTGTAGAGTTTCTGCACCAAATATTCTATGAATTGATCCAGAAGATGATGTATAGAGTGTTGCCATGGAGATGTCAAACTGAATACAAAATGTGTACAAAATGGACCCAGTGAGACCTTGACATTAAACAGCAAGGGGATACTGTGATATTTTGATATATTGATCCAGAGGATGATATACATGGTGTTGCCATGGAGATGTCAATCTGAATATACAAATTGGACCCAATGAGACCGTGACATTGAATAGGAAGAGGATACTGTGGTATTTTGATATACAGTGCAACTTGTGCAATCCGACACATGAGTTTGCAGACATCCGACAAAAATTTATTGTCCAAAGTATTTCTGTTAACTAAATTAAAATGTGAGTATTCTGAAATCCTGTACATTCTGACACATTTCACTGGTTCATTGGTGAGTCGGATTTGACAGTTTCCACTGTATTCATGATATATTTGTAGGGCAAGAGAGGTAAAGATGGACCAACAGGACAGTTTGGACCTAAAGGAAAGGCTGGAGATAAAGGAGGAGAAGGTAGTCCTGGATTCAAAGGAGGCAAGGTACAAATTTATAGTTTGATACAAATATAAAAATGAGAATTACAATATACCTATGTCATAATATTTAAGCTATTTTCAGGTTTGGTTGAAGTTACTTGTTACAACTGAAAAATAAAAGAGAATTTGGTTTTTCTTTTAAGGCCGCAACTTATTGATGCCAAATTCTTTTGAAGAGGCAAAAATATGGGCATGTGAATTGTTTTTCTAATTTCAAGGATAGGGTACAAAAAATAGTTTTTCGTTTTCAAGTCATATTTTAAAAATATTTCTTTGATGGGGATAGAAAATATTCTTTATCTAGGTACCGTATTTAGGGTTGTATAATGCGCAGGATTTTGCCGAGATTCTTTATTTTGTAGGAGGGGTGCACATTATAAACAGGAACAATGTGTTTCACTCTTTCCCAGACCTGGAAATCACATGTCTGCCATGTTTTTTTGTTTACTATTGTCAACATGCAAAGTTAAATATTTCATCATATGAAAACACCAATAAAACCCAACACAATTAATATTTTGCAACTTTATTGAAGACGAAAAGAGATAAATGGTTGTTAAATTCTCCCAGCAAATGAAACATGCTCAAAGGACTGAAAAATATATACGATTGATATTTAATTCTTACATTTCCGACGCATTATAGACACGAACTAGATTTTTTCTGGCGATTTTCAAGGCCAAGAGGGGGTGCGCATTATGCACCAATGTGCATTATGCAACCCTAAATACGGTAAATATTTTTTTATTTGAAAACTTATACTATCAAAAATTAGGATTTGAATCAATTTTTTTTAGAAATTGTTCATTTGAAATATTATAAATAAAATTAGTTCCAAGAATAAAGATTATAAAATTGGAATATTTATAATAATAATAATAATACGTAATTATACACATCTTTGGTGAAGCACTTTTGTTTTAGATATTGGAAATTTTTACTGATGCATTTTTCAGGGCAACAGAGGAGATTCTGGATTTCAAGGACAACGGGGAGGTGAAGGACCAGTGGTAAGAATTTCATTCACTTCTTTTTTATCTGAAGTTCAAGAAAATATTTAGAGGAAGGAGAAAAAAAAAGTTATTTCGGAAAGCCTCTACTTTATTTGAAATATTGAAATATAAAACGATTGTGTTGCTGTAATATCTTGTGTTTTGTCACACAATCATGTGAATATAACCCCATCCACTAGTCTTTTCCAAAAGTTTTCGCCCATTTTCTTATTTAAGACATACCTGCCAACCTCTGAAACACCAAATCAGGGTCATGACCCTCATTCCTAAATGAAAATGATGGTCATAACGCGTAACGACATTTTCGGCCATAATTATTGTAAATCGTATGATATCATATCTAGTTTAATATGTATTATTAATGATCATATGTATGTACAAATAAACAGCTGTATCAATAAACTATGTCATAGACTCTGAGCTCTGGTTACATCTTCATTCAAACTCGGTGCAATAGCTTTTTTAACAATTTGTGTGGTTTTAGTTCTCCCACAAGAAAATCCTTTGGCATTTTCACTGTCGGTGAACATTTTTTTACATAATTGTGTGAAGTGATCAGCCACAGCAAAAGGGATATTGTGTTCAGCTAAGAAATAACAAAACTGAGTTTCAGCAGAAATTGTTTTACTCTTCAAAGAATTGTTTGGCGTTGTTACAAACAAAGACATTGATTTTGATTTCCTTTGAACCATCTCCAGCTGCATATGGTTTGTGACTTTGCATGCCTTGTCAGGTCATTCTTTGCACCGGATCCAATAGATAAATGTGATTTACAAAGAATGCAATATGCATCATTTACGCTACGATCACTGACTGAGCCAACTAATTTCTGCTTCCCAAGCTTTTTGATATTTGCATAAATATTTCTTTCGTTTAGCGGGTGAAGAACAAGCAGTGATAAGGACCTCTTCCTTCCAGTAGACATTTTGCAGAAATGATTTAACTTTTTTATTGTAAAAACAACTCAAACTTTCCACAAGGGGATTAAAACTTTATTGTAAAAGACCCAATCATCGCTAATTACTTACCTCGAAGGTATATTGTTGTTGATTGTAGTTGACCATTCGGATTGTTGTCCTTTTCGATAGGTAAAATCCCGGTATTTTCCGAATAAATAAATATTTCTAATATCTGAACCAATTCCGGGTGATTCCGGATCATCGTAGTGAAATCTGTGTCCCGACGGGTGTTCAGGGAAATGAGGGTGACAAGCTCGATTTCCATGGTGTGACCCTACGAAAACGGGTTACTTGGCAGGTATGATTTAAGATGTTGAACATAATCTGCTCCTAGATTTCTCAACATTTTGAAACCAAACTATTTAGACATTAAGAACCTGAAATGAAAGTCAGATTTGCTTGTTGTTGTTTATGTCAACCCTTCACACAATTCTTTTCTACAGTTTTCATTGAATTCATATCAGACCGAACAAATTACTATAATATCAGGTCACAATGAGCAAATATGAAATTCTCTGTCTGAATCAGAGTAATGCCCTATTTCAAATTTCTCTGACCCAATCAAGAGTAATCTCCCTTTTTAGCTGACCTGACCCAAAGGGTCATGTGAGCTATTGTCACCACTGAGCGTCCGTCGTCTGTCGTCCGTCCGTTAACTTTTCACATTTTAATCAACTCTTCTGAAGCCGCTGGGCCAATTTGAACCAAACTTCGGTGGAATGGTCCTTGGATGGCCCCCTTCCAAATTTGTGTCCGGTGATCCCGACTGCCAACCAAGATGGCCGCCAAGCTAAAAATAGAAAAAAGGGGAGATGAAATTATAATTGTTGATTGCTGCTTTAGTATAAGTCAAAATGAGTTCAAACCTGGCAGGGATGGTCCTTGGGTGGGTCCCTTTCAAAATTGTGTCCGATAGCCCTGCCCTACGTTCAAGATGGCTGCTGTTACTAAAAATAGAAATTTCTTCAATTGTCCATTGCTGCTTTAGCATAAGTCAAAATGAACTTAAATTTTAACTGCAGCTACATGGTAAGGAGTAGTTTAACATGTATTCTGAGTTTTTCTGTGAAATTTTTCTTTCAGCCGATTTATACCGATTATGCAAATTAGGCATATTTTGATAAAAGATCACATTTAAATCTTTTCCTCTAAAACCGCTGAGCCAAATTAAACCAAACCTGGCAGGGATAGTCGTTGGGTAGTTCCATTTCAAAATTGTGTCCGACAGCTCCACCCTCCATTCAAGATGGCTGCTGTCACTAAAAATAGAAATTTCTTCAATTGTCTCATTGCTGCTTTATTATAAATCAAATTGAGCTCAAATTTTAACTGCAGCTATATGACAATGAGTAGATTAACATATATTCTGGGTTTTTCTGTGAATTTTTTCTTTCAACCGATTTATACTGATTATACAAATTAGACATATTTTGATAAAAGATCACATTTAAATCTTCTCCTCTGAAACCGCTGAACCAAATTAAAGGAAATTTGGCTGGGATGGTCCTTGGGTGGTCCCCTTTCAATATTGTGTCCGACAGCCCCGCCCTCCATTCAAAATGGCTGCTGTTACTAAAAATAGAAATTTCTTTAGTTGTCAATTTCCCGCTTTATTACAAATCAAAATGAACTCAAATTTTAACTGCAGCTATATGGCAATGAGTAGTTTAACATATATTCTGGGTTTTTATGTGAGATTTTTTCAGCCAGTTTATTCCGTTTAGGAATATTATGAGATAAAAATCACATCAAAATCTTTTGCTCAGAAATTTGAGTTGAAATGATCTTTGGGTGGCCCCACTTTCAAAATTATGTGTAACACCCCCATTTTCTATCAACTTTAGATGTCAAATTGAAAACCAGGTGAGCGATTACAGGCTCCTGGGAGCCTCTAGTTCCATCTTGCTGTTCCAATTACTAGAGTAATGTCCTCTTTTCCATTTTTTCTGTCCCAATCAGAGTAATCTCCCTTTTCCACTTTCTCTATCCCAATCAGAGTAATGTCCCTTTCCCACTTTTTTTGTCCCAATCAGAGTAATGTCCTCTTTTCAACTTTCTCTGTCCCAATCAGAGTAATGTCCTCTTTCCACTCAGCCTGTCATGTACAACATAGACTTAGCTGTTCTTTTAAAACTATTTTCTGTATTCAGGGTCTTCCAGGAGAAGTAAGAATAGAAGATGAAGGTTTACCAGGTCCACAGGGACGTCCTGGTGATGTTGGGTTTGCTGGAGAAAAGGGATTTTCAGGGCTCGATGGGGAAATTGGATTGACTGGTGTGCAGGGCCCACCTGGTCCGCCTGGAGCTGATGGTTTACCTGGATTAAGAGGTCCTCAAGGATTTTCCATCCCGGGAGAACCTGGAGATCAAGGTATGGTCCAAGTCTTCGTTAAGTGTACATTGAACTCCGGTTATAAAAACAAAATTTGTAGAACAAATGAATTTGATTTCCAGTGTAAATAAGTGATTTCCAGTGTAAATAAGTGATTTCCAGTGTAAATAAGTGGTTTCCAATGTAAACAAGTGGTTCCAGTATAAATAAGTGGTTTCCAATGTAAACAAGTGGTTTCCTGTGTTAATAAGTGGTTTCCAGTGTAAATAAGTGGTTTCCAATGTAAACAAGTGGTTTCCTGTGTTAATAAGTGGTTTCCAGTGTAAATAAGTGGTTTCCAATGTAAACAAGTGGTTTCCAGTGTAAATAAGTGGTTTCCAATGTAAACAAGTGGTTTCCTGTGTTAATAAGTGGTTTCCAGTGTAAATAAGTGGTTTCCAATGTAAACAAGTGGTTTCCTGTGTTAATAAGTGGTTTCCAGTGTAAATAAGTGGTTTCCAATGTAAACAAGTGGTTTCCAGTGTAAATAAGTGGTTTCCAATGTAAACAAGTGGTTTCCTGTGTTAATAAGTGGTTTCCAGTGTAAATAAGTGGTTTCCAATGTAAACAAGTGATATAATAATTGTCAATTCTAGTAAATAAACAGGTCCATGAAACAAACAAAAGTGATGGAATGCAAAGCATCAATGTTTATTCTTCAAATAATTATGATTTAGGTTGCCTGACATTATAAATGTAGTAGTATTTGTGGCACAGCTATATTTAACTTGCAATCAAATATGAAACGTGTGTTATTATCATAATTATTTTAGTTCATTAGTCCAATTAATATTACAACAACTTTATATTGCAGAATTTATTAATTCTATTAATTATTTTATTTCAGTAATCTTGTGATTGCATCGCAATCTTTATATCAGTTTTCTTAATTATTCTTTAGCGAACCTCATTCGAGAACATTTTCTTTAGGCACAAACTTTCTTGACTTAAAATGCAAATAATATATGCCCCCCCCCCCCTCCCAGAGGGTGTGCCGGGGAGCTTCTTCGGCTTGAAGGGGTGTCCGTGGGTTGTGAGGGATGTATAAATTCACAACCAAACCGTTCTTAGGATGAGACGTAAATAAAACTGAGGTCCTGTGTTGAGAGATTGCCACCCTCTTCACACGTTAAAGAACCCAGTCTAACAGCTCATTATGAGCATTATGCTCATGATGAGTGGTCCATAGGAGACCTGTTGCACTGGTTAAATTCTCTGTCCCTACCCATCACTTTTCCTTGTATCGAGTTCCGTGGCGTTTATTTTATTTTTATTTTTTTATCCGTCCCCCATTTTCAACCTACATATTGATTTATTGTAAACATGTTCTCGTCCTGAATATAGCTGAAAAATTGCTCGCTGGACGTTAAACATCAATCAATCAATCAAACATGCATGAATGAATTTTCACAGAATATTTGAATCAGTCTTTATTGTTACCACTACACATGATAAAGAATTAAACACTTTGTTGTCATTCAACAAAGTGTTTAATTCTTTATCACTTTGTTTTGTGTACTTGGTGTTGTTTTACAAACCATTTTAGACGTTTATAATTTATTTTACTTGTATAGTATCGTTATACCGTAATGATTCAACACCCCGTAAGATTGATTTTTCAGACGTTGTATATATATATGGTAACTATTTTTATGTACTTCGCTATGAGTGGCCGTTAATATCAAAATTGAAATGAAACAATTGTATTGCTTTTTGCATTGTGATACTTGCAACAAGATATTAACCAATGAAATTGTATTTTACAAAGGAAGCTACAATGTAAATAGAATACAAGAGTTAAAAACAGAGAAAAAAAAGAAAGCATGGAGCAGGATTTTTAAGAAATTATCTTGTTGTTAGAAGTATTTTCATTTCGAATACTATACATTTTAGGTGGCTTCGGGAGAAATGGTAATCCTGGTATACCTGGACCAGTAGGGAAAAAGGGTCAGTCTGGAGTACCTGGAGCCCCCGGACGTGATGTTGCTGGTTTGCCAGGATTCAGAGGTCGACCTGGACGGGAAGGTATTCCAGGAATTCGTGGTCTTCCTGGAAATGATGGATTACCAGGTTTTCCTGGAATTCCTGGAATTGGAGTTGACATCACCGGTCCTGAAGGTAACCGAGGACAATATGGTGAACGTGGTGATGCAGGAGATTATGGTAGAGATGGTCTTCCTGGTATCCCAGGTGTTAAAGGTAAAGTCCTTTTATTTTTGGTCATTGTATTGTCTCTCTTTGATTTAAGGCTTCAGATTACCCCTTTGGTTCCATTAACTTTTCTTACATACATGTAATCCATATAATGATGAAAACAATTGAGAAGCAAATCATGCTTTGCATGTTACAAAGAATAAATTGAAAATCCGAAAATACCACGCTATCAGTAATATGACATTGAAAATGCACAGTATCCTTTTACTGAAATTCATTTACAATCATAAGTTACTTGTTTGTTCTGATTGACAGGACCAAGGGGAGATGACTGTGGAATATGCCCAGCTGGTTTTCCAGGTCTAAAAGGAGAATCAGGTTTACCAGGACTGCCAGGTATGTTAGTCTTGCCCAAAAAGAATCTTGACTATGAT
Source organism: Bathymodiolus brooksi (assembly GCA_963680875.1). Lineage (NCBI taxonomy): Eukaryota > Metazoa > Mollusca > Bivalvia > Mytilida > Modiolidae > Bathymodiolus > Bathymodiolus brooksi. The sequence goes on from OY804576.1 coordinate 112,189,721, forward strand.
TTAAAGGTGTTTGACCTTTCGGTCATTAAACTATTAAGTACAAGTTTTTTATTTCATACTCGTCAATCAATACATCATTCTGATTGGACAGTTTAGGTGTATGAGAACTAAACTCATATTCGAAAGTTTTATGACCGTGGGGCCTGGCGTCATATATGTTACTCAAACATTCAACTCAAAATGTGAGCTAATACACCAACTGTTTCCTAAAACACATTCTTACACATAAACAACTGAGGTCATATGGAGGTCATCCTTAAAAATACCAGTTTAGTTAAACCTGACTAAGCAATTGTTTTAGGTCGGTAGTTAGCAGTGGAACCGTAGATTTAAAAAAAAAGAAATTGTTACCATAAGAGGTAGGTGGGTAGGTAGATTTGGCATATTATTTTTCTCTTGAAAAAAACGTCATGAAGCTTATTTTAATACAAAAAACTCCCTAAGAATGTTTTTTTGATATTTTTATTTTAATTCCTACTATAGCAATTTGAGTAGAGTCAGATGTAATGATTTAATGAGTCATTCAGGTTATAGAAAACCAAAAAATGTGTTTGATGTCAATCTTAGCAATAATTTTCAGTATCAGGGTCCGTTGATACTGATTATATTCATCAGAAAGATCGAAGGGAAAATCTACAAAGTATTGATAATAAAGGATTTTTTTATCAGGAGTGATGGACACTTTGTTTTTGATTTATTTGGATGTTGATACTCGATACAACATTATGTTTGTCAGTGACTTGCTACAGGTCAGTGGTTTTCTCTGGGCACTCCGGTTTCCTCCACCGATAAAACTGACTGTCATGATATAACTGAAATATTTTTGAAAGTGGCATTCAACACCATAATCCTAACCCTATTTAGATGTTGAATGAAGATTTTGTTTTGCTTTCAGGATTTGATGGTTTAGATGGACTTCCTGGTTTATCTGGACAGAAAGGTGAAGAAGGAATCCCAGGAAATATGGGTCTACCAGGTCCTGCAGGAGAAGATGTATGTTATACTAAGAATAGATTCTAGAATAATAGATAGCACATAATTTATAATTTTGTATTGTCTCTCACAAGACACTTGAAACAATTTAAAGTAAATAATGCTACAAAATGTTCTATGGCGGAATTTCTTTAATCACATAGAAACATCCATAATTCACTGATGAAGTTAAGGGACCATCGTGGTAGTGGTTGTGATCGTATGATAGTTGAAATTACAGCTACCTGTGCAATCAGTGCCTATCACTAGTAAAGTGAATTTGAACACCGTTTATGACGAGGTGGACTCGATACAACATTGTGTTTGTCAATGATTTGCGACAGGTCAGTGGTTTTCTCTGTGTACTCCGGTTTCCTCCACCAATAAAGCTAACCGCCACGATATAGCTGAAATATTGTTGAAAGTGGCGTTAAACACAAAACTGACCGGCACGATACAGCTGAAATATTGTTGAAAGTGGCGTTAAACACCATAACCCTAACCCCAATAAAGTTATATCTATACAAGATAAATTTAGAGATCTGCATTAACATTATATTCTAATATGTTTTATAGGGCCGACCAGGACGTCCAGGAGAGGAAGGTTCAACAGGACCAAAGGGTATTCCAGGAATCCTCATAAATCCTTTCCCAAATAAAATATTTGTGGGAGAATCGGGAGAACCAGGTCGTTTAGGATTACCTGGGATGCAAGGTAGTCCTGGAGAGGCTGGTGATAGAGGATTAAGAGGTTTACCTGGATTAACTGGACCTAAGGTAAGATTCAATCAGTTTGATAAGAATATATGTCAGTGGTACCAGATAATAAAATAAAATATGAAGTATGCAATGCATGTAGACAGGGATTATCTTGAATACACACTAGTTTCCTATGAGGAACTCTTTATTTAAGACTCTTAGACTTGGAGAGTATCAGAGCCATGCATTACTGACAATGCACACATTTTGATATGTTACTTAACTAAATAATTGATTCTATTGTCAGTAGTTTTGTTATTTGTACATCCACATTTAAAATAGAAATATAAAGAGGTTACTAAATTATAGAAAACTTTCAAATTTACACTCTTTTTAGGATGATTATGGTATGGATTTGGTTTGTTTTGTTTGTTTGATGGTATTTAATGCCACTTTCAACAATATTTCAGTTATATTGTGGCTTGGTATGGTTTTGATTGTCAATTTTACAGTCTTTTTAAACTCTAATTTTATGGTGATTACGGTACCTATGGTTTTGTTGGTCAATTTTAAAGTCTATTTAGCCTGTAATTTTAGGGTGATTATGGTACTGATGGATTTGATGGTTTAGATGGTTTACCAGGTATTCCTGGAGAACCAGGATTTAAAGGTCAGACAGGAAACTCTATCCCTGGTTTTAATGGAGCCCCTGGACCAAAGGGAATGCCAGGCTTTAATGGTGAAAGAGGATTAGATGGATTTCCAGGTCAGTTTTTAAATAATTTTAATTTATTAATAATTATTTTATTGCAAGAGGAAGTTGTAGCTTTCTTTGATCCTTCAGTAATTAAACCCAGAAAACAGTGTTAGTCATCTGTTTCTCTTATATGTACATATGCAATTGGTACCTTTTACCTTTAAGATTTGTGAATTTCAACTCCTGCAGGTGCAGAGCATACTCAATACAATACATGATCAATATTGTAAGTGAATTACAAAAGGTTACTGGTATTCTAAGGACTTCAGCCAATAACTGATGGCCACGGTTTTCTAAGGAACTCAACCAATAATATACAGTAACTTTCTGTTTGTTTTCTATCGGTTACTTATTTAGTAATCGGCTGTGATCGTTTTGTAGCTGTATTTACATCTACATGTTCAATCTGTGCAATTTACCGTGAAGGTTTGTTATTTCAACTCCCACTGGTTGTGAGTGTACTCGTTATCATTTCATGAGAAAGATTGGATATGACATACAGAAGGTTGATGGTTTTCTAGGGAACTCCAGTTTTCACCACCATGAAAAAAAATAACTGCCATGATATATATATAGAATAATAGCAGTTATGAAGGTTGAGACAAACATTATCACTAGTTTCACAGCGAGTCCAATAGGGTGAGCTGTGATACTAGCAATTATGTGTGTCAAAATATTCATAATTGACGTTATTATTTTTATCGGTAGCATCATAACGTGTTTGACATCACACTGTCCAATAATTTTCAGTGTCAGAATCAGTTGGTTGATACTGAAAATATCACTCAAATGATAAAATACCGATAAAACTTGAATATCTTTGACAGTGGTGTTAAATGGCCATGATCTATTGTACTATCCCACCATTACTTGTTTTCATATATTTTACTTAGAATTTGAACGCATTTGTGTTTTAACTGTTTTCGAGCTCGCTTTGAGTGTGAGAGATCATAGGTTCCAGCCTTGTGCGGGTCAAAACAAAGATGGTAAAATTTATATTTGCTATGTCTCCGCTAAGTACATTAATAATAAATTGATAATTGATTAAGTCCAACTAAGCATGTTGGTCTAGTGCAGAGTGGACATCATCATCATCTCATTAAATTGTAACCATGATATAGCCATGAAATGATTTATATTGGTTCTTTAGCAGTTGTCATGACTAAAGACACTTACTCAGCATTTTTTTTAAAGAATGTATAAAGATTACATAATTAATTTGTGCATTTATATCAAAGAAAAGTTTGAAGATACCAAAGGGATAATCAGAAACCATAGAAACCAAAGATGGACAGACAATGCAATGAATAAAAGAGAAAGGTCACAAGGACAAACAATGATATACTAAACACTTAACACAAAACTAAAGATTGAGCAACAGGAATATCACTAAAAACGAAGGGTAAACTCACGTGCTCCAGAAGGGTAAGCAGTTATGAACAGTTTTAAATAGGATGTCGGCAGTGTAGTTTTTACATATCCTTCAAACTTTAGATATATTTCATTGGCACTGTTACATCTTTATAAAACAAACTTTTTTATTTTAGAATTAAAAAAAGAAATGGGTAAATATATGACACTCGATGTATATACTGATGTATTTGACTTTTGAATTTTAGGACAAAAAGGAGAGCGTTCACGACATGCTGTTCCTATTGGAAATACCAAGGGAGAACCTGGTCTTGATGGGGAACCAGCACAAGATGGCCTTCCAGGATTACCGGGTCTTAAAGGTAACAACATTGAACAATAAATGATAAACAACCACAATTAGTAGAACATCAACAACTGTTATTAATTTAGATTGCAAATTTTGGTTTTACTGAAACAGAAAATTTATTTTGATTGATTGGTTTGTGTTTATTTTGTTTGGTGCATTTTTGTCTCTTACCTTTTAACATTTCAATCTTTTCCTCAGAAACCATTGGCTCATTTGAATTGAAACTCTGCAGGAATCATTTGTTGATGGTTCTACACAAAAAATGCTTGACTTATGTTTCGGTCTGACATCCAAGAAGTCCACCACTACAAAACATAGTTTAACATAGGACCCTTTGGGAAAATGCTTTAAAAGTCTTCTTCTATGCAACCATTGAACTAATTAAACCACACACAGTTATTATGAACCTTGTGAGGTTCTATTACAAAGCTATATACAATAGCCCTGTCGTCCATCCAAGATGGTTGTTACATGTACTGATAAAAGACATTTCTTTAAATTGCGAAAAATTCTAACTTCTTCTGAAATTTATAATTTCTTTCTATTTTTAACATAGCCTCATTCTGGATATGCTTGTAATGACATAGAAAAAAATCAATATTTTCAAAAGGATCGACAGTTAATTTGGAAAATTTGGAATTAATTAGTGAAATTACAACAGTTTAAATGTAACTGCATGATAATGAGGTGTTTAACATATATTCTGTGTTGTCCTTTTTTTTAAATAAATAATAAACAATTTTTGTTACAAGTTGGTATGTAGAATATAGGTGTTAGTAAATTCTGGAACCAGACCGGTTTCATAAAATATGAAACAGTGCATATCTGGACCCTGTACCTACAATCCAGACTTGTGTGTTTGATTCCACCCATGTTATGGTATATATAGTAACACCTTTTGTAATAAGTTTGTCAGTGTATGTAGTTTCCTTTGGCTTCTATGAGTTCCTCCAAAATATAAAACTGACTGCCAGGATATAACTGAAATATTGTTGACATTGGAGTTAATACCAATAACTAAGCTTGTACAATAATACCCCCAGCAATGCTATTGTAAATGCTGCCTCAACTATCAGTGACAGACAGTTGTAAGAGGCAGCAGATACAGGCCGATGTTTATGCAGTTTTTTTATGAACGAACTTAAGAATTTGACCAATGTTGTAATACATAACTGTTTAAATATTTATAAATTATAACATCATTATTGTACAAGTTAGATAGATTACTATTGAAACAAAAGAAGTTGCCTGTATTGGATAAAACGGGTTTCTTTTTCCACATTCGTACTCAGGTGAAGGCCTTGGTGCTACATACCTCAGCCTTCACCTGAGTACTCATGTGGAAAAAGAAACCTGTTATATCCAGTACGACGTCTTCTTTTGTTTCAATAGTACTGTATCTTATACTTAGCACAAATCAAACAAATTGAAAGTAGCTGTTTAACAGGTTAGTAATTATTGACACCATGAGGCCTCTGGTTTATATTTTTATTGAGTCCACTTTATTGAACGTACAAAATCCACACCTCTGATATGTAAATTATTTTATATTATAATGAATAAAATCTACATGGATTTGATAAAATAATTACCAGTAGTGTAATATAAATATCTTCCTAAAATGTCTGTAAAATATATTTGACTCAAATAAGCAATTATTGTTTTACACATATTTATATTTCTTGTTAATTACAGGTGGACAAGGTGACTCAGGTAGACCAGGAAGGAATGGAATAGATGGGTTGCCTGGTTTAAAGGGAGAGTCTGGCTTTAATGGAAGACCTGGTCCCAGTGGTCTAGATGGTCCAAAGGGATACTTTGGAATTCCTGGTGAAGCAGGATTGCCAGGTTTGCCTGGAAAACCAGGACCCAGTGGGGAAGATGGACGTCCAGGATTTAAAGGACCCGCTGTATGTACATGTACTTGTATTTGTAAATATTCTGTCCTCCATCCATGATTAATTCTATTGAATTTCCATATTTAGTCAAACCTTGCTATATTGACTTTGACTAAAACAATGATTTTACTTCATTAATTGAATATTTAAGTTATAAGGGGTAAACTTAATCTATTTTAAATTCTCTCTGTGATCGTACAAATTTAGAATATTTCTTATTCTATACAAGTTTTTAACAAAAAGCATGAAGACAAAATAAAACAAATATTAGGTTAGTTTCTTGAAGTTTTCACTTCGTATTTTTCAGCAAACATGTAGCAACAGATAATAATTATAATATAATGCACAAAAACCCAATACACAGTAATATAACATACACCAGAATACACCTAGCAGTCGTAACACCTTATATGTCAAAGTTTTTGTAAGCACTTTTAATAAATTACTTCAAGATATGTGTGTATTTGTATATATATACAATATACGTACATTGTCGGTAAATATAAAATTTATTTGTACGAGCTTTAGAAACAGGCAGAATAGCGAGCCTTTGGCGAGCTTTTCAGGCCTGTTTCGCAGCGAGTACAAATGGATTTTATATTTAACGACAATGTACGTATATTGTGTTTATCCTGCAATGTCAAAAAAGTCGAAAAACTTGTCAGATTTAAACAAAAAGGACAGAAACAAGCGTCATTCCTCGCCTTTCATAAAAAGTGACATTAAACTCCATAACCCTAATCCTTATTCAAATATTTTTTCAAAGTTTAAACCAGCTTGATATTGTTGAATAACTAATTGGTAGATCTTTTTTATCACAGGGAGACCCTGGATTGCCAGGGAGGGTACCAGATAATTTTGTACAAGGAACCCCTGGTGATAATGGACGACCTGGTTTTACTGGAGAAAGAGGAATCGATGGGGAACCAGGAAAACCTGGTTTCCCCGGCAGTGATGGATTCAAAGGAGAACGAGGTATCCAAATTTTATTTCTTTTATTTATACATCTTTGATAAATCTTGAGAAATATTTTGAATACATCAAGAAGGGAGAAATCATCATGAGAAATATTTTTATCACAACAAAGAAGGGAGAAATTTTGGAATATGTAGTAATAAATCAACATATGTATATTACCACGGTAGTTGTGAAGGTCAAGACATACGTCATTGCCAGTACAAGTCAAATACGATGAACTATGATACTGGTGATAATGTATACAGAGAGTTTCAAAAATGATGTTATCTTGTTTTTAACTGTAACATCATATAGTGTTTGATGTCACACTGACAGATAATTTTCTGTATCAGAGTCATATCGCTAATACTAAAATAGTCAAATCAATTCCAGCTTAATATATTTAACACTTTCATATCTTTTCCATCCCTTTAGTAATTCACACATAAGTTCCAGATATATCTTGATTCTACAATAATTACATTACTTCCGTTTTTCATTGAAATGTTACAATATGATTGGTTATGAAGTGGTCACATGATTATAAAAGTGATGTTTCACATCCCAATGAAACTCAAATCCGAACTTGCACGTGCCTCCACGACGACGTCAGATGTAAACAATCAATGGCGTAGTAATTTCCAACAGCAAATAATCTAACACAAATAAAATTCACAACGAAAAATTCAACCATATTACATTTTGGTGTGATTTAAATATAATTATAAGAATTGAATGCATTCTTTTGAAGTTTCATTGGGGTATGAAAGCGTTGACCGAAGTACATTTTCAATGAAGCGTTTCATTGGGGTATGAAAGCGTTGATCGAACTACATTTTCAACATGAAGCGCTATCGCGCTTCATTGAAAATGTACTTCGGTCAACGCTTTCATACCCCAATGAAACTTCAAAAGAATGCATTCAATTCTTAATTGTTATGGACTAAAATCTTCATATACAAGTTGTTATTTTTTTTACAGGTGAAGCTGGTCGTAATGGATTAGCTGGATTACCAGGTTTTAAGGGAGAGTATGGTAACAATGGATTAAATGGTCTACCAGGCCCTGATGGTGAGACTGGTTTCCCAGGACGCAAAGGTTTGTATCACGATAAAACTTATTGTGTAAATATTGATTTACAGCTTTTTCAGCAATTTTTAGCAATAAAACAGGGAACCAGACAGAATCTGATAAAGTAAGATAAAACCCACCATTATTGCAGCTCTTTATATCTATATTTACTTGTCTAATGTTAAATGAAGATATCATTGTAAATTCTACAATCAAGCAAAAGAACACATTTGAGTTCTGTGTTTTACACTGTTTTAATTATCTCACAGCTTGCCAATGTTATGCAAGCTTCTGGTTTTAATTATCTCACAGCTTGCCAATGTTATGTAAGCTTCTGGTTTTAATTATCTCACAGCTTGCCAATGTTATGCAAGCTTCTGGTTTTAATTATCTCACAGCTTGCCAATGTTATGCAAGCTTCTGGTTTTAATTATCTCACAGCTTGCCAATGTTATGCAAGCTTCTGGTTTTAATTATCTCACAGCTTGCCAATGTTATGCAAGCTTCTGGTTTTAATTATCTCACAGCTTGCCAATGTTATACAAGCTTCTGGTTTTAATTATCTCACAGCTTGCCAATGTTATGTAAGCTTCTGGTTTTAATTATCTCACAGCTTGCCAATGTTATGCAAGCTTCTGGTTTTAATTATCTCACAGCTTGCCAATGTTATGTAAGCTTCTGGTTTTAATTATCTCACAGCTTGCCAATGTTATGCAAGCTTCTGGTTTTAATTATCTCACAGCTTGCCAATGTTATGCAAGCTTCTGGTTTTAATTATCTCACAGCTTGCCAATGTTATGCAAGCTTCTGGTTTTAATTATCTCACAGCTTGCCAATGTTATGCAAGCTTCTGGTTTTAATTATCTCACAGCTTGCCAATGTTATGCAAGCTTCTGGTTTTAATTATCTCACAGCTTGCCAATGTTATGCAAGCTTCTGGTTTTAATTATCTCACAGCTTGCCAATGTTATGCAAGCTTCTGGTTTTAATTATCTCACAGCTTGCCAATGTTATGTAAGCTTCTGGTTTTAATTATCTCACAGCTTGCCAATGTTATGCAAGCTTCTGGTTTTAATTATCTCACAGCTTGCCAATGTTATGCAAGCTTCTGGTTTTAATTATCTCACAGCTTGCCAATGTTATGTAAGCTTCTGGTTTTAATTATCTCACAGCTTGCCAATGTTATACAAGCTTCTGGTTTTAATTATCTCACAGCTTGCCAATGTTATACAAGCTTCTGGTTTTAATTATCTCACAGCTTGCCAATGTTATGTAAGCTTCTGGTTTTAATTATCTCACAGCTTGCCAATGTTATGCAAGCTTCTGGTTTTAATTATCTCACAGCTTGCCAATGTTATGTAAGCTTCTGGTTTTAATTATCTCACAGCTTGCCAATGTTATGCAAGCTTCTGGTTTTAATTATCTCACAGCTTGCCAATGTTATGTAAGCTTCTGGTTTTAATTATCTCACAGCTTGCCAATGTTATGCAAGCTTCTGGTTTTAATTATCTCACAGCTTGCCAATGTTATGTAAGCTTCTGGTTTTAATTATCTCACAGCTTGCCAATGTTATACAAGCTTCTGGTTTTAATTATCTCACAGCTTGCCAATGTTATACAAGCTTCTGGTTTTAATTATCTCACAGCTTGCCAATGTTATGTAAGCTTCTGGTTTTAATTATCTCACAGCTTGCCAATGTTATGTAAGCTTCTGGTTTTAATTATCTCACAGCTTGCCAATGTTATGTAAGCTTCTGGTTTTAATTATCTCACAGCTTGCCAATGTTATACAAGCTTCTGGTTTTAATTATCTCACAGCTTGCCAATGTTATGTAAGCTTCTGGTTTTAATTATCTCACAGCTTGCCAATGTTATGTAAGCTTCTGGTTTTAATTATCTCACAGCTTGCCAATGTTATGCAAGCTTCTGGTTTTAATTATCTCACAGCTTGCCAATGTTATGTAAGCTTCTGGTTTTAATTATCTCACAGCTTGCCAATGTTATGTAAGCTTCTGGTTTTAATTATCTCACAGCTTGCCAATGTTATGTAAGCTTCTGGTTTTAATTATCTCACAGCTTGCCAATGTTATGTAAGCTTCTGGTTTTAATTATCTCACAGCTTGCCAATGTTATGCAAGCTTCTGGTTTTAATTATCTCACAGCTTGCCAATGTTATGTAAGCTTCTGGTTTTAATTATCTCACAGCTTGCCAATGTTATGTAAGCTTCTGGTTTTAATTATCTCACAGCTTGCCAATGTTATGCAAGCTTCTGGTTTTAATTATCTCACAGCTTGCCAATGTTATGTAAGCTTCTGGTTTTAATTATCTCACAGCTTGCCAATGTTATGTAAGCTTCTGGTTTTAATTATCTCACAGCTTGCCAATGTTATGTAAGCTTCTGGTTTTAATTATCTCACAGCTTGCCAATGTTATACAAGCTTCTGGTTTTAATTATCTCACAGCTTGCCAATGTTATGTAAGCTTCTGGTTTTAATTATCTCACAGCTTGCCAATGTTATGTAAGCTTCTGGTTTTAATTATCTCACAGCTTGCCAATGTTATGCAAGCTTCTGGTTTTAATTATCTCACAGCTTGCCAATGTTATGTAAGCTTCTGGTTTTAATTATCTCACAGCTTGCCAATGTTATGTAAGCTTCTGGTTTTAATTATCTCACAGCTTGCCAATGTTATGTAAGCTTCTGGTTTTAATTATCTCACAGCTTGCCAATGTTATGTAAGCTTCTGGTTTTAATTATCTCACAGCTTGCCAATGTTATGCAAGCTTCTGGTTTTAATTATCTCACAGCTTGCCAATGTTATGTAAGCTTCTGGTTTTAATTATCTCACAGCTTGCCAATGTTATGTAAGCTTCTGGTTTTAATTATCTCACAGCTTGCCAATGTTATGCAAGCTTCTGGTTTTAATTATCTCACAGCTTGCCAATGTTATGTAAGCTTCTGGTTTTAATTATCTCACAGCTTGCCAATGTTATGTAAGCTTCTGGTTTTAATTATCTCACAGCTTGCCAATGTTATGCAAGCTTCTGGTTTTAATTATCTCACAGCTTGCCAATGTTATGTAAGCTTCTGGTTTTAATTATCTCACAGCTTGCCAATGTTATGTAAGCTTCTGGTTTTAATTATCTCACAGCTTGCCAATGTTATGTAAGCTTCTGGTTTTAATTATCTCACAGCTTGCCAATGTTATGCAAGCTTCTGGTTTTAATTATCTCACAGCTTGCCAATGTTATGCAAGCTTCTGGTTTTAATTATCTCACAGCTTGCCAATGTTATGTAAGCTTCTGGTTTTAATTATCTCACAGCTTGCCAATGTTATGCAAGCTTCTGGTTTTAATTATCTCACAGCTTGCCAATGTTATGCAAGCTTCTGGTTTTAATTATCTCACAGCTTGCCAATGTTATGCAAGCTTCTGGTTTTAATTATCTCACAGCTTGCCAATGTTATGTAAGCTTCTGGTTTTAATTATCTCACAGCTTGCCAATGTTATGCAAGCTTCTGGTTTTAATTATCTCACAGCTTGCCAATGTTATACAAGCTTCTGGTTTTAATTATCTCACAGCTTGCCAATGTTATGCAAGCTTCTGGTTTTAATTATCTCACAGCTTGCCAATGTTATGTAAGCTTCTGGTTTTAATTATCTCACAGCTTGCCAATGTTATGCAAGCTTCTGGTTTTAATTATCTCACAGCTTGCCAATGTTATGTAAGCTTCTGGTTTTAATTATCTCACAGCTTGCCAATGTTATGCAAGCTTCTGGTTTTAATTATCTCACAGCTTGCCAATGTTATGTAAGCTTCTGGTTTTAATTATCTCACAGCTTGCCAATGTTATACAAGCTTCTGGTTTTAATTATCTCACAGCTTGCCAATGTTATGCAAGCTTCTGGTTTTAATTATCTCACAGCTTGCCAATGTTATGTAAGCTTCTGGTTTTAATTATCTCACAGCTTGCCAATGTTATACAAGCTTCTGGTTTTAATTATCTCACAGCTTGCCAATGTTATGTAAGCTTCTGGTTTTAATTATCTCACAGCTTGCCAATGTTATACAAGCTTCTGGTTTTAATTATCTCACAGCTTGCCAATGTTATGCAAGCTTCTGGTTTTAATTATCTCACAGCTTGCCAATGTTATGTAAGCTTCTGGTTTTAATTATCTCACAGCTTGCCAATGTTATGCAAGCTTCTGGTTTTAATTATCTCACAGCTTGCCAATGTTATGTAAGCTTCTGGTTTTAATTATCTCACAGCTTGCCAATGTTATGCAAGCTTCTGGTTTTAATTATCTCACAGCTTGCCAATGTTATGCAAGCTTCTGGTTTTAATTATCTCACAGCTTGCCAATGTTATGCAAGCTTCTGGTTTTAATTATCTCACAGCTTGCCAATGTTATGCAAGCTTCTGGTTTTAATTATCTCACAGCTTGCCAATGTTATGCAAGCTTCTGGCTTTATTGCCATCACTTGGCAACTGATGTCCCTCATTAACATGACAACTGATGTCCCTCATTAACATGACATATTTCCACCATCTTCTCTCAAAAATTGCATCTGATGTGTAATGATTAGCATGCCCACCTTGAGTGTGGTAGCTCATGTATTCGAGCCTCGATAAGGTCGAATCTAACACTATGAAATTGGAATTTGTTGCTCATGTAGCATTATGAAGAAGAGGATAATGTGTCTGATTAAAGCTACATACCCGTGGACTGTTATTTCAGTGAGATAGGACAATAAAAATCCAACTAAGCATATTGGTCTAGAAGAAATGGGACATCATTATCATCTCATTGAATGTAACTTATTCTCTCCATGATATAGCAGAAAAAAAATGCTCATTTGGCATTAAACAACAATCACTCACTCACTCTCTAAAACCCATAGAGCAATTACAAAACTATCCAGAAATGGTTCCGATATTGGTATTTTTATGCACCTTTTTTACGAAGGACATTATAATGACTTTCATAGAAAGCATGTTAAATCTATGGATTTCTTCTTTGCAAATAATTGTCGCCACCATATTCTTTTACAAAAAAGATTTTATTTTCAAAATCAAACGCAATTTTTTTTTTTTTTACTGTATTTCTTTGCCAGTCTGGAAAACCTGTTCGTTGTATTTTGACAAATTTTCCTGCTTGTACAAATTTTTAGATAATTAGAAAATATTTTTTGTGTTCCTCAGGTGAAAGGGGATTCAATGGAGCACCAGGTGATGCTGGACTTCCTGGATTACCAGGTTCAACAGGTATAAAAGGTCAAAATGGATTTGCTGGGCTTAATGGGCGCAATGGAGAGGATGGTAGAACAGGTTCTAGAGGAACACCAGGTCTTCAAGGCCTTAATGGAGTCAAAGGTATGAAGAATAAATTTATAATGTCTGTAGACATATTGTACCTTCAGTTGAAAACCACACCAGGAGTGCCAACTTTGGGAACAACCATTTATCTTTTAGTGGGAGGCTGTTGTGTTTTTTGAGGAGGGTGTTGTTTTTTTTGTTTTTTTTGTTTTTTAGATTTTCTGTTACCAAATTTTATAGAAAAATTTCTTCACCTGAAAGATGCAAAAAATAAACAATATACTCCTGCAGTTTGTTTTACCAGAGATGTTTGTAAAATTTGGAAAAAAAATTATAGATTTTTCATGTAAAAAAAATCTGATTATTGTTTGGCTCAGGGGAAAAAACATAGCCCTCCCCTAAAAGTTGAATGATGGGGCCCTAATGATTTGTTCAGTTTATTTCTTGTTTTACCTTTTTAATATTAAATAGTGGAAATAGTCTATTTGCTGTTGCTGTAACTGACACTCATATGTTTAAATTCCCTTATATTTTCTCCAAACTGCTGTGTACCGGTATGTATATATCCATTGCAGAAGTATACAAGCTGCCACTGAAATCTAAGACACTTTTTACTCAATAAATTAACACAAAAGTAGATCCATCTGTTTATAAACAGACAAAAAGATAGTCTGTGTTGACTTAAAATCTGATCAACAAACTTTATTTAGATAATAAAGTCTTATATTATTTATATCTTATCAGATATTTATATTATGTCTTTGATTGAAAATTTATGTTTAGAAGGATTTGAAGAAAACAAATTGTTTATGTACTATTTGAAAATAAAAATATTTTTTTTTTAAATAATGTTGCAGTAAAGAAAAATATTGCTGAAACTTTTTATTGATTAAGCTTTGAACTAAGCTTATTCAATAACTTAAAATATAATAATTCTGGATTTTTGATCTCATGAACCTCTATGTTTGTATTATTTTGATAAGACCCTCCTATTAGGTTTTAGAATGGATCTAATGTATGTTATTGTAATCTGTTGCTCATTTTTGTTCTGTTCAGGTTTACCAGGAGATCGTGGAGCAAATGGTCCAAACGGAAACCCAGGATTAAATGGTGTTGATGGGGAACCAGGCAGAATAGGTAACCAGTCACAAATATTTTTTCAAAGCTAAAATATCCTGCTAGAAGCTCAACTGTCCCTACCCAAACAAGAAATTTATAAATGATGTTTTATAAGAATTCCATCTCTTTCAGTCCACACTTTTCTGTGGAAGATTTATGATCAAAACAGGCATTCAATGTTTATTTTCTGTTGTAAACGAAATTGTGAAAAGACTTCAAAGAGCCTATGCTTATTTAATATTCATGTCTTCAAGGTGAACCGGGTGAAAATGGATTTAATGGTCTTCCTGGGGCAAGAGGCTTAGATGGACAGAAAGGAGGTCAAGGTGAAACAGGGTTCCCAGGAGTTGAAGGAAAAGATGGATTACCTGGACGACCTGGCCTCAAAGGAATACCAGGAGACAATGGACTTGATGGTAAGTGAAACTTCTTTTGTTTAAGATCTCAAAACAGGGATGATTTTTTTCTTAATTTATTTAACTGATTTCTACTATTTTTTTCTGAATTGTAGGATATTGTCAGAACAGGTCATAAATGGACATTTTGAAAGGAGTTGTAGATGGTTTCAGCTATTTCTCCTTGATTTTCAGTTATTTTATTTTCTTTACCAGATTCATCCCTCTCAAGAAAGAACATGTTGAGATAACAAGATGATTTAAATGATATCTTGTCTTACATTTGTTAAGAAATTAGGAAATGGTGATTACTTAAAGAATAGGGTTTACCTAGGTGGCAAAAGGGTAAATATGGGCATCATGTCTTGTAACACTATAGGGGTCTCTGTGGTTCCAGTTTTGTGGTTTTTAGATATACATCTACATCGGGAGAAGACCCCATAAGTTTATAACTTGTGTCTGATCCATTGTCTGCATAATTGCTTGACAATAAAACATGTTTAAAGTTATATCTACATCTACCTGGGCAATCAGTCTGTGAGTCTGACTCCTACTCATGGTATAAAATACTTGCTACTACTTTTAGTTTGTTTTATGATTTGCAGTAGGTTGGTTGTTTTCTCTGAATGCTTTGGTTTCCTCCACCAATAAAATTAATCGCTACGATGCAATTGAAATATAATTGAAAATGTCATTAAACACCCAAATTTATAATCATAATCATGTGTTATTGCCATACTATACTGACGAATCAGAATACTTGTATTCATTATCTATTTTTAGGTATTCCGGGATTACCAGGAGCAGATGGATTACCAGGTTTATCAGGAAATAAAGGAGAGAGAGGATTCCCTGGTCCTTCTATTAAAGGAGAACAAGGTAATTATTCCTTTTATTGTTATTTTGAAAGGCTGACACTTCTTTTAGATATCAATATAAAAATTATTTGGGATATTGTAAACTAAGCTAGACTAAGTCAGGCTCTGAAATATTTTCATAAGCTTTAATGCAAGTTATATTGGAAGAATTTGGATGAAATTTTGGTATTTTATCCATGATGGAAATAAATTGTCAAAACAAGTTCGGGCAATATATTTTAAGTTTCCTGTCCCAGTAATTATGGATTTTTCCAACAGTATTAGTTTTTTGGAATGCTTGTATGACTATTGTTTGTCTACATCAAGGGTTGAAACATTCATCGCTCCATTGAAACATTAAAGGCTGCTGTCTCCATTATGAAATATTAATTTATGAAATCTGTAAATAGTTTTAACCTTTTTCAATTATCATGTGCAGCCTCTGACACAATCTTCAACTTGTTGAAGGCTGTTAGTATTTCATAGAAGTTGAAGTAGGGTTTTAAAGGTGGCTCCTGACCTACAATGTTTGTCTTGTGAGGTAACACGATTACTTTAACATGTTGTTTGGGTGTCATCTGAAAAACAATGGATATGACTTTTTGTATTTGAAATGACCAATACTTCATGTGAAATGCTCAACCCAAAGAATTTTAAATTATTTGGTTTTATAATCTTTTGATTATGAGCGTACCTGATGAAGGTTATTACAGAAACATATTGTGTAATCTAAATTGTATCTACGTTTTTGTTAATAAGTTATGATTAACAATACATGTATTTTATTTTTATTTTTACAGGCCCACCTGGACGTCCTGGACAAGATGGTCTACCTGGTTTAACTGGATTAGGTGGACCTACAGGAGAACCAGGAGACATGGGATCTCCAGGTGAGTTAATGTCTACCTGTACTTAAGAACACAAATACACGGTATCTATGATAACTCATAATCTATCTGTATGGATCTAAAGAGGTTCGAAGGAACAAGATCTTGGGTAACTCATGGTCTACAGTTCTACGAAATGTGGGGTCTCATCAGGGCCGGCCTTAGGAGGTGCTGCGCTCAATTGTTCAATTGTTCTCTGTAAAACATGCAGTGTGTTTTTGTGTGTACTGGAACAGCCAAGAGTAGATAACTCCAGAATGGGACCCAATTGGTATCAATTGGCTTACGTTGCCTTGTGTCTCCTGGTCTACTCCTAGAATTTATGCTAAGCGATGAAGAAGACACAACTGACCTCTAAGTAAGACATGGTATATGCTATAACATTATGAGGAATAAGAAAGTAAGAGATCTCCAGTGAAGTCATGATCTACCTGGACCTTATTTATGGTATACTTGGACCTAAGTGTCAAAGAATCTCACCTTATCCATTTTCAACCCAGACTTATAAGAAAACAAGGCCTTTTGATCACAGGCACCAAACTAAAGTCAGCCAATATTAATATGTCACACAGTATGTAATGGAAAACCACCAAATATTTTTGCATTTGTTTTTGTTTTTTATGCAAAATTGTCAAATTTTATAACCTATTATACGGTAGTCAGTATCAAATAACTTATACATTAAATCAGAATATTGTGTCGAGGTTAAGCCAACTTTTAATATTGTGTCGAGGTTAATCCAACTTTAACAGTTAACTAAGATGTAATTTTAATGTATTTCCTCTTTTCAAATTCAGGTCTTGATGGATTGTTTGGTGATAGAGGTCTTGGGGGATACAGAGGAGAAGTAGGCCAGTTTGGTTTGCCTGGAGTTAAGGGCCCACCAGGAGAAGATGGTAGAGCTGGATTCCCCGGTTTAAAAGGACGAAGGGTATGATTTGGTCGACTTTCAGTCAAGAAAATGAAGTAGATTATTGTTCAATCTAATATTAAGCTTTAATTCAACTGGGTGTATTGTCAGCTAGTGAATTTGAAATGTCTTCTGACAGGGTACTTACTTAGGTGGGGATCTAGGTTGATGATTGTTGTTTTGAAAGGTTTGTCCCCCTAAAAGATCCTTGTGTTACTGTGAAATTACTGGTATTCATCTTAATCACATATTTGTATAGAAATAAGTTTTATTGTATCAAAACATTGGTTTAAGAATCCTTTTATCTAACGTTTTCATGATTTTTTCCCAGAACACAAGTATTAACCTAATAATTCTTGAAGTTTTGAATTGAAATCACAAAATTGTTACCAGAGTATAGTTAATGATTTATTAATAGATAAAAGATTTGTTAGAATTTTGATAATTTATTATCACATTCAATTGTTCTGCAGTATACCTGAACTTAACGTTTCATTTTTAAGTATAATTCCATAAATCTATTCATAAACGGTTGCAAATATTTTTTTCTCCAATATTCTTTAAACATGATTTTACAAAATGTATCATTGGAAATATTAATATTGGTATAATTTGTTGATAGGGAGACAATGGTCTAGATGGTTTCCCTGGGTTACAAGGTCAGAGAGGAGAACAAGGAGTTAATGGAATTACTGGAGAACCTGGACGGGAAGGTTTCCCTGGGGAACCAGGAATAGGAGGACGGGACGGTTTCCCTGGACTACCGGGAACAAAGGGTGAAGGTGGAGACAGAGGCTTTAATGGTAATCCAGGCCTACAAGGCACATCTGGAGATGCTGGACTACCAGGGTTTGGTGGATTGAGAGGTCGTCCTGGAGACAACGGTTTATCTGGTTTACCTGGAATAAACGGAGAACCTGGTGTACCAGGTAAGTACAATTATACATCTATCATTTGTTAATATTTGTATGTAATAAATATGGCAATTCTTTTGTTATCAATAAATATTTGTATATTGTAGTAAATATAAAGTCAAGCCAGGATTACCACAAAAATTGTCCTCAGGTGCCCTTTATATAGAGTTATGAGAAGAAAATTTAAACAGAACAAACAATTACCTCTCACCTTAACTCACTGAACACAAACAAATACCACAAGAGACGTCGGAAATCCAGGTCCTGGGTTGGACTCACCAAACCAGGCTGTTTGTAGAGATGTTTATGCCTTTTTTTAATGAAATTGTCCTACTGCCACCACCAAAACACAAATTTAGTCTCCCTGTCAGTTTTTGAAAGTCAATCTTTTTTCTATTAAAAATGGAATAATTAAGGAATATTTGAAATTTTTTAACAGGTTATACGATATAACCTGGTTTGGGGCAGTTTACACTTAATAAACCACGAAGCAGTTTATGGAAAGTGTAAACTGTTCCAAACTAGGTTATACTTGTATTTAAAATATTCCTTTTAATTTTTACAACAAAATTTAATGATTCCGCAATTTTAATTACGATTATTTCATGTGACTATTTTAATTTGTCGTTGGCGAATGAATATGTTGGTGACGTCACAATACCAACCCAGGTTATCAAGTATAACCAAAATTTTCTCCAGGCGGATCAGCCAATCAGATTGCAGTATTCAAATCAAATTAAATTATTCGTCTATAAAAGGCAAGAATTCTATAATTATAGAAAGAATCTGATTGTTTTCTGGGGCATTATCACAAAGTAGAATTGTGTAATTTTGTATACCCCTCAAACGTAAAGCCTCTGGATTTAACCTTGAAATTAATCAATTTAGCTCCATCACACACACACAAAGATCTTTTCACAATCACTGACTATTGGTGGATGTTTGTGTACCTAAATTACATGTGGTGCATTACTATTTCTATATTTATTTTAGGTGACGATGGTCTCCCTGGATTGCCAGGACCACCTGGTGATGATGCACCTTTTGGTGAGTGTCTGTTTTTATTATGAAGTAATATTCACAAAACATATACTGCATGTATTAGAATGGAAACAAAGACGTGTTTCTTATCCCATATTAAAATATGTGTAGGATAAAAACTTGGTTTTTTTTTTAAGGACAAAATATTACATTGACAATTTTATTTATTGACTTGCCAATATAATTGGTAATGTGGCCTCCAAAACAAACATTCTCATGAGAATTAATTTTTCTTGGTCTTATGTTAGTTGTTTTTACCAACTATGAACAGAAAACATTCTCAAAACTAATTTAAATATTTGTTTTATAATCATCTTAAAGGTATAACCTTCTTATATGACTGGGCCCGTTCATGGCGAGATGTACTCGATACAACATTATGTGATAAAGTTTGTCAGTGACTTGCGACAGGTCAGTGGTTTTCTCTGATTTCCTCCACCAATAAAACTGACCTCCACGATATAACGAGTTAAACACCATCAACCAAACCTTCTTATTAGTAAAGAAATGTAAGTAAAGAAAAGCAACATGTATTTGATGAATCTGATATCTAGTTTTGATATAAAACTGGCAAGTTAGATGTATATTATTACAGTAATTATTTTTCATTAAGAGTAATTTACAGTAATAAAGTGTAAATAATTTCTAGTAAAATTTTAATTGACCAATCATAGCTTTGACATAAGATATTTTGCCCACAATGCAATTGCATTATTGAATGCGACCATTAAGGGAGTCTACTATCATAAATCTTTATTAGGTTATGCTCAATTTTACCCCAAATTGGGTTGAAGGCGTACAACCAAACATAATACAATACAAATATTCAATCGAATTCAAAGTTCAGTGGAAAAGGCAACATCAAATAGACAACAACGATTCACCATAAACTGAAAAATTGATATGAACAAAAGTTTTATACAGATGTCAGGTCTATTTTCTATAAAGTTCAAAAGGTCAGGAGGACATTTTTTGTTGTTGATGAAATAACAAATTGACATTTTCGTGTTATTTCCTATATCAAAAAATAGGTAGAAAATGTTTTGAAACTGAAGAAACGTTGATGTTTTTTTTATTAGTTGAATCGAATCATCCACTTCAATGATTTTATTTACAGCATTCTATCATCTACATCTTGTTTACAATGGATATTCAATCATCATTATTTGTTCTGTTTTTAGACTTTAAAGGTCAACAAGGTGAACCAGGCATACCAGGAAATGATGGAAGACCAGGTGTCAAGGGGCCACGTGGAGAAGATGGTACTGATGGTCTTGATGGTCTGCCAGGAATGAAAGGAAGCCCAGGACCAGTTACATTTGCACCTAAAGGTGAACCTGGAGAAAATGGCTTCTCAGGAATACCTGGTAAAACATCTTTATTCTTCTTCCATCAATTAAGTTTTTTTCTCATGTGGGACAGTATATAAGACAACAGCACATGATGCTTTCTTCTATGGGATTGCTTGTCCAATGAGACATTGGAATTATGAATACATCACGTATAGGAAATGGCACTAGCTTTCCCGTAATATTTAAAAAAAATATTTACTTTTTTCATTATTTAAAGGAGAAATAGGGTTAGGGTTATGGTGTTTAACGCCACTTTCAACAATATTTCAGTTATACCGTGACGTAATGAAGAAATAGATGGTATTCCAGTATTTTTTAAAATTATATTTATTTTTTCATTATTCATGAAAGAAATAGATTTTTCCATTTGTTTAATGAAAGAGATTTAAATATCTTTTACCAATGTGTGAAATTGATCATCTTTCACCCTCATTCCACTGTGCCCCATATGAGAAAAGATGAAATCAATGCTATATTGCTAATATTTTATGCATTTTTAAGGACAAGCTGGACCTAAAGGTTTTGCAGGCAGACCTGGTTTGTTTGGACTAGATGGTGCTAAAGGATTGCGAGGTTTTCCAGGAGTAGATGGAGAACCAGGTCGTGAAGGGGAACCAGGACGTCCAGGGTTACCAGTAAGTTGTGAATGTTGATGAGGTTTAAAATGATGTTTATGATGATGATGATGACTGTTTGTTAGAGAACTTTCAAAGGATCAAATTTTTATTATATCTATTATACATGTAAATAAAAGTGTTGGTTAAGCTCAAATTTGTTTTAGTATTTATGTAGAAATCTATACACCTTTTCATATATGTGCTGATTCTCTTACCCGGAGTTACTAAATCACTGAGATGGGTGTATTAATGTAATATCATTTGTTTCATATCTATGGCAATACTTGACGTCATTTCATGCAAATATTATGACTACCAGTACCAGTATGTTTGACAAAACTGATGTCAATTTTTGTATGGCGGTTATTGTTATTGTGTTTAACGCCACTTTCAACAATATTTCAGTTATATCGTGGTGGTCAGTTTTATTGGTGGAGGAAACTGGAGAAAACCACCGACCTGTCGCAAGTCGCTGACAAACTTCCTCGCATAATATTGTTGCGAATATACAAATAAAGCAGATATTTTATATAAATGGAAGTTTCTTTTTCTTCAGTCTACATTTGTAGCAAAATAATTACGAAATTCGTCTTTCATGCTGTCCCTATCGCTATCATGTTGCATCATTTCTATTTTAGGGTGACAATGGTTTAGCTGCATTAAAAGGATTGAAGGGAAATCAAGGAGATTTTGGATTAGATGGACTTCCAGGATTCCGTGGGGAACAAGGAGACGCAGGTCGTCCTGGTTTCCGTGGACAGCGTGGACCAGATGGTCTCCCAGGTATATAGATGTTTATAAATTTCACAATTTTATAAATGATAACTTTTAACATTATAACAAGATTTTATCTTTTCTATCACTTCAGAACATAAACTTGGGTGTCTGATATGTTTCTTTACCTCAAGTAATTGAGTGAGTGATCGTTGTTTAATGCCAAGTCAGCAAATTTTCAGCTGTATCATGGCGAGAACAAGTTACACCACAAGAGATGATAAATTTATTCTATTAATAATCCAGCAAAAAATATCCTTTTTAGTTGAATTTTATTTTTCCATGTTGACAAGTTTTCCTTTTCCATTAAGAAGCCTCTATTGGAACCTATAAATGTGCCCTTTATGAGCAGTAGCCCTTTATTACATTCAAGCCTGTATATAAAGGGCACGCAAGGCAACATAAAATGTGCCCATTATGAGAAGTTGCCCTTTATTAAATTCAAAGGGCACTCAAGGCAACCTAAAAATTTGCCTTTATTAGCAGTTGCCCTTTATATACAGGTTACAATTATATGCTCTTGAAGGCAGGTTTTGACTGTAATTATATGTAAAATAATATTCTGTTGTAGGAGTGAAGGGTTTGCATGGAGAGCCTGGACCAAGTACTATCACAAATGTGCCAGATGGGCCTACAGGACAGAAAGGTGAACCCGGATTCCCAGGACTTGAAGGTGAGGACGGAAATAGAGGATTTCCTGGCGAGGAAGGTCTCAGAGGTGTACCGGGTTTTCCGGGTCCCACTGGAGAACCTGGAATTCCAGGACCCAAAGGAGAACTAGGTTTCCCTGGTTTAGATGGTTTTAGTGGTCAACAAGGAAGAGATGGACTGCCTGGAGCTAAAGGAAGGGCAGGATTAGATGGACCAGATGGGCGATCAGGAATTCCTCCAGGAATATACTTTGCAAGGTTTGATTATTTGACTTCATATAAAGATCATTAAAAAGATTAAAAGCACTCAAAATATATGTTATAACAAGAAATGTGTAAATTACAAAATGGGATATATTACTGTATATTACGGATTTAGTTTGTTACACATATTTTCATTGGTTCTTCAACCCTGAATGTCAGCATATA
The DNA here is from genome assembly GCA_963680875.1 of Bathymodiolus brooksi. Taxonomy (NCBI): domain Eukaryota; kingdom Metazoa; phylum Mollusca; class Bivalvia; order Mytilida; family Modiolidae; genus Bathymodiolus; species Bathymodiolus brooksi. The sequence goes on from OY804576.1 coordinate 112,213,056, forward strand.
TTCGGAAAACAGACGGGGTATATATTTCAGTCCCCAAAAACGATTAAAACATGGACGACAAAACATTACGCTTGACTGAATCAATGGTATAATACGGAATAATAATTGTATTTTTACCTAATTAAATGCTGTTTTTATACTCAAAACGGCTGCATGAACAAAAATATATTACAACGGTTAATTCCGTCACAAATACCTGATCGATTCAGCAAACTCCTATGTTCCACGGCTGTACCATAACAAATAAACAAAACGTTGAGCCTTGAAAACTTTCGACGTCATGGGGCCACACCAAGGTTTAATTTACATGTTAACATTTAAATTATTGAAACTGTTTCGCACACCCATTGTTTTGTTATGTGATATATTAATGTTATATTTATAAAGTTTATGAAATTTACCACATATGAAATTGTATTGATTTAGAAATTTAGTACAGTATTTTCCTTCATGAGACACCCCATATATGAAATATGACGCAACACATATTTTGACGTCATTGAAAGAATGCGACATTCCCGGCTTATGCTATATATTCCTTCGGCTGCGCCTCAGGGAATATAAATCCTAAGCCGGGAATGTCACATTATATACCCTGTCTGATAGCTGAATAACATATAATATTCAGAATAGATGTATGTACTATTATATAAGTATCATTCAGCTGTATGAATGTTTAATTATCATTACAGATTGTACCTTTGATGTAGAATGATAGGGTAGAATTTGTGTATTGTTTAGATGTGTGACACATCAAATTAAAATACCATTATGAGTGTAAAACAAACTATTTCTGCAAATGGAATTAAAAATGTGTAACACTACAGTCAAACTTGCCTAAACAGTCACCTTCAATGATCAGCCACCTGCTGTAAACAGTCAGTTTAAAACCCTCTAGACCAGATTTATGTGTTATTTTAACTCAAGTAGCCCCACAAAAAGAAGGAAGATCACAGATGTAGCAATTATTATTAAAGATGTAAGGTATCACTCACTGTAGGGATTGAAAAAGCTTGTCAATAAAGACTGTGTAATTGTGATATGAAGAATGGTAATAAAAGCATGGTTACTAAATATAGATTTTTTTCCATTAAATGTACATATTTTTTTTCCGTTGAACAGACATAGTCAGACAACCTTGGTTCCAGATTGCCCAGTTGGAACATCAAAATTATGGGATGGTTTCTCACTTAGTTTTATTATGGGCAATGGCAGAGCTGCTGGACAAGATCTAGGTATGGTATTGTAGATTTCATTAATTTTTATCACTACACATCTTTTCTTCTAAATATTCATATTTTGTAATACAGGCAGAACATGTTAGTTTTATAACAGAATAACACATACTGACATGACTTTTCAGTGAACTTAAGGACATTTATTTTAAAAACCTTTGTGATTTTTTTGTCAGATTTTCATAAGGCAATGGAGGTCAAATAATTGATGTAATACATGTACATGCATAGTTTTGACCTGCTTAAGTGACCACCTCTATTAGGCAATAACTTGCATTATGTGACCATAATGTTCATTTCCCTTCAGTGTATTTCATATTACAATAAACCTGCATTTAGTGACCACCTGTCTTACGTGACCCTATGTCAATGTTCCCTTGGAAGGTCACATAAGACAGGTTTTAATGTCTCTGAAAACATTACATGTGAGACAGTAAAGAGTATTCTTGCCTTAGTGAGAATTATAAATATAGTGAAACCAGTCTAAACCAAACCAAGAATAAAACAGAATCCAGTATAAACCGAACTATAAATAAAGTCCCAAAACAGGATTTTTTTTTAGGGGCCGTCAGTCGTGATGGATGGTAGATGGATTTCCAACTACCTGTGCAATCAGTGCCTATCACCACTATTGTTGTGAGTTCGAAGCCCACTCAGGTGAGGTGTACTCGATAAAATATTATGTGATCAAATTTGTCAGTTACTTGTGACAGGTCGTTGGTTTTCTACGGGTACTCCGGTTTCCTCCACCAATAAAACTGACGACCACAATATAACTGAAATATTGTTGAAAGTGATGTTAACCACCATAAACCAAACCAAACCAAACCAGCCTTTTTTTTTTTTTATTTCTTCATCAATAGGTACATCAGGAAGCTGTCTTAGAAGATTCAGTACCATGCCATTCATGTTCTGTAATATAAATAATGTTTGTAATGTTGCCAATAGAAACGACTACAGCTACTGGTTATCGACCTTGGAACCAATGACCCCAATGATGAATCCTATCTCAGGACGGCCATTGCAAAACTACATCAGTAGATGTTCCGTGTGTGAGGCAACTGGAGAGGTGATTATTACATGTATTACACGAGACATAATTGAGAAGGAACACAAATGTTGAATGCGTGTTGTCCTGGAATATCAAATTCATTTTGTACTCGGCTTGAAACATGTTAACCGCCACGATAAAACTTTGTTGAAGGTGAAATATGGTAGAAATGCAAGGTTTACCATCCAATTCTAACATGTTTCAAGTCGAGTACAAAATAAAAATGATACCCTAGACAAGGTATGTAAGCTGCAATCTTTTACATGTGGAAAAAGAAATGAAATACCTAAATCTAGTACTCTGTACTCTGATTACATGATTTTTAAATATGACTAAGAAATTCATACTAACCACACGTGTTGATAGTAACTCAAATATTAGAATTATTTTATTGTATTACTCCAAAGTGACTATAGTCAACTTATCCCAACTTTTTCAGGCTGACAAGGTCTTTCTGAGTAATATGAATGTTATTACTTCTATATTCATAAAATTGTATGTTATATAAGTTAATCTGATATTTTGTAGGTAATGGCCATTCATAGTCAGACATTACGATTACCTGATTGTCCAGTAGGTTTCAGAAGCATGTGGATTGGATACAGTTTCTTAATGGTATGTGGAAACAGCTAAAAAACACAGTTTTACTTAGATTTTCTGAAATCATTCCAGATTGATTTTGTTGGAAAGGATATGGATTTAGATTAACATGAGAGACTATCCAACTTTACATTTAGACACAAATTAAAGTAAAGGAACAATGCTTTTCTTGCTCTATATTTCAGTCACAGATGGGTCTATTAGCTTAACTCATATCCTATAATGAGTCTGAAACGGCCCCTCGCATGCAGTCCAGCGATACTCTTTATTTCTGCCAATATCTGATTGAATGGCAAGCATAATCATTTCCAACTTTAAGGTTTTTAATACTGTTGTAAGGGTAAAAATATATGTATCTACCAGGGTATTCACTTTGAGGATGACTTAACACTGAATAAAACATGCAGGGATGGGAAACCTTATTTGTTTTTATGGAAATGTACATAACAGTACTATTTTCAAATAAGAAAAATGATTTTGAGTATTTGAAAAAAATTTAAAATGGTTTATGTGTCAATATTTCGGCTATTCTTAAGTTGGGCCTGAAAGGCTGACTTTTTTGTGTTGCCAAGGTGCTCCTAGGTTAAAATTTGAATTAAGAATTGAAGATCAATTTCAACATCATTTTTGTGTGATAAATCCACTAATGACATTTATCTATTTATAGAACACTGGTGCAGGAGGTCGTGGATCTGGACAGAACATGCAGTCACCAGGATCTTGTCTGGAAGATTTCAGAGCTGCTCCATTTATAGAGTGTCACAGTAAAGGCACGTGTAATTATTATGCAACGTCGCTCAGCTATTGGGTAGCTACTATAGAACAATTTAATCAATTCCGTAGACCTATTGGAGAAACTCTTAAAGCTGGAAGCTTAAGGACTCGAGTTGGACGTTGTCAAGTATGCATGAGAGGCTAAATTTTTTTATGACAGGTTGTTTACAAATTACAGATTAACAAAATCAACAATAAGTGCCAAATATGAATTGGATGAACTAATTCAATGATGTTAAAAAAATGTATGAATGTGTTTATGAGGCATGTTTTTTTTCTTTTTTTTCGCTCGCTCAAGACGGTATTTTTTTAGTCTATACATTATTACAAGTGACATGCTCAAAAGAAAATGCTGATATTCTTATAAGAGGCATCCCTTTTTTAAGTCAACTGCTTGAAATATGGGATGAAGTACACAACCTAACAGATATTATATCCAAACAATTCAGTACTGAATAAAATAATTAATAAGGGACAAAATTATTCAAAGATGGAGGGGGAATATAAATTTAGTTTAAGGCTGCATAAGGGTTATGGCAAACTTTGATTTTGGCAATATAAGATTTTAAAGGATGAGATGAGCAACATCAAACAAGTAAGTCAAGTTAACTGACAGAATATTGTTGAACCAAAACAAAGGGCTAACTGAATTTAACAGTGTGAGGATTCCTCAAATTAAATAAAAATGTGTTTTAGAAGATAACCTATATATATGACACAATAGGCTACTAATAGAATTTGAGGCAAATCCATAACTTGTGGCTGTTGATAGAAAGATAAAAAAGAGGATGTATATACAATACACATGTTAGTCCTTATCACGACTCATTCAGTACTGAATTTAGAGGATAAACAATAATTTAGTAAACGACCATATCAAACAATTAAACAAATCCTCTGGTATTTTTTTTTTACCGTATACGAATTAATTTATTAAAAATGCATCACTTAATTTGAGATGTGTTTTGTTTTTGGTAGTGGAATATCACATTCATAAAAAGCATGTTGCTCATTATGTTTTTTTTTTGTATAATAGTATATACAGGTACTGATTTCACAAGGTGCTACAAATTGTTGTATGTATTTCTTTTATTTTCATTGTGTAATATAAGTTTTAGTTTTTTATGTCTAAACACTAGTATTAGGATCTCACTGAGGTTACATGGTGGCAATTTCTCTTTTTTGAAATTGTGACAAATAAGTCTGGCATACATGATAATACTGTAGTATGTATTGTGTTAAAGATTTTTGTCCTGATTTTTTTTATTCTTGAAGTATACCGTGATAGCGAGATCCTTGGTTTCAATTTGATATCATTTTGTCCATGTTATGTTTTTTTGGGGGAAATATTTTCTAAGATTTTCTGTTTATTTAACTAATGCATTGATTAGATAGATCAAGGGAAATAAAACAAAATTTAAATCTATTTTGGAAATTAAAATAAAAAACACTGGGCTTATGGTCATAAAACTTTTGATTAAAGATTTTTGTTCTTGTAATTCAAAATTGTCCAATCAGAACAAAGAATTTTTTAAATACAGTGTTCTGATTGGCTGATTTTTTTCTCAAGAACGAGTACAAACTCGTACTCAAAATTATATGACTGTAAGACCAGATCTTTGATCAAGGTCCTATTTCATGAATCACTCTTAGTCTTATCAATTCCTGAAGTTTTGTAAATTTTATTGATATAACTCAGTGTGTTTTATGAAAAGGGACCAACTACCACAATGTCTTTCAATGGTATGATTGAGATTTTTAATTCCTGAACACTTCTTAATGCAGAAATTGATAAAAAGAAAATGACTGAAATAATGTAAATCAATTAATAGTTCATTGTATTTATTTACATATACATGTATTGAATTTTTCTCTCATAAATTTCTTAAAAAATAAAAATGTCGACTGGCTTATTGGAATCTGTATAGTAAATGTTTATTTCAAACATTATCATTGCAATATTACTATCTTTTAATAAAAAAATGTTTTGTAAAAGATGAAATTTTATTCTATAACAATTATGATTTTATATCTCAAGTTTAATATTGGATCAGTTTGTCTCTAGTCAAGAAATAAATCTTTTACCACTGTCATTTATTTATTGTTTATCAAACAATCAAATAGTAAACAGTTTTTAGTGGGATTTGTATTGGTAGATCTTTAGTTATCTTGTGTAGTGTTGTTTTTTCTTTTGAACTTTGCATTGTCTGTCTCTTGGGTATCTTCTAACCAAAGTGCTCATTACGATATGTACAAACTTCTTTCAGTAAATGGTAAAATTATATGGTGAACTGCTCCTGGCCTAGCACCGCATCTGTGGTGCAAAAGTTAGCATTCTCAGCTCAAGTGTGGTAGATTGTGGGTTTGAGCCCTGGTCGGGTCAAATCAGACTAAAATTGGCATTTGTTGCTTCTCTGCTCAGTATACAGCATTAAGGAGTAAGATCAGAATAATGTGTCCTAATTGAGTGACTTGTCTACTTGCATAGTGTTGTTTCAGTGAGCTAGCACAAAAATAATCCAACCAAGTGTGTTGATATAGTACATCATCACCATCATCTCATTGAAATGTAACTAGCTCTTGCCACGATAGAGTTGAAAATTTGTGTATCACTTGGTATTCCTCAAAATAAATATTTTTTTCGAAGATGAACTCTTACCTTTGAATAAATACAATACTTAGTCATTTAGTGCATTCATTCAATGGGAAGTTTAAATGTCTCGATGAAAATGCAATCATTCTTTGATTAATTTTGCTATAAAAAAAAATAACTCCTAGTAATGAAAATACATTTACCAATACTAAATAAGGACACACATTGTCGGAGAAAGTAATTATAATTACAAATTGTACAATTTTCATTACGTCTCCCCTTCGAATGAAGGGAGACATATTGTTTTAGTCTGATTTTTTCTTCCGCTTCTTCTCAGCGAAGCTTGTCCGGAACTTTTTTGTCTTTCCAGATCGGTCAATTATATTTGGTATGTGGGTGCATGACCATAATGAACTTCGTGGGACCTTGACCTTTGACCTCAAGGTCAAATAATTGTTTTTTTTAAATATTATTTTCTTGTCTGGGCCATAGCATTTTTTTCTTTCCAGATCGGTCAATTATATTTGGTATGTGGGTGCATGACCATAAGGTGGTGTCGCGTACCGTAATGACCTTCATAGGAGCTTGACCTTTGACCTCAAGGTCAAATAATTGTTTTTTAAATAGTATTTATTTGGTATGTGGGTGCATGACCATAAGGTGGTGTGTCGCATACCGTAATGACCTTCGTGGGACTTTGACCTCAAGGTCAAATAATTGTTTTTTAAATAGTATTTTCTTGTCCAGGCCATAACATTTTTGTCTTTCAAGATAGGTCAATTATATTTGGTATGTGGGTGCATGACCATAAGATGGTGTCGCGTACCGTAATGACATTCGTGGGGCCTTGACCTTTGACCTCAAGGTCAAATAATTGTTTTTTAAATAGTATTTTCTTGTCCGGACCATAACATTTTCGTCTTTCGAGATAGGTCAATGATATTTGGTATGTGGGTGCATGACCATAAGGCGGTGTGTCGCGTACCGTAATGACCTTTGACCTCAAGGTCAAATAATTGTTTTTTAAATAGTATTTATTTGGTATGTGGGTGCATGATCATAAGGCGGTGTCGCATACCGTAATGACCTTCGTGGGACCTTTGACCTCAAGGTTAAATAATTGTTTTTTAAATAGTATTTTCTTGTCCGGGTATATAACATTTTCGTCTTTCGAGATAGGTCAATGATATTTGGTATGTGGGTGCATGACCATAAGGCAGTGTGTCGCGTACCATAATGACCTTCGTGGGACCTTGATCTTTGACCTCAAGGTCAAATAATTGTTTTTTAAATAGTATTTATTTGGTATGTGGGTGCATGACCATAATGCGGTGTGTCACATACTGTAATGACCTTTGACCTCAAGGTCAAATAAAAAAAATTTAAATAGTATTTTCTTGCCGGGGCCATAACATTTTTGTCTTTCGAGATAGGTTGTTGTACAGATGGCTGCATTTAGGGGAGACATAAGTTTTAGGTATCTAAAACAGTTCTTCCTAGTTTTATTTAGTATTGGTACATGAATTTTCATCACTAGGATTTAGTTGTTTGTTTTGTTGATATTGGTGCAATTGTTGACCATCACTGTTTAAATCTTTATTTTTTTATTAGAAACAAACGTTTTTAACAGAACAATCCAAGGAACAGTCCAGCCAAGATCACTTTCAAATAATCTAAGAGAAGAACAATTTTAAGTTAATCTTGTTCTGCAATGTTGGGAGGGATTATGGTATTTAACACCACGTTCAAAAATATTTCAGTTATATCATGGCGGTCAATTTTATTGGTGGAAGAAACCACTGACCTGTCGCAAGTCATATAATGCTGTATCGAATACATCTTGCCTTCTCGGGATTCGAATGCACAACGTTGGTGATGATAGGCACTGATTGCATAGGTAATAATAAATCCAACTACCATACAATCACGATCAGGATGGCCTCTTGCAATGTTGGACATCTTGGATTTTTCAATAGACATAAATATGAAAACTATGCAACTGATGAATTATTCATACACAGTTTAGGTACACTCAAGTTTCTGAGAAAATCTATTTATTTTCCCATGGGGTCCTACATTAAAATTTTGTCCTGTGCTGGTGGCCATTATGGATTTCCAATCAAAATAAAAAACAAAAAAAAACATGAACTTTATAGAAAGTCATGTAAGCTATATCCTTACCATGTAACAATTATGTGGCTTTGAACAAGGAAACCACATTGATGGTGTAATGGGTAGCCTCGCGTGATGTAGATCATGGGTTCGAGCCCAGGTCGTGTCAAACCAGTCTATAAAATTGGTAGTTGTTGCTTCTCCGCTAAGCACACAACATTCAAGAGTAAGAGTAAAGATTGTTCTATGAACCAGGATGGAGTGACATGTCCACCAACAGACTGCTGTTTCAGTGAGCTATCACTATAAAAATCCAGCTAAGTGTGTTGGTCTAGTACAAAGCAGAAATCGTCATCTCTACGAAATGTAACTTGTTCTCGCCATGATATAGCTGAACAATTGCTCACTTGGCGCTAAACAACAATTACTCACTCAAACAAGGATATTTGAAATTTCAGCCCATCGGAAAGCATAACTGGCCTAGAATCTATTTTCAATTTTCAAATGGAACAAACATCACAAATAATGATAAGGACCATCCAAGTAACATTGCTGCCAAGTTTGGTTCTATTTGTTACATTGATTTCTGAGAAAGATATTAAAAGGGAAAAACTAATAAACATTGACATAACACTAAACAATGAAAAAACTTAAAATGTTGTTGAAACAGACGAAAAACCAATAGCTTAAAACATTTTTATTTTTTAAATAATGTGTTAACAGCTTGTTTTAGCACTGATACACACATTCTTATTAAGAATGGAATATGTTTCATTGTAATCTCGGTTCACCAATGTCACATGACTGTCACATGACATTGTAGGTACAACTAATTCCTCTGTATGAATGATAATCAATGATGATAAATACATGTACAGGATGGTTCTATCTTGGGTTAGTAACAGAAAAAAAAATCAGAAATAATTTTACAATAAATATGCAAGCTTAAAGAAGAGGTATGATAAGGAACCTTTTACACCCAAAAATTGTCAAAATGTGAAATGTTCCATTCCAATTTTATGGCAAAGTCTTGTATATATTTTTAACAAATTTACCGAGTGCTGCCAGTTTACCAAATTGTGATATAGTCACAACATAATTGTAAAGTCAGACAGATTAAAGAAACATGCACAATTTTTTTGACAAAATATTTTGATTCAATATTGTCAATTAAATTAAACCTGTTTCACTATTGGCCAAATAAGTGCTCTTATCATACCCCCCCCCCTCTTGCATATTCAACCATAGATATAAAAATTCTTAAATTATATTTTTACCAAAGTCGTAAATTGTGAGTGTCACTAGAGTTTGTGACATAAATATTACTTAAAGGCATACAGGCTCTCAGAATTGTCAGAATTTTTTTTTTAAATTAAAAGTTGTCAATATTCGATGTTTTATACTAATTGCAGTTGAAATTTTCCATAATATTATACGTAAATAGCCTAGAACGAAGGAAATACGTCACTGTTTGATTTTCTTCCATCCAGTCAAGACTCTAATGTTTACCCGCGCAATATTAATACATTCATACGACCTACACAGTGAAATCATTCGGTAAAGCACTTGCGCATGTGCGAAATTGTTTGTTGAAGAAAAAGCACATGGCACAAACAAAAACATTGATGGATTCTACACGAAAACGACACAAAAAGGAGGATTCAGCAAGCTTTGTGTAAAAATAAAAAAAAATTGACCTACTCCATTTTTCAACACGTAAGCATAATTTAGTATCTTTTTTCGACCGAATCGTATTTTGACAGTAGAATTGCATCGTAGTTTTTTTATATATTCTTTTTTTTTCAGGAGAAAACACTAGGTGATATCTCTTTTAAATTAGAGACTAAAATAATGAACTTCATGTCTGTTTTTTTTCGAAAAAAATGTAATCAAGTCAACTCAAGTGTTGTCAATAATATGCAATACTTTTTGTTTACAATTTTCCCTTTATCGGGCCCCTTTGCAGAGTTTTGTTTTGTTTTTATTGATTTCATCACGTATTTCCAATTTTAAGTGTCATTCTTACTAAATACCATTATATAATATTAACCGATTACCTCGGGATCCAATTTCATAGATATATTTCTTAAATTATATTAATTTTACCGAATTTACATTCAACATGCTTCCTGGTTATTTATAGCAGTTATCAGTATTCGGCAAACTTCGGAAAAGCAGCCGACTTATAATTAGGTGGTTAATGGCGATTCCACAGACAGACATTCAAATTCTTTTCACTAATTACGACATTATAGCATATTTTTTAAACCTGGTTTCTTGTTCAGAACATTTTATTAGTATAAAACATCGAATATTGGCAACTTTTAATATAAACAAAAAAATTCAATTCTGACAGACTACTAGAGAACAAATCTCATTAAAATTTAGTTGAAACTGTGGTACATACTTGGTATTTACCACAACTATATTGTAAATTAGGTGCAATTTAATCTCCGACCACTAAATGATATTTTACCGCAATAGTCTTAGGAAAATAAATGCATTATTTTATAACACTTTTATTTGTATTAATTTAAATCTAAAGAGAATGAAGATGAAATGAACACAATAATAACTGTAAATAGAACTCAGTAAGGGGCAACAACTCCTCCAAAATGATTATATAGCACTTCTTATAACATGCAAAAAAAAAGGTTCCTTCCTGTAAAGGGAATAAAACAGACGATTTTTACCAAATCAAAAGAAGACTCAATTGAACATAATTACAATAAAAAGTATATTTTAGTTTTATAATACTGAACCTAGCACAAAGATCATTAATATACATAACTAAGAAAGATTAAAAGTAATACAATACACTTTCTCATACTCAATCAAAGCTTATGACATCTGAATATTTGAAATGATATTTGTATTTATGAAATTTGATCTTTTTTTCCTTTATAACATTTATTTTGTAAGATTAAGAAATTTGAGTTATACTGAAGATGTACTGGAGTTAATACTTTATTTCAATAAAATGACTATAATTGACTGTCAGAAAAATAAAACTCCTCAATCAGTAAATAGATTGATTAATTTATATTTAACGTCAGCTTTAGCAGTATTTCAGCTATATCATATTGTCCTAAATCAACAGATACAGTACAATATCTGAATTTACAACTACTTAAATTTACAATGAAACAAATTTAAATATCTGTAGCTAAAACAGAAACTTTTTAAACAAACATAAATAGTAAAAAGGAGAGACAATTTCTACTGTCAAAGAAAAAATAATTAACATTTGTCACTAAATTCATATATACCGGGTAAAACAAAAATATGTCAAATATTGACAACTGTCTCTTCATATAGTTCTCCATACTATAACATTTATATCAAGGCTACTTTCAATTCTAAGTATAATTTGTGGTTTTAATCAATGTGAAATATTTATAAATACTTGAATATTACACATCAATAAAAATACACATTTAGAGTTAATTCCTCTTCTTCTGGACAAAACCGTAGTCCGTTTTTGTCTATGAAAAGATAAGTTACTGTTTTGATACCAAATCAAGGTTAGGGTTAGGGATATGAGTTTAACATCACTTTCACAATATTTTAGTTACATTGTAAGTCTGTTTTATTGTAAGAGTAAATCAGAGTAACCCCTTAACCCTCCCTAGAAATTCAGAGAAAAGTTTATCACATAAAGTAGAATATACTACATGCACATTATATTAAACCCGTTTCACTATGGATCAAAAACAAGCTCTTATCACTAGATCGCACGATAATAGCCTACAAATAGTAAATGGAAATACTAATTGTGTATGGTAGACAGAATTAATAAATAAAATGAGGAATGAAGGTATCTACAAATGAAAAATAAAGTAGTGATACTGTTTTTTCTCCCAATATCATTTAAGACTCTTTTAAGGAGGATTGACTTAGAGCAAAAAAATCTCTTTATGCATTTTTTTTTTTGCAACCTGTTTAAATATGTGCAGAAATAACCCACTGTTATTGATCTTGTTATGATTCATTCAGGATAAAACTTGCACAATATAATGCTGTAATATGAGTGTATCAAACCATGCTTTTGTAACTTGTCTTTTGTTAAACAAGCACATATTAGACACCTCGATCTGTGTTCTTTCTGTCTACACGACCACATTCAGCCATCGCTCATGGACGATATAAACACACACACATTCATGTACATTTTCTCTGTCTGTCTGGCATGACTATGTGCTGTCCACCCCCAAAACAATAAATAGTCATTTGAATAAAACTGAACCTGTAAAAAAGAAATCATACATTTAATAAATTAATTACAATTTAGTATTGAGTAAATGAGTTAGTAATTATTGTAGAATGCCAAGTAAACAATTTTTCAGCTATTCATGCAGGGCTCCCACTACTTTGAAATCAGAGGGAGAAGTGACTTCTCTTTCAGGTGCTGACAAAAGAGAAGTGAGAGACAATAGGGAGAAGTCAAAATATTTCTCTAATTGTACCACTTTTCACATTCGCAGGGCATTATCGTGGCATTCGTATGTTATAATGTACTTGTTATGCATTAAGGTATATACAGTAGTTGTTTAATTCCTTGTTTTTGTTAGCATATCATCTCTCTGATTTACATACATTGTATGTCCTTGTATTTGTTTTTTGTTTGTTTGTATTAAATAAACCCTTTTCAGATTCTTTGTTTTGTTTTGCAGATGATAAAGGCACATATATGATAGTCAACTATTGTCCAATAAATAATAAATAAATAAAATTGAATAATAAATTTTATCACAAGCTGTGAAATCGCTAATTATTTAATCAAATTTTAATGAGTGTTTATTATTTACATTGCTTCTCTTTAATCACTGATTGATATTAATTAAGAAACTAATCATATCCACAAAGTTAACAATCCCTTTGGATAGCCGCCATCAAACCCCAAATAAATGAAATGAAACAATACCGACGTTATTTTCCCGAGTACGGATCTGTAGTACAGTTTTTATATTCGTAACTGTTACCTTTCGATTACGTCCCTTTACAATGGCGGTTTCAAAAACGGAAATTTTGTAGTAAAAATATACCAATGTTCTACTGCTAAAACAGTTAAAATTAGCAAAGCGACTTGGTAAAATTACAGGGCGACTTCCACTTCTCTTTGGCACTAGTACAAAGCGAAGTGAGCAGCCACAAGGCGACTTCTTCGCCCTCCAACGTGAGCCCTGTTCATGGCGAGGACAGGTTAACTTTCGATGAGATGAAGTCTGCTATATACTAGACCAAAATGCTTAGCCAGATTTTAATATTGGAACAAAAGTTCACAAGTAGATATGTTGCTCCACTTGGACACATAAGACTGGCTATAAGCCAACAAGTCCTTGCTGTTGCTCTTTACTGCTGCTTGCAGAAAATCGTCAAAATTGAAAGAATGCTTACTTTAATCAATCTTTACATTGCACACACATTTCATGTGATTTGGTTATTATATGAAGTTGAAAAATAATGAACAAAGTCCCATTAATCTGGAATGGCACACACATTTCAAAATTGAAAGGCACCACACATGTATCACTCCTAAGTGTAAGTAATTTTTTTTATTAAGTTTCGCAAAAGCAAACTTGAGGTTACATCAGACATGTGAAAAAAAATGACTATTTTTTATGAACAAAGTCCCATAACTCTACTACAGCAAAACTGAAAATTGTCAAAATAAAAGAACACCATACTTTCATCAATCATAAGGATGTGAAAAAATGTTGTGAAATATGGTCAAAGTAAACTTGGATGGACATACGATAGTATACCACAGTAAGTCTTTGATGGGCATACAAAAAGTACCAATCAGACATACTTCTACCAAATACTGACCGCCTTCAACTAGTTTAAGATTATGTCAGAGGTTGCTCTTTACAATTGACACAAAGGTTAAAACTATTTACAGGTTTCATAAATGAGTATTTAAAGGGAAACTTCGCAAAAAAAATATTTTTTTATATGTTTTTCCTGATGTATAAATATGGATGTTTATATGTATATTAGCGTTTTATTATGTTGGATAAGGGAATGAAATCGATTTTAAAATTCTGTCAACGATACATGGAAGTCGCCATTTTGATAGCATCTCAATACCGAGTATCACGCGACGTCTAAATACCACCACGCCTCAAAACAAGCGTAACAAACCAGGGTCCTCATTCAGTGTCAATATGGCTTGTCAGGTGTACGGTTGTTTAACTCGACAAGGGTATGGCAAAAGCCTATTTTGTTTTCCTGACCCCGTGAAAAAGAAAGAGCTCTACTTGACTTGGCTGACCAACCTCAGCATAGAAGACAGCTTCACCAGTGATAAGCACACGTTGGTTTGCGAATACCATTTCGAAACTTGTTTCGAAGGAAACTTGATGGTAATTCTTTTTATTTTTCTTATTATTCTAAATATATGAATTTATTACACAATCACTTTTTGCACATTTACATTTTGCTTCTATAGATTATGGCAAAACAAATGAATCGGGGGGAAAGGTTCGTCTTTAATGAGACACATTCACAAAAGATTTTTTTCAAAAATTGAAGAACTACGTAATTAAATTAAAAAAAGAACGGACATCGGAACAATGCCCTGAATTCGTTAAAAAAAAAATAATCAAAAAAGGCCTATACTACGGGGCAAAATTGTTTTAATGACATTATTCAGTAAGATTGCACTTTGTAATCGATCGTTCATGCACTACAATAAAGATACACATAAGCTAAAAGCACAGAAAGTTACAGGGTAGGAAGCCATACAATTGAGAGGATTATGTAAGCATAAAATTTGTAATAGTTTTCATTTGACAATTACAGACGATGAGTATTATAAATACTTTTAAAGTTTATTATACAAAACTTCAGGGTACATCTCTTACGTAATATAATAATTTGTTTATGATAATACAATATTCGTATTCGCCAACAGTAAAAAGATTAATCTGTTTTCATAACGGTTATTTCTGATTTGAAGAAAGCGTAACATATAATATGTCTCTGCGTAAAGAAAACATTTTTTGTTTATTTTAATCACGTCTTTCGAACTGGCGGACCCTTCTGATTAATCTTAGAATAGTCATAAAAAAATTGGTTCTGTTTATAAGGAAAAATTGCATACGAATGGTTTTTTGTCTATTTTGCAAGAAGAATTTCTACCCTGCCCTGTTCACCCTGCTTTATTTCATAATTTTGGTTGTTGCTACATCCTTCTGATGGGGCACAAAAAAATCAAGATAAAAATGAACAATTCAATATAGCTTACGATCAATGGTAATCTTAAGATTTTTTGTGAAAATAGCCCATGAATCATTGCTGCATTAGGTGCAGATCCAGCAGTTTTGAAAACGGGGTGCCAGGCTCTTGTTTGCCAATTTTTACCCAATTTATACAAGAATTTTACTCAATTGTCGAACACCCCCTTGATCCGGCAGTGTGCATTAATATGCACCCATTCCTAATGTATACTTCAACGTGATCAGGGTCGTGTATTTTGATCACCTATTAGAACCTTTAAAATGTGCATTGCATCTGCTATTCTAGTCATGGGTAGCGTAATTTTTTTTCATTTCATTTTCTGTTCTTATTATGTTTTTGTCTATTTGACTTGTGTACGTTGTTTGTATATATTCCTTGTACATGCCTTCAACCCTTAGGGGAAAATTGAGCATTAATAAAGTTAGTTAGTTAACGGGTCACAAAATGTGCATTGGGTTTCTGATTATTGCCAAATATTGTGACACATGTATTTGGGTCTAGGACAGTAGCCCCCCGGACAATAGCCCCCCTAGGACAATAGCCCCCCATCCCCCAATTTTTTTATTTCATTTTTATGAGAAATAAATATGCATAAACTCAGATTAAATTATTCAAATTACTTTTAAGTTGGATTTTCTTCTTTGTATATTAATCAAAGGGGTTTGAATCGCTTTCAGAGGTCACACAGCCTATATACCATATATATATATATACTAACGTTAGTATATATGGTATATAGGCCGCGTGACCTCTATGAAAGCGATTCAAGCTATATATGGTATATAGGCCGTGTGACCTCTATGAAAGTGGTTCAAGCCCCTGTGATATTAATCATCAAAAGGATTATACAGCTTGGACAAGCTATGATAAAAATAACTTTCTCTTATTATTTATACACTAAATTGCAATATCATTTATAGATATTTTATTTTTAGATAGAGTTTAATGATTTCCCAATTAAGTTTAATTACCTTACAAAATTGGTCTTCAAAGAAAAATTATAAAAAGAAATTTGATTAAACAATGATCAAAGCTAAGTACAAAGGTTAATAATTAAAAAGAATTTTGAGAAAAAATGATTGCAAACTAAGTACAAGCTTAGAACTGGCTTAAATAGGAGTGTATTTTGAAGTGAAAGTATAGTAGTGCAATGGAGTTCATAGAGTCAGAAAGGGGTAATCAGAAACTAAATATAAAACTGAAAAAAAATTGTGGGGGGCAATTATCCTAGGGGGGCTATTGTCCTAGGGTGGCAATTGTCCGGGGGGCTATTGTCCAGGGGGCTATTGTCCTGCTCCCCATGTATTCAGGTATTCGGTCAGAGGCCCGTCGACCGGATGTAAAATGACACTTGTATATTCTGCCTGGCGATTTCCTGTGTGGACCTAAACTCATTACGCAATATTAGGTAGTGAACCGGTGTGAATGTACCTGTCGTTTTCAGAATGAAGATAAAAATAAGTAAATCTCGCATTTCACTTCTTACTTCAGGAATTATTTGTCTTAATTTATTGAAGAATTAAATATTTAAAATTAAAATATGGTCTCTCGCTTCTGAAAATACATGAAAAATATAAGAAATATATTTTTCGCATAATATTTTACGCTTCGCTCATCAAAAATGACAAACAAAAAAAGGAAAAGAAATTAACATTTTTAAATCACTTGCTCGCTCTGGACAACGTTTTTAGCACAAAATCCGAAGAACAAGAAGTAAATCTGGTGTGGCCTAATCTCTTTTCAATTTTTGACTGCCCTTCATTTGTTTATACCGCTCATGATCATGATCTCTTCCGAACTTTGTCTAAATGAATATCAGTGGATATCAAAATTATAGGTCAAGTTTGCTTACAGGGTTCCGAGCTGAAAAAATCATATATTTAGGTTTTGTGCCTTTTGGGGGTCACTGAGCAAAGAGTTTTTTTTCTTTAAACACTACCTTTGTAAACTACAATAAACCGAATATGCTTAAACATATTTTATTAAATAAATAAATAAATAGAATATTGTATATAATTGAAATCTTCATATTAGTTACAGTTTAATTATGTCCATTTTATTTTAAACTAGTCAGAATCTGATATATCACTTTCACATGCACACTCTTTAAAACCTTCATAATTTCCATCTGGTGACGGAAACTCTTCCCTTATAGTTTTGACAACGCAGGCTGGTAGGGTCACTCTGTATTTCTTGCCAAGTGGTTGACCTTTTCTGACCCAACAAACAAACTGACGATAAGCCATGAGTCTACTCTGTTGGTTAGTTAACACATCTGGAGCTCTTCCTCTGTGACGTTTGTACCTCAAAAAACTAATATAGCTTGTTTCAAGCACAACAGGGTTGAGACAAACTGTTCTAAAGTTGGTGTTATAGGTAATGCAGTCACTGGGTTCCAATTGACCATCAAACAATGAAAATTCATGGCAGCACAGGCATTCTGACGGCAAAGGTAGTGAAATGCATATTGAGCATGAGTACCAATTTGTGTCGTTCTGATGTGGGTTGTTCTCGCTTTCCCAACATTGGGCACTCGCTGCCTCTTCCATTTGTCTGAGTTCTTCTTCCGTATATTCTGGTTCAAGTTGGTAACCAAACTCTCCATAGTCATCGAAATCTACATCACTTTCCGTACCTGAGCTTGACATATTTAAGCTATAACTAAAACGTTAATTTCGGTGATTATATAGAAATGTTCCCAAACAAACAACATGCGTTGAACAAAAGAAAAGTAAAGAAATATTGATTGAGTAAAATCATAATCATTTGATTAAATTAAATTAATTAAAACATCTTTTATGAACACCGACTGTTAAAATAATGATTGAGTAAAATCATAATCCTTTGATTAAAATTAAATTAATTAAAACATCTTTTATGAACACCGACTGTTAAAATAAAGATTGAGTAAAATCATAATCCTTTGATTAAAATTAAATTAATTAAAACATCTTTTATGAACACCGACTGTTAAAATAATGATTAAGTAAAATCATAATCCTTTGATTAAAATTAAATTAATTAAAACATCTTTTATGAACACCGACTGTTAAAATAATGATTGAGTAAAATCATAATCATTTTTTTTATATTGTTAAAAGAAAAATTCATTTCTAAATGTTTAGGCCTCCTAAATCATTTTATCTAAAATTAAAATTAAAACATCTTTTATGAACATCGATCGTTAAATTATTATGATGAGACAGCTATATATAGTTAGGCCAATTTGGCACCTCTCATAATGAAAAATTATAATTTCAAGGATGGTGTATACTTTTTAATCATCTAAAACATAAATTGTTCCTGTTATTTCAACATTATATTTATTCTAATGTTTTAAGAATATTTTATCTTTAATAGATAATAAACAATCTACCAACTCATCTTGGAAAGCAAATAGTGTGTATTCAAATTCCCATTTTATTAATCCGGTCACCTTGAATTTTACACCTGTATAATTTTACCCTCCGGCTAGAAAACACCCAAGCGGACATCTACATGCGGAGATCAAAACAACAGTAAACAGCATGCCGAATAATGATTATAAAAAAGGGATTAAAACAGAATCTAGAAATCAATACACAAGTTACGCGTTGTCAAAATTATCCATTATATTTTTCAGCACATTAGCAGTAAAACAAAATGAACATAATTGTAAAAGGGATCCGATATATAGCGAATATAGGTGACTGTTGTAAAACACTCTTTCCGTTGTAAATATAAAGGAAATGATACATTTTGTTTATTTAAAATAGTTGTTTGTCAAAAAGGTATGTAGCTGTTCACTTCAGTATTTAATTTTCCAACGGTTATTAGATTTAAATTACAGTCCTCTGAGCGCTTTAAATGAAGCGAATTTAACATCAGCGACCCAGACTTTAAATTTCAATCCCACAATGCATTATCAGGTTAAAACGTCACAGCCTGGTTGAAAAATTAGAAATTAAAATTACAAATTTGCGATTTGCTTCGTTATTTGTGGAAATATGTCGATAAAACTTTGTGAATATGTATTATATATCACCGGGAACATATTTAGCTAACATGCAAAAAATCGTGAAGTTTCCCTTTAATAGAGTAGACAGCAGCTTGGAATGTTTGAACCAAGCGAATCACAACTATTGGCTATGGCAGCCGATTCCAGTCAGATATCGTACAAGGGAAAAACGGTTCTTGTCTTTGTTAACTATTACAAGGAGGGATAACGAAAGATGAGGAATGCATGTTCCCCTGATACATGTAGTCCAGAAAATATTGTACATATACAGGTGTATTATGTAAATATACAGGAGTACTTACATTATGTACATTAAATACTGTTCATTCATTGCTCTTCATATGCATAACCAATTAATGTTGTCTCTCTAGAAAAAATAGACACAATTTACATTTAAAAATCAAATAATACAAAGGCAAAAACAAATTAATAAACATTATTATACATTCAAGACCTGTTAGGAAGTCTATAGGAAAAGCCAATTAGCAGTTAGTTATTGTATGCTTCATTTTTTTGGTGGTGTCTGTGTTGCTTCATCCTTTTAGTTTTCTTTGTTGTGTTTTTTTATTTTATTTTGTTATTCTTCGTCCTGTGTCTTGTGTGCCCAATATTGCCAGTGTCTTTGGATTGTCCACTCTTGATTGTCCCTTCAATTTTCTCTCATGTTTATTATCTCGACTAAATGAGGTGATTGTATGTTGGTTGAATCTACCAATGTCAACATTGTCTGTCTTCACTAAGAAGTTGGGAGTTTATTTCCCCAATAGTGGCGATCTTTACTAAGATAAGTTTGTCACTTGCAGAAGATTTATGTACTCTGGTTTCCTCCACTGATTAAACTGGTCACCACCTGACCTCATAAGTAACAAATACTAATGAAAAAGGCATTATATACAAATAGTCCAATCTATTATTGTTTATCAGTATAAAAACTATAGAAATATGTTAGTCTTTCAACAAACATGGAATATTTTACAATTTAACTACAGTGTACTGGTACTACAAGAAAGTATTAGTCAGTAAAAAAAACTGCATAACTTTGTGATGTAGGAAGAGTCATTATAACTATTTAAATATCAAAGAACTCACTGTGTAGGCAGTTGGTAAGATGCTTGACCTCTGAAAAAGAATGAAAAAATCTAGTTTTATAAGCATTGTGTTATGGTAGTTTTGTGTAGTTTTAAGCTAGCCAGGTAAATAACATATAATGTAAATAAGTGTAATAACCTTCCAATCATAATTATCTCGGTAGTTTCAGTAGTCCCCCTCTTATAAGACCACTCCCATCATTGTACTATTGTCCTTATATTGTATATTTCAAAATTTAGGGTCTAGGACAATAGCCCCTGGTCAATTGCCCCCCATCCCCCAATTTTTTATATTTTTTATTTCATTTTTTTATTTGAAAACATTTTTTTTTAAATGAGAAATAAATATGCATAAACTCAGATTAAAGTATTCAAATTACTTTTAAGTTGGATTTTTTTCTTTGTATATTAATCATCAAAAGGATTATACAGCTTGGACAAGCTATGATAAAAATAACTTTCTCTTATTATTTTTAGATAGAGCTTAATGATTTTTCCAATTAAGTTTAATTACCCTACAAAATTGGTCTTCAAAGAAAATTTATGAAAAGGAATTTGATTAAACAATGATCAAAGCTAAGTACAAAGGTTAACTAGAACTGTGAGTGACCTCACTGAGTGATACCCCCCGCTTGCAATACTATGATGTTCAAACTTTGGAATACAGGTATATTAGCAAGTTACCTATGAAAAATGAACAGATATGGAGTTATGTCAAGGAGACAACATCTCATCTCCAAAATAAACTAACCAAGAACATACATCTAGAGGTTGCCACAAGTACACGACCCCCCTTTTCGTGAAAGTATAAGTTGAATTATCTCCCCTTCTAAATTTTAGACAGCAACGGTATTCCTTCATGCACATCTGCAGGTTGAGTACTACAACTGTGTAAAGTTTCATAAAAATTCAATAAGCAGTTTAGTAGGAGTTGCGCTTACAAGGTACATGCCCCCCCCTTTTCGTGAAAATATAAGTTGAATTAACTCCCCTTTTAAATTTTGGACAGCAACCATATTCCTTCATGCACATCTGCAGGTAGTGTACTACAAAAGTGTTAAGTTTCATAAAAATTCAATAAGCAGTTTAGTAGGAGTTGCACTTACAAGGTACATGCCCCCCCCCCCCCCCTTTTCGTGAAAATATAAGTTGAATTATCTCCCCTTTTAAATTTTGGACAGCAACCATATTCCTTCATGCACATCTGCAGGTAGTGTACTACAAATGTGTAAAGTTTCATAAAAATTCAATAAGCAGCTTAGTAGGAGCTGCACTTACAAGGTACATGCTCCCCCCCTTTTCGTGAAAGTATAAGTTGAATTGTCTCCCATTCTAAATTTTGGACAGCAACCATATTCCTTCATGCACATCTGCAGGTAGTGTACTACAAATGTGTAAAGTTTCATAAAAATCCAATAAGCGGTTTAGGAGGAGTTGCGCTTACAAGGTACATGGACGGACGGACAGGGTGATTCCTATATACCCCACCAAACTTTGTTTGCGGGGGGTATAATAATTAAAAAGAAATTGAGAAAAAATGATTGCAAGCTAAGTACAAGCTTAGAACTGGCTTAAATATGAGTGTATTTTGAAGTGAAAGTATAGTAGTGCAATGGAGTTCATAGAGTCAGAAAGGGGTAATCAGAAACTAAAAATAAAACTGAAAACAATTTGTGGGGGGCAATTGTCCGGCTCCCCAAAATTTACTCTAGTTACAAATTATTTCACTATTTTTTTTTTATTTCAACCCTTTATAATTGTTACAATAGCAACACAATGATATCAATTCAGTACTTACAACACCAAGTTTTCATCAAATGTCATAATTTTTTCTGCACTTGATACAGCACTGCAATCAGACAAAAAGATTCCATCAATTAAATGTCTTTAAAAGAAAGGTAAACAAAAATGTCAAATATAAAGAACACAGTTGTTTGTTTTTGACATTGTCTATGCTAGAAATATTTGTGTCCAGTGAGTGAGCGAGAAGGTGATTGTTGTTTTATGCCAATTGAACAATTTATCAGCTATATCATGATGTCCGCTTTGTACTAGACCAATATATTTAGTTAGATTTTTAGTGCTAACTCACTGAAACAACAGTGCATGGGAAGACATGTCACTCCACTCGGACACATTATCCTGATTCCAAGCCAACCACTCGTTAATGTTGAGTGCTTAGTAGATAAGCAGCAAATACCAATTTCAGTCATTGGTTTGACCTGACCTGGGCTTGAACTACTGCCATCAATGCAACCACGCTAACCATAAAACCATTGATGCGGTCTTTTGAAATTGTATATGCTAGAAATATTTGTGTCCATTTACCCTTTTAAATCTGGCTGATAACAATACATATACATGCAACCGCATCAGTGGCATAATGGTTAGCGTGCTGGCCTCGAGTGCGATGGATTGTGGGTTCGAGTCACAGTCGTGTCAAACCAGACTATTTAAATGGTATTTGTTGTTTCTCCACTGCAGCATTAAGGAGTAATAGCAAAGACTGGTCGGAATCAGAATAATGTGTCCGAGTGGAGCGACATGTCTATCCACAGACTGTAGTTTCAGTGAGCTAGCACTATAAAAACCCACCTCAGCGTGTTGGTCTAGAACAAAGTGGAGGTTCATCATCATCTAATTGAAAATTAACTTGTTCTCGCCATGATATAGCTGAAAAATTGCTGAATTGGTATTAAACAACAATCACTCACTCAATACATATGCAAGTAAAAATGCTAAAAAACTTATTTTAATATATAAATTCTTATTACAGAATTCTACAGAAAGCATTGAGATTATCATGTCTATCTTATTTCCTGAGGAGTGTCATATGCAAAAAGAAGATGACATAAAAAGAGGCTGTAATATTATCTTGATTTTCTGTATGCATCTTGGGTAATATTACAACCTCTTGATGAATATGCTGGCATTTTACATGGTATATCACTTTCAATAATAAAGCTGCACAAGCAAATGTTCTATTTGCATATTAAGAAACTATAGCTTTAAACCCTGCAAGTCCATATATCTTGAACTAAATCTAACCTTTAATTGTACAATGTCGTAAAAACTATAAAAAAAAACCCCAAAAAACCCAACACTTATTCAAAAGTACAGATGTGATGAATAGTCACATCTGTGGACAGAATATTTACAGCTTGTGCAGCAAGATTCTTATAAGATGTAAACTTTCTTCTACAATTGTAATGGTCCAGTTTTACTTGTGTACATGTGGCTTCAATGTTTGTTTACTAAGATGTGTTTTCATTACAACCAGTTCAAACATACAATTGTATTGCCAGGTCATTTCCTTGTAATTCACAATAATTAAAAACACTTACTTTGCTTTAGCATGTGTAAGTATATGTGACTTTAGATTTGTTGACTGTGCAAACTTTTTATTACAGCCATCAAATGGACAAACATATGGCCGATCTCCCGTGTGTATTCTGACGTGTGTTCGTAAATTGAAATCCAATGAAAATCTTTTCCCACAGCCTTCAAATGTACACTGCAATAGTAAAAACAATAGTTATTGTACTTAAAATGTACACTGCAACAGTAAAAACAATAGGTATTGTACATAAAATGTATACTGCAATAGTAAAAAATTAGTTATTGTACTTCAAATGTACACTGTAATAGTAAAAACAATAGTTATTGTACTTCAAATGTACACTGGCTGCAATAGTAAATGTACACAACAATAGTCAAATATTCATTAATAAATAACGACAATGTTAATTTCATCTGCCTTAAATATGGCACCCGTAATGTCATTATGAAGTTCCAAATCTCCAAAACCAATTATGGAAAAAGTGATGCTCAAGTTTAAATAGTAATCAGTTGAAATGTCTTAAGGATTAACTTATTATGTTATTCTTGATATGGCCACCATTCATTTATGTTGTTTATTAGTAATACCCACAGATACATACTGTCAAAGCCCTAAGACTTAACTACCAATAAAACTATATACAGTGAAACCTGTCTAAACCGAGCCCCCCATGGACCAACTTTTGTGTTCGGAATAGACAGATGTTCAGTTTATAGCAAAGATATCATATATTGGGATTTTATTTATTGTTCGGTTTATACAGGATTCTGGTTTATTCAGGGGTTTTGACAGGTTTCAGTTTATAATAACATTGTAGGTATTCTTACCTGGAAGGGTTTTTCTCCTGTGTGTACTGTTTATAATAACATTGTAGGTATTCTAACCTGGAAGGGTTTTTCTCCTGTGTGTACTGTTTATAATAACATTGTAGGTATTCTAACCTGGAAGGGTTTTTCTCCTGTGTGTACTGTTTATAATAACATTGTAGGTATTCTAACCTGGAAGGGTTTTTCTCCTGTGTGTACTGTTTATAATAACATTGTAGGTATACTAACCTGGAAGGGTTTTTCTCCTGTGTGTACTGTTTATAATAACATTGTAGGTATACTAACCTGGAAGGGTTTTTCTCCTGTGTGTACTGTTTATAATAACATTGTAGGTATACTAACCTGGAAGGGTTTTTCTCCTGTGTGTACTGTTTATAATAACATTGTAGGTATACTAACCTGGAAGGGTTTTTCTCCTGTGTGTACTGTTTATAATAACACTGTAGGTATACTAACCTGGAAGGGTTTTTCTCCTGTGTGTACTGTTTATAATAACATTGTAGGTATACTAACCTGGAAGGGTTTTTCTCCTGTGTGTACTAACTGATGTCGTTTTAACTTTGAACTTTCTACAAAAGCTTTACCACATTCTGCACAGACATGTACTCTTGGTCCATGCGTATGAAGATGTTTACGCATGGCTGAATTGTCACGAAACATCTTATTGCAACCCTGTAATGTAATTTTTTTTTTAATAATGGATAAATACATAAATAAATGTACCAGTGAGCCTAATACCATCCAGTTTTATGTATCAACATCGTGCTGACTAATCTTGTCAAAAATTGTCACATACAATAACAGAACAGATTATGGGTGCTTAACACCACTTTCAATCAATAATATTTCACTTGTTATGGTCTTTTTTGTGTTCAATGATTTGAGGTGATAATAGGTTGTTGGTTTGTTGTTGATATTGGTGATAATTAGTGGTGTACCGATCATCGAAAACATCGACTAATCAGTCGGACGTCATCATACGATCCGATGATCGATTCTTAAACCTTGTGGTCGATTCTGGCTTAACTTTGTTCTTTGGTTGGTTTTTTTTTCTGTCTCCATACTGACAAAAATATTGCAGTTTTATCCCAGCTGGTTTTTTTGCCTTCATACTGACAAACATCTGGCAATTTTGTCCAAGCCTGCTTTTGATACTCAGTCAATACACATATTTGGACTAGTCTATTATTTATCTACTTCCTGGAATAGTCCATTTTATATCAGGTGTTACATATATGGAAAACAATCTTTTGTTTTGTTCTAAGTTAATGTTTACAAATGGAAAAATTGTAGTTTGTAATTATATTATTTGATTTTATTCAAATCTTTACTTTTGTCAAACACATATTTGGACTAATCTATTATTTATCTATCTATATCAGGTGTTACACATATGAAAAACGATCTTTTGTTTTGTTCTATTTTAAAGTTAATGTTTATTAATGGAAAAATTATAGTTTATAAATTTATGATACAATTTTATTCATATCTTTACTTTTGTCAATCATACTCTTGATATAAAGAGTATTTGATTAATTATAGTCAGTAAATACATTTAGCAGGCAGTTGTCACCGATGATCGATCATCGATCTTGAAAATGCTACCGATTCCCATCACTATTGATAATGATACCTGTTTTAACTTCCTCCTTTATAAGTCAGTATATCCCAGAGAAAAAAAACAACAATGAGCAGTGGTTGCAGTTGTATGTTGATTACATTATTTTCCATCTATTGAAATAGGTGTACTGGTTGATTGATTGACTGGTGTTTAAAGCCACTTTAGTAGTATTTCAGCTTTATCAATGATTTGTACATATTACCTTTGATCTTTACACGGGACGCTATCTATATAATATCCCTGTTTTCTAATATGATGTCACTTTACCAAATCCTCGATAAACATATTATCATTGATATGCTTTGCTCGAAATGGACTTCTTATTGCATTTCACATCTCAGGCTTCGCTTTCGATGACATTTTTCCGAGAAATTCATTCTCGCAAAAAAAATCAATGATAGTATCTATATCGTGGCGCAGATGTACTGGATATTACCAAAATTGATAAGTCACTTATGGAAGTTACATCATCAATTATCCATGACTATGAAAGTAGAAGACTGAATCATCACTTATTATTAGCAGTACTTTTATATCACTTATAAATCACAAAGGATAGTATTGTACAGAGCTCCAGATAATTTTCAAGTCCAAAGGGTAATTACCCCCTACTTTTGAAAATGATGCGTATTTGCATATTTCCTTTGCACTGTTGTACTCTCTACTTCAGAAAAGATTGCTTACATGTACACTTTTAAGATTATGCTTGACACAAATGTTATTCAATAAATGCAGGATGCAAGTGAAATGTATATCTCTGTTTAATTTGACACGATTGTGTCATGTTTATTAATAAAATGTTGTAAATATTTTGTTTTTTGCTCGTCGACTACGGCAGTTTTCACAGCCGTGTTGATAATGTCATCAATGATACCTTAACTATACTGTTACTAGACACAGATGAAACTGTCAGGAACTTAAATATATAATTTTCCGTAGCGCACTTATTCATGTTCTTGCTCATTTTCAACGAACAACGTGTTCCCAAATTTACTTTTGTTTTAGTTCTTACTTATTACGTAAACCGCATTTATTTGTAATATTGACTGCGATTGGATGATTTATCGTAAACATCCAATCAGTTCTCTTTTGACATCGATGCTTAGAAAGGCAAGCATTCTGTACCCCTCGGATGTATACGCTCTCTCCTTCGAAAAGTATAAAGAGAAGTAATTACGGGGAATTTCTCAAAGACAAAAATGTATTGTTATGTACAAGAATGCTCCGAATTTGGAAAGTTTGCTTACACAGCAATATGTATGCATAATGTGTACACTCTGATCTGCTAATACATGCGTTTTTACTCGTTTTCATAGCGTAAAAAACGCAAATACGCAGCTTATCTGGAGCTCTGTTGTATGATAATAAAAAAGTTAACTACACAAAAAAATGTTGTTTACCTTGTGTGGACAAGGAACTGTTCTGGGTACATCATCAGCTGGCTTTCTAGGCTTTATTCTACAATAATTGAAAAATGCATGATTACAATCTTTGAAAGATATTTAAGAGTATGAAAATTATGGTGTTTAATGCCACTCTCAACAATATTTCAGTTATTTCGTGGTGGTCAGTTTTATTGGTGGAGGAAATCGGAGAACCAGAGTATCCAGAGAAAACAACAGACCTCCCGCAAGTCATTGACAAACTTTATCACATAATGTTTTATCAAGTACACCTCAACGGTACTACATGTAAATAAAATGTGTATAGTACACCAAACATTTAATTTTGAAAAAAATATTATATAAATATATATATATGTATATCTATTCGAACAATACGTTTTCCTTTAGCTGTTTAATCTAGATAGGTTTTCTATTTAATTAAATATACAATTACCAAAGAAAATGGAAGATTCATCCCGCAGCAAATCATGCACAAGTATAAAATTATGAAATCAATGTCTGATTTTTCATCAATAAATTCAAAAAGGTCACTATTCAAAGCTATAAAGGACAATTTCCTAAAATGATGAAGATGATACAAGCACATGCAGACATTTTAGAACATGGGTTTCTGTGTTAAGATGATAAATATGTTTAACTAATCACTATCCGAAAATGCTTCTTTTTTTTCTTTTTTAAAGTAAAAGGATCCTTATTTTTCTGAGGTTTTGTCTACAGGCACATATTTTTTCTGCTTCATTTTGAAATTTCATTAAAATAGTACAATTGAAATTTTAAATGTTCAAATGCGCTTAGTTGTAATCTAAAATGTATTTTCACTACATAATTTAGTGATCACAAAATAACTACCAACCTTAATTGTTAGTGCACACCCTAAAGTTTTGTTCTTAAACTTAAAACTAAAAAAAAAAGAGTTTTTCCTCCTTACCTACCCTATTCCCCCTCCCCCCCCCCCCCCAAATCTTAGTGGAAACACAGTTTCAACCAAAAATGATTAAAAAAAAGTCAGGTCACAACAAAATGATGTCTAGTTCCTTTGATTTCATGTACTCAAAAAATTAAAATTGAAGTAAATTTTGTTTCCACATTTTTATTTTTATTTCTGAAAATTGTGGAATTTGTATTTTTATTTAATAGCTTTTTTTTAGTAATAAAAATCTTGTTTTTAATTAATTTATTGGAGAATCTATCAAATGGGAGGGAATAACAAGACATTTTCCCACTAAATGTAAAGATATGAAAATATTCTTTGTTAAAAATCTGAAGAACTAGAAATCAGTTTGATGTTGCCTAAAGTTTGGTTATTCCTTCCTATTATTTTGAATAAATACCTTGAGTGCTGTAGCAACTGCATGTCTCTAGGCTGGAGACTGAAATTGAGAACAAATGGATTTCTTTTATTGAATGTCAAAATTTCTCAATTTCATTTTTTTTAATTAATACCGGTAGAAATATTTAAATTACAACATTAATTTGCAAAAATATCATATGTAATTTACTTCCCCAAGCTCATTTATTATGGAAGCATACCGGTAGTAGCATCTCATTTTTTTCTACCCATCTTTAAAGACTAATCCTTACACATACACATTTCAATAATACCACTCCACAATAGGGTGCAATTTATTCAAATAAGTTTTGAGGGACTTATATGTTATCATGAATGTAAACAGATATGATTGTTGTTCTTCACTTTACAGTCACATTGAAATTGCATCGATTATATATGACTATAAAATCTTTGTCTGTGTTCACTGTTCTGTCAGTTTTCGTGAATCCTCTTCAGGTTTATCGAGAAAAGGTCTTGCTACACTACATGTAAGAAAACAGAGAATGTAAAAACAACAACAGAAATATACCTTGATTGATTGAATCCTGCAGAGATCCTTGCAACTTGCCTAGATGAGTACTGGACTCACCATTATCAGTTGGGGTTACAAAATTTAGATTTTTACAATGGTGGGACTCTCCAAAATATTCAGAAATGTCTTCTAGACTCGTCAAAATGAATTGCTACAAGTATCCCTGATTACTGTTTAACATCAATTGAGCAGTATTACAGATATATTCATGATGTGAATAAGTTTACAAAATATAAATCTTGTAAGTTAAAGGTAATGTTGGGGTGGGCCCACAATTATATACCAGGTAATCAATCGATGTATCCAAGACTACTACCTGTAGTTATGCCCCTTCCACTGTATATACATCCATTTAATAACTTAAGAATTTATACACAAGGTCAGGGACTGTAAAAGAAATACTAAGTTTGATTTCTAAGTTTTCCTGTTTTTCTGTTCTGAAGTAATGCCCCTGTTTATTTTAGCTCAAAGATGGCCATTGGGGCATCAGTGTTCTATGGATACATTCTTCCATTTTTACAAGAAAAAGTGACATAACTGGACACTCAAGATCTTTGATGGATTCAATTCAACAGTCACTACCTCAAATAATTATATAGTTTCAAATATATGAATCTGCACAACTAGTTGGCAAGATTGTTACTGAAGACTAATATCATTGCAGTTTTAACAGGATTACAGACCCCTCCTCCCAAACATAACATTTAATTTCACAAATTCATCTGTAAATTATCATATATACAGGTATATGGAAGAGACATGGGTGATATTTCTTCTCTTTTTCTCTCCATTACTAGTAAACCTAACAAGTGTGTAAAATTTTAAGTGCAATTGTATTGTTAGTTAAAACTGTAAAAAAAAATGTTAGAACAACAGTGATTTGTTGAGTTACTACAGCACTCAGATAAATAATCTGTAAATATCAACGTAACCTATATTTACTGTTGAAAATTAGGTCACAATGATCATCAAGTAGTCATTACATGGGTGTTTAATATCACAGATCTATTTACAGCAAATTATTATCATGCAATGAAAATGTTAATTTAAGTGATCATCCACAAAACCACATGATGTAAAAAAAAGATTATATGTGTTTTACATCAAATTCAGTCTTCGTGCTAACCCACTTGCCAGAAGCCCAGGACAAGTAAAAAATAGATTCAGACTAGTGAAAATTATAAAAGAATTTGTTTGAATAAATTTTTTTTCCTTCTAAATTTGGCTTTTGGGCAAGTAGGTGAAAAAAAATACTTTTGGGTCATTCTAATTAAAATGAGATGCTTGTTAGATCTTTAATTAGCTTTATACTAACATATAAATATTGATAGATGAATGAAAGATTACCTAACATATGAAATGTATATATAACCCATAAAGTTTCAGATGTTAGTGTAATATCGCCTTAAAACTCCAACAAACATCCAATTTTAATATGATTGCTTTTAGGATGATCACTGTGCTGTAAGCTGTGCATGAGATGAAAGTGAAATAACTAAAAACATGCAAAAATAAAAATAATGAAAGACATGTTTCCATCTAGAAAAATATTTTCAGAAAAAAAAAGGAATAAACATACAATTTGTATACTCAGGCCAAAAAAAAATATGTGTGTTTACGGTCACCCGACCTACCCTAATTTTTGCTAGCGACCCTATGCATTTTTACACAGAATTCGGATAACCATTTTTGTTGTTTAACCAGCAGCAATGTTTTATTTATTCAACTGCTAGTTTTTTGTCGAAATTGAGAGCAAAGAAGGTAGAAAAACTGCATAATTCGTCATTTTACCGGAATTTTCGAAAATTAAATACCGGAATCTGATTCCGGAACCGGGAACGACTATTTCCGGTTTTGTCGATAATAAAAAAAAAAAAAAAAAAAAAAAATTAATCCCGACCGACCGACCCTAGATTTTTTTGACATGTGACAGTAAACACACATATATTTTTTTTTGGCCTCATTAGTATAGTATTATAGTTCAAAACATCAGCAATTCATTGAGAAAACAGGGTTCAACTGTAAATGAAAGTTATTCTTAAAGGCTAGTAGACTATATTTAAACCTGTTTTTAAAACCAGTATATTGTTTACAATTACATATGTACAATGTACACATTTTTTTTCTTTGTTTTTCAACAAAAAGGCCACATATAATTGTATCTATAGCACTTATATTAGAGATACTCATCCAGGAGAGTCCTAGAATCTTCGAGTTTGTATTTGGGACTAACCATTTTGTTTAAAAAACAAAGAATGTACTAGGGAGACAGGCTCGTAACATTTTAGAACTTTGGAACACATCAAAATTTTGTCATGCAAGGATTTCTGTATACAAATGTAATATTAAATCAAGGTCTGATGACTTTACCTGGCAAATTCTGCAAGTTGTTTGGGGTCACTAAGATCAAGACCTGGAATTCCACCAGGGGGCAATTTTTTACCAGTCATATATTCTGTAAAATCTGCATCTGTTTCTGACACTTCATCTTCTAATTTTATTTTATCATCCCCACCTATAAGTAAAATACATCAATATAACAGTGTGAAGAAATATCAACTTATTTTTTTTTATGATGAGGCAATAAATTTACTAATACATGTATTACAACAGTAAGGATAATTTATTTTGGCAAAGACACTTTGTGCAATGGCACAGATACTACATTTTGTACTTACAAACTTGGATAGTTACTTAGAAAGGAAACAAAGGCAATGATAACTAGAATTGCCATTGCAAAGCAATAACGGACGTCACCCCACCCCATTATTTTGGTACCTCGGTTTCCATGGTAACGCCATTTTGAATTCGATCAACATGCCAAAAGCTTCCACACACTATGGTGAATATTCCTATGATGTTTCATGAAGCTTGATGAAAGAAATCAAAAAATATTTAAAATCCCCCTTTTTTTAATTCCATAGCAACTGCGGCAAAGTTTGTCCTACCGATTCCAATTTTTTTGGCTTATCTCGTTCCACTAGATGTGGATGTGACAGGATACATTACTGCAAAAATTTGTGAACTTTGGAGTGAATCTAACATTTTTTGCACCTTGGTTACCATTTTGAATTTTTTCAACCCCCCCCAAAAGCTGCCACACTACGGTGGATATTCCTACAAAGGAATCCCAAATTTTTTTTAATCCCCCCTTTTTTGTTTCCATGGCAACTGCGGCAAAGTTTGTCCAACCGATTCTTTTGGCTTATCTCGTTCCACTAGATGTGGATGTTGTTCCTATCAAGTTTCATCAATTTCTGTAACATTCCTACGACGTTTCATGAAGTTTGATGAAAGAAATCAATTTTTTTCAAATACCCTTTTTTTTATTTCCATGGCAACAGTCAACTGCGGCAAAGTTTGTCCTACCCGTACCGAATCCGATTTTTTTGGCATATTTCGTTCCACTAGATGTGGATGTGACGGGAAACATTACTGCAAAACTTTGTGAAATTTGGAGTGAATTTAACATTTTTTTGCACCTTGGTTACCATAGCAATGGCCACCATTTTGAATTTTTCAAACCCCCCTAAAAGCTGCCACACACTATGGTGGGTATTCCTACAAAGTTTCATGAAGTTTGATGAAAGGAATCCAAATTTTTTTTTGTCTCCCCTTTTTTGTTTCCATGGCAACTGCGGCAAAGTTTGTCCAACCGATTCCAATTTTTTTGGCTTATCATATTCAACTAGATGTGGATGTTGTTCCAATCAAGTTTCATCAATTTCTCTTCGGCGAGTAACCTACTATGATCATTTTTGTGTTTTTCAATTTTTTAGCATTTTGGCCGTTTCCATGGCAACGACAATCAACCCTTAAAAGCACAACTTCACATGCCATATGATATTCCTACAAGGTTTCATAAAGTTTGATCAAGGCAACTCCGAGAAATCGAGCGGACAAAAATGTGTGGAAGAATAATAGTGAAAAAGAAACGTAGAATAGCAAAACGTCATCCGACAGTTGTCGGGGTGACGTAATTAAATAATACATTACAAGTCTGGAAAGTTAAACTGAAAGTAGAAAAAGGTATAGTTCCTCTTCTTCTAAAGAGAGACTGGCCTACAAGTCGATACATTGTTGTACTTCCATTTGGTCCGGAAAAAGATCGTAGTTCGTCGGTCCGACAACAATTTTACCTGTCAGGACCGTCGACATTTGGGAAAGACTGTTAAATTAAATAAATTCTGTAAATATACATATAGTCTGTTTGGTGACTCTGAAAATAGGGAAAAAAAATATTTAAAAATCAGGGATTTGCTTTCTATTGCTCTTTTTAACATTTTAGGCACACATTATTCAATACATATCTGAGTAAAAGTTGTCAAAGAAATAATTCAAATAATAAAACAAATCTCCATAGGGCCCAATACTAATTTTATCAGATTGTAAGTAAAGGAGGCTGCCATTATAATGAACAGCCTTACCTGTTCTTTCCTGTCTGTTGTTATGCTAATTTCAGTCACATGGGAATGCCATATTAGGCTAAAGATTCAAGATGTTTTGAATAATTGATAAACAGTTTGACCATATGATATTTGTTTGTAAACAATTAATAACTGCTGGTCACATGAGACCCTTATATGGACATGTCCCTTGTTATTCACTCATGCTGATTTATAAAAAAAAATTAAATTAACACTTAAAAAAATGATACCAAAATCAAATAAATGTTAATTTCGTTAAAGTATAATTTATATAAATATATAAATTAAATAATATTCTTGTTTAATACTTGTTTTCTTCCAAAGATTAAACAATTCATATACAATGTTAATTTCTTATATGCAAATCAGATAAACATTTTTTTCATGATTTTCTTGCTTCAAATTAGGTTATATAAAGTTTATGTATATTGTAAATAAGTAGTGAAAATGTCTGTGAAAGCTTCTGCTGAAAAAAGGGAATTAATTTTGAAAATTTACAAATATTTTGGGGCCGAAAGTAAACGAAAAGCTCCATTTTATGCATTGATAGAACTGTACAAGCTCTGGACATTAGCCGTTCATTTCTGGATAAGATATTGAAAAAAGAACCTGTGGAACATAATGAAAAATCTGTGAATAAATGCAAAGATTCTTTGGATAGTTTTGATAAAGACTTAATAAGGAGAGTAGTAGTTGGATTTTTTTCGAAAAATGAATATGTTTCAATTAGAAAATTGTGTGTCACTTTGGAGAAAAACCATTCTTTAAAATTGTCAAAATATAAACTTTGGAAAACTTTGCATGAACTTGGTTTTAGATATGCAAAAATAAATGGAAATAAAAAGGCTCTTGTTGAAAGAAAAGACCTTGTTAATTAAAGAATAAATTTTTTACGTACAATTAAACAAAAAAGAAATGAAGGATATAGCATTGTTTACTTGGACGAAACTTGGGTTGATACCCACCATACAGCATCCCATCAGTGGACACCACCTAACCCTTCAGATGCCCGAAAAATTCCCCTTAATAAAGGACAAAGATTCGTAATTTTACATGCAGGATGTAAAACTGGTTTTTTACCTGGATGTGAATTAGTTTTTAAAAATTTAAGCACAGACGGAAGAGATTATCATTCCGAAATGAATTCTGTCATATTTAATAAATGGGTAGAAGAACAGTTAGTTCCCGCACTTCCACCTAAAAGTCTTGTTGTAATGGACAATGTGTCTTACCATAGTGTAATAAAGGAAGGCACCAAAGCACCAACATCAGCTACAAGAAAGGGGGATATGCAAAAGTGGCTCAGACAAAAAAATTCCTTTTGATGGTAAAATGAAAAAAAATGAATTATATGAAATCAATAAACTGAAGAAACCTGAACCAGTTCATAAAACAGATGAATTTTTACGTGGGAAAGGTCATGATGTTTTGCGTCTTCCCCCCATACCATTGTGAATTTAACCATATCGAAATGGTATGGGGGGATGTCAAGGGTTATGTTGGACAGGAAAATAACACTTTTAAAACTAATGATGTAAAGGACTTAATAATAAAAGGATTTAAAACCATAACCCCAGAAAAGTGGACTAACTTTTGTAATCATGTTGAAAACAAAATAGAACCACAATATTGGAAATCTGACCACATTATAGAGGAAATTCCCAAAATCATTATAAATTTAGACAGTGATAGTGACACTGATTCAGACGGGGATGGATCATGACAGTGAGGGTGAAACTACTTATATGTACTGGTCAGAATAAACAACGTTTTCAGGTAATTTTGTTCTTTATTATTAACCTCTATGCACATAAAGGGAATGGGTAGTTTGCATGTACTTTAAATGCTCCACAATCAGTTATGTAATAATGTATCATCATTATTGATTTTTACCTGAACAGGTGTAAATCTAATTTGAATATTGTCCATATTTGGTATGGTCAGTACCTAAACATCTGATATAACATGCTAATGATGAAATCAGCTGACTTGCAGTTTGTTAATACTGACCACATGTTGCTGTTCATTTCAGTAGTACTTACTCCCATGTTTGTTACATGACAAAATGACATAATTTTACAATTAAGTCCTATGCCATGGCAAACTTTTTTAGTCTTTGATGAATTTTTTTTGATAAATTCACCTATAATATGTAATAATAAGTCCTTAATATAAATATAATTAAAAAGAAAATCTGACAACCCGTTGATTTTTTAGGAATTTTTTCCCCTATTTTCAGAGTCACCAAACAGACTATACCATGTATATGTTTTGAATTGGAGCAGGGCAAAATAATGAAGGTTATATTTCGATTCTATATTTATCGACTAAAAACTTGAAGAAAGCAGCATAGATGCAAAATATGGAGTAATCCCCTTTTGTTCACTATGCTTGGCATTCTCCTGCTAGTTTTGAAATTAGCTTTCTACTTATGAAACTGTTGACAGCCCTGAATTATTCAACTCAATTTCATCCAACTTAAAATTTGTTTTTCACAAAATATTAATATACATTTTGTATATCATTTTTGTTTGTTTTTCTCTTTTATTTTGTAATTATTCAATCATCAATTTGTATGATTTTCTCTACATTTATTTTAATCATTCAATGAAAATTTCTAAATATAGAAATCACGTGACATGGTCATGGATGATTGCAAACAAGAAGCCATATTGGCCATTATCGAAGGTCATCTACATTTCCCACTTATATGAAGAATCTAGGCTATAATAAAGATTATTTATCAAAGAGGCATCTTCATATTTGTTAATATTATCAAAATATAACTTTTGCAAGTGCAAACAATCCCGCGTTTCTCCAAAGGAGACGAAAAATAACCGGTCATCTTTGTGCAAATGGCCGCGGTCCGCCATTGCAATTTTCACCCGCCATGTTCTTGCAATGGCTGAATAATATGGCGGCGCCCATGATTTCACTATGGCCGACCACAAAATCAAAACAAACCCCTCAACATGACAAGAAACTCACTGACAGCCCTTCGATTGAATGAAAAAGGGTAAAAATATGTAGGGTGTGTCTGCTCGAACATGCCTTAAACAGACAATGACGTCATTTCTTCCACATACTCGTCATTCCACCTAAAACCAAATTTCTTCGTTTTCCGTGTTTTTGTGGACTAATTTCACAATATAAAACAATTAACATTAAAATAAATGATTGAATCTTTAAATATAAACATTGTACTGACCCGTAGCCCACATAGTTACTGAAAATTCTCCTTCCAAAGTTTTAATTTGAACTTGTTTTTGTTCCCATTTCTTCGAAGATGACGGTGAATCAAAGTTAAATTCTCCAAGCGTTCCGGCGCTAACATAGTTTTTCGAACGTCCTCCTTTCTTTTTATTCCCCTTCCCTCTCCTGTATGTGGAAATTTCTTCTGTACAGACTTCAATTTCAGGAGCAGGGACTGGAATATTGTCAATATACACGAGGTTCGGATCACCAACAACTTCCTCACGAGTTTGTAAAATAATTTCCTCCTGTGCATCTGGCAGTGGTTGTAAGGCTATCATGGGTTGTACTTCGATAGTTTCATCTGTCGTTTCTACTGTCTCTATTGGTACTTCTACAGGGATCGACTCAACCTCAACTTCTTGTATTTCAACTTCCGAACCAATGATGGACGCCATGTTTGATAATGGCGGCTAGTCGAAGTTTTCTTTGCTGGGGGTCTGTAGTTAACTATGTCCTCACGTGATTGAAAATCGTTCAAGTGTAACACTGAAGGTTCGGAGATCATTCGGTTTAAACGACCCGATTGATTAGCAGCTTTCACTTTTAATTCATGGTTAAAATCAGCTGATTACAATGGGTGCCCAAGTTTCTCAAACGGACTATGAATGGGTTTATACAGAAGAACCCCATGCGACTCGCAGAAAAGAAATTTTAGGTAAGAATTTGTGCTTACGTGCATGTCAGTTAATGAGTTATGATAATATGTCACCGGTTTTCATTTTTTATACAGTACAATCTCCCTGACGCTGAGGCTGAGAAAAAAAGTCTTCATAAAATAATATATCCCCTAATTTTTTCTCCGATGATGAATCCAAAAATATTCCCCGTGACGTGTACAGTTTTTTTTAACAAACGAGGAAGTCGTCATGCCGTCATGTATTTTTATGAGGGCTGCCATTGCCATTCTGGCATTGATTGTATCAGGGGATTATAGTATAATGATTGTATTGACTATTGTGATCAGTAATACATGGCGTGGTTGTCGGAGGATAAAATCGTCCGATGGCGATGACAAGAATGGAGAAAGAATGTGTCTTGTTTATTGAGAACAGTTTATTTTAATCAAATTAAAGAAAAGATTTAATGAAGTTGGAGAGTAAGACTAAGACTGAATAGAATAGAATACATTGTATTGCCTAATCATAGGGCCCACATGAGGCATCATTAACAATACAAACATTCATGATTGATAAATGAGACATACACACAAAAGAAAAAGGACATAGTTTGGGGTTTTTATATTTCTAAAAATATAAATATAATTATATGATACAAAAATACATGTTGCATTGTTGGTATTTTATTTTGTTATTTATAAAATCAAGGATTTATTTACTATATAAATCCTTGATAAAATGTAAGGGATTAATCTACTATTTTTCAACCGACTGACTGTATTCAAATTTAAAATATTGCATCTGACTATTAAGGCTCAGTCTATTGTAATAAAAGAGAGATTTCTAAAAAATACATTGTATACCAATTGAAACATGATACTGATGAGAATCTTGTATCATTATAAGATAAGATAAGATTTTATTGGTCCAAATTAAAGGGCCCACGAAGGGGCATATAAACATAATAAAACATAAGGTGATTGCATAAAATATCATATAAATTGTAAATACAAGAATGAGAGACATGACTAGTGTTAAAATATGCGATGCCAGCTATCCGAAACAGTGACTTTTTAACAGGAAATCACACATGCATATTAAAGTATCTTTACTTTCTGAGTTTAAAAACCATATAAATTTATCCCCATATGATATTTTTTCAAAGTTAGAATGATTAATGTTATTCTTAATTGTTTCAAGAAGCTTGTGCCTGGAAGTAT
This sequence comes from Bathymodiolus brooksi, assembly GCA_963680875.1. NCBI lineage: Eukaryota > Metazoa > Mollusca > Bivalvia > Mytilida > Modiolidae > Bathymodiolus > Bathymodiolus brooksi. Next base: position 112,252,323 of record OY804576.1, read on the forward strand.
AGTAAAAAGAACATTTTAATAGAAGGTGTTCTTCAGATTCTATTTCATCTGAAAAGCATTAGAATAAGAATAAGAATAAGAATTTTTATTGTCCAATAGAGGGCCCACAAGGGGCAAAGTCATTACAGTGATTCATTAAAAAATAAAAATAAAAATATTGTACGTTACAATGAACAAAACTGCCCATAAAATATACTAAATACTTATTGGTTTTTTTGTGTAATATAAATCACTGTAATGACTCTGCCCCTTGCTGGGACAATAAATTCTTATTTTATCTTATCTTGTACTAATAATTATTAAGTGCCGTTGACTATGACATTGTTGGCCACATCAGACATCAATGGTTAATTCACATGTAGTGTAGTGGTCAAGTCCTCCCCGTGTCCTATGCACATGGACAAGTACTGTATGGTAGTTGTACAAATGTAGAGGAAACAAAGGGCCGGTGCAAATAGCCATTAGGGCTATAACACATTCGCACACATATTATGTACCTATGCGAAATAACTACATTTTCGAAATTAAATACATATTCTGTATAAATACTTAAATTTTAGCATGAGAGAATAAATATATCACTCATACCAATATTTGTTTGTCTGTCTATTTATATTAAATAAAGGGAAGAAAAAGTCCTCATTGTGTCCAAAGCACATGAAACAATGCCATGGTTATTCAAATGCAGGGGACACCATTATATTCGGTAAAAATCTCCTGAGAGCTTGTGTTTATTGTTATACAAAAACCGAATTCAAATAAAGTTTTCTTATCTTATCTTATCTAATCTTCCAAGGGATGATGGAAAATGTTGTTGTTTTTTGTTGTGTTTTTTTTAGAAAAAAGGGAGTTTTTGGTATTTAATACCACTTTCAACAATATTTCAGTTATATTGTTCTGAGAATGATAATTGGGATTAAATGCAAATATTTTTATTAAGCCAACCAATGTCCCATAAATTTCTTGCATGCATTATTATATTTATTGCATACATGTACATGTATGTATAATAAATATAATAATAATTATAATTTCATTAAAAATAGATAAATAGCATTCATAAGATAATTAAATATAGATTAGTAGCATTTAATCTTAATAATTACTCTATAAAATAGAGTGTTTCAGCTAGACAATGAAATCTTCAGGACAATTGCCAGTTTTATCAAATTCAGGACATTCTTTAATAATTAAACTAATTTTTATAAAGTTCTTCAGGACAATTTGAGAAATAGGTGGGGTAATGTCCTGAGACCGGTCCCTGGCTGAATCACTGAAATGTTGAACAGGAATAGTTTACTTGTTTCAAAACATTTACACGTATATATGTACAGTGGAAACCTCTTCCTCTTCACATAACCATTTTTTTTATCTGGAAAATTCCAATTTTTGCAGTTCTTAAACATGTTAAATGCAAAATTTTATGTAACATAGCTTTTCTTTTGATTTCATATTAAAGGACATTCATGATTCTAAAAAATAAGACGAGTTTCAATTCATCTTCAACAATATGAAGTGAACAGCAATTACAAAATCTCTTCAATAGCTAATTCATTTATGAGCACTTCTACATAATTGTGTGAGATATTTTTCTTTTCTGAAAATTATCAATATTCAAATAGAATTCTTTTTTAAATAGATTTTTTAACACAAGTTTGTAATTTTCCATTCATTACTAGTCCATTATCCAGTAACTGTTCTTTCCATTACTACATCAAATTATTTTTAGCATCATTCATTGATGATTAATGTCCATTCTTTTGCCAGAAATTCTTCACAATAATACCATATTTTAAAACCCTTTCTATGCATTTTTCTTATTTGTATTTTAAAATGTTCGTTGTAACAAATGATTTTTATGTGTGAAACTTATCTTGAAGATCTTCTCTCAATATTTGTAATTCTGAATTGTGCAGAAAAGTATCATTATTTAAAAAATTGCAGCCTTACCAGTATTATGATTTTGCATATATGTATTATATGTATCATAACTTTTATGAAGTATATTTGTATACTATTTTGTTCATCATATTTGTATACTATTTTGTTCATCATGTTTGTATACTATTTTGTTCATCATATTTGTATACTATTTTGTTCATCATATTTGTATACTATTTTGTTCATCATGTTTGTATACTATTTTGTTCATCATATTTGTATACTATTTTGTTCATCATATTTGTATACTATTTTGTTCATCATATTTGTATACTATTTTGTTCATCATATTTGTATACTATTTTGTTCATCATATTTGTATACTATTTTGTTCATCATATTTGTATACTATTTTGTTCATCATATTTGTATACTATTTTGTTCATCATATTTGTATACTATTTTGTTCATCATATTTGTATACTATTTTGTTCATCATATTTGTATACTATTTTGTTCATCATATTTGTATACTATTTTGTTCATCATTAGTTTATTTAGTCATGTTAATGTATGCATTATTTTGGTTTTTTACCTTGTATCAAAGCACTTTTGATGTGTTTTTCTTAATAAACATATCTAAAACATAAGCAGTTGAATTAAGCAACAAAACTTTCTACATATTTTACATACAAAGTATGGTAAAATGTTGAACATGTTTTAACCAACTATTTTGTTTAGGTTTTAATTATAATACATTTTTGTATATAAATAAGCTGATCTGGCCAAAGAATGTGTTTAGTAGGTAAGCTTCAGTCGGGTGACATTGGTCACATTAGGCATTCTCAAATCTCTTCTTCTATGAAATCATAGGGTCAAATTGAACAAATTAACTAGTTTAGTCCTAATTAAGGTGGTCCCATTTCAAAACAGCCTAGTCAGTCCTCTATCCAAGGCAGTCATTACTAATAATATTAGATATCTTTCATTGCCGAAAATAAATTTCTACATTAATGATTTTAAACTCAAGAGTTAATAAGTTGTTCATGTTTGACCTGAATAAATAAACATGTGGCAATGATGAGTGTTGTTGTCTTTTCTATAAACATATAAACATTACATGCATTTCTAGTAATTTGTATTTGTCCATTTTTTTCCCAATTATGGAAATTAGACCTATTTATGCAAAAAAAAACAAAAACTTCAAGAATCTTCTTTTATGAAACTATTGGGCCTAAATTAATTAAACAGATGGTCCTTATGTAGTTCATTTCAATAGCAGATTGTTTCACCCTCCTTCCAGGACGCATGGCAACTGTTAATAATTTTTTTTTATTTATTTTAAAGAACAAAATGTCTACAGGCAATGCTTTAATAATTAAGAGTCATTACAATATGTATGATTAAATTTTAGCTGTTGCTTTATTATAATCCGTTGCTAAAATTATTCTTAAGAACTGTCCTATATTAAAAATGTTCATGTAAATTTTAAGCTGCTTAAAAGGCTCAATTGATACAAGTATTCTGTTGTATAAAGAACATTATTTAATTTTAAAATGGCCGACATGTTTTCTGAAAATATTTGATCTTTAAAAAAAAGAATACAAACAAATACCACATATATTTTGTTCCTCAGAAATTTTGAATTTAAATGCTGATAATCATTAGACAATTGGTTTTATATGTCCTTAAAATCCACCTGTGATGTAAATCTATTGTCCAAACTCTCCATTATTTTTAAGGAATGGAGAGTTATTGTTCTCTTTGTACTTTTAAGGTCCCACAAGGGTCAAACAATTTAATACTTTGTACTTTAGATACTATACACAGACTTTTTTTTGTTACAAGATTAATATTTAATCAAATTAATAAAGTACAATGGGTGGATTTTAAGTTGGAGAATGTCCTTGTATCTCTCCATTCCTTAAAAACAATGTGCCTCGAGGCCCGAAGGAATGGAGAGTTACTTGGACATTCTCCTATACAGACTCATCAATTGTGTTTGGGACCTCACTTGCCATTTTTTTTCTTAGAAAATATAACAAGGAATTTGGTTGGAACCTGTAAAATTTTTATCTAACAATTGCAATGATCTCTCAATTTATACTTTTTAGGTTTTAATAACTTTTATGAATCTTATGATATATAGTTATCATGCATATGCACCATATTTGGCAAATACAAATGTAACAAGTCACATTGACAGAATAAATGACCCTTTTTCCTTGTACAGGGTGTGAGTAAAGATAGGTACCACATGCATATTTATGGACATCAAAATTGGTTTAACTTTGAATATGAAGAATTTCAAATTTTGCTACAATAAGTATGCTTAAATAAAGATATGAATAATGGATTCTCTTATTGCCACATATAAAAGGAGAGACAATGGATTTGTTTATTGCCACAAATAAAAGGGGAGATAATAGATTTTTTATGCCACAAATAAAAGGGGAGATAATAGATTGTTTAGTGCCACAAATAAAAGGGGAGATAATGAATTTGTTTATTGCCACAAATAAAAGGGGAGATAATGAATTTGTTTATTGCCACAAATAAAAGGGGAGATAATAGATTTGTTTATTCAATTATTGCCACAAATAAAAGGGGAGATAATGGATTTGTTTATTGCCACAAATAAAAGGGGAGCTAATAGATTTGTTTATTGCCACAAATAAAAGGGGAGATAATGATTTTTTTTATACCACAAGTAAAAGGGGAGATAGTGGATATGATCAGAAAACTTGAAATTGCAACAGAGGCTCAGAGCAAAGGACAAGCTCCAAAATAAGCTGCTGTAAATGGTCTTTTACATGAAAGGAGTGTAGCATTCTATAAGTGCAAGGCTCTCATTGATGCCATAAAACAGAGAGTTGTGTATTTGAATCATCCTGCTCTACCAGTTAAGAGGCCTTTATCAGAGAGTTGTAAGGCTAATTGACTGTAAAATAAAATTGTTTTCAGTCGTTTCCAGTCATATTAAGTTTAATTTTTGGTATTTTGACTTGAATTATTCCTAGGTTATACCCTTTTAATATTTTCCAAACATTGTCTTGTCATATTATCTCAATTAATTTTGCTTAGAAATTTAAGAAATCCCTGGTACATGTGTTGTAAATTAAAAAAAAAAATCAATTTATATCATATTGAAAAATACAAAGTTTGAAGTATGATTATGGTACATTTTATGTAACTTTGAAGAAGATGAAAATTGGGGGGAAAAAACTGACATGGAGAAAATTGTCATCAAGAATTATTATCTAGAAATAATAACATCTTATGCTATGTACATGGATAGCAATATTATTGTTTCTCATCACTGCCAGAACAAAAAACAAATACAAATATATATGATTATGTTGTCAGCAGTCAATAATGTGAAAATAATTTTGAGTGATCATATTTCTTGATCAGTTAGGACAATTTAAAAGAATTTTTTTTTTTGACAAACCAAAAAAACCCTGAAATAATTTGGAAATTTAATTTGATACTAATACATAATTTGCCCATTTATTATTGATTTCCAATAAAGTATTTTATTATAGACATTTTATTCTCTATGATGAACAATGTGTACCAACTTTCTAGATATATTGATCATGCAGTACAAATGTACTCTCTTAAACCACTACAAATATTTTTTTTTTTTCTCACAAAGCAGGTTAAGGTTATGGTGTACTTTTGTCAATGTAGTGTTGTCTGTTGGTTCATCATTGAGAGATCAATATTTATAGCAGATTGAACTGTATTGAAGGGGTTGTCGTGATTGTATGGTAGTTGGATTTACAACTACAAATGTACCTGTGCAATCGGTGCCTATCACTAATAAAGTTGTGAGCTCGAACCTCGTTCATGGAGAGGTGTACTCGATACAATATTAAGTGATAAATTTTGTCAGTGACTTGCGACAGGTCGTTGGTTTTCTGGTTTCCTCCACCAATAAAATTGACCGCCATGATATAACTGAAATATTGTGAAAGTGCTTTTTAAGTGGCATTAAACACCATAAGCCAACTGTATTGAACAAGTTTGTTGCTGCGTCTTCATGTCATTTACACGTTAGTTTTGTACCTTGGTTGTCATGTTATTAAAACCTATGGACAAAATTTAGAGGGTGAATTGGAGTTCTTAGGAAAGGTTTGCAGTTCCTTCTCCACTGGTGGCACCCATTGTGTTACTCTTCTTAGAAATTCGGTCATTTTTTGCTATTTGAAGTCAATTTATTTACCATAAACTTGATTTGAAACTGGTGATAACTTTAATCATATTTTTTTATCAATTTTTTTTTTTTTGCAGCTAAACACCCAGAGGTAAAGAAACTGATGGGACATGAACCACGAACAAAATATATTGTCACAGCAATGGTATCATTCCAGATTCTAATGCTGTACCTCATCAGTGATGCATCATGGGTTACAGTAGTTGTATTGGCTTACGTTCTTGGTGGGACTATAAACCACTCGCTGACATTAGCAATTCATGAGATTGCACACAATTTAGCATTTGGTCATAGCTATCCATTAGCCAATAGATTTTTAGGTTATTTTGCCAATTTGCCATTAGGAGTGCCTATGTCTGTTTCTTTTAAAAAGTACCATCTTGAGCATCATCGTTATCAAGGAGATGTAGAAAAAGATGTGGATATTCCATCGGAAATAGAAGGACGTTTTTTCAATCGTACATGGTCAAAGTTTGTTTACATGTTACTGATGCCATACTTTTACACTTTACGACCTTTATTTATACGTCCTAAACCAGTAACGGGACTAGAGTTACTAAACTTGGTCATTCAAGTAGTATTTGATGTGTGTGTTTATTACTGTCTTGGTCCAAAACCAATGTTTTATATGATTGGAGGTACATTCTTAGGAACAGGCTTACATCCTCTTTCTGGACATTTTATAGCCGAGCACTACATGTTTATCAAAGGATGTGAAACATATTCATACTATGGGCCATTGAATTACTTGACCTTCAATGTAGGATATCACAACGAACACCATGACTTTCCTTATATACCTGGATCTAGGCTTTACAAGGTAGGTGTATATAGATAATACTAATGCAGTCCTCCAAATGAAAATTTGGATTTACTGGTTCAAATCAAATTCTTGAATTAATTTTTACATAGTTCTAAATAAAAACTGAAAAATTTACTGGTCCAAAAAAAGTTTTACTGGTCTAGGTCCGGAGGACTGCTAATGCAAGATAGAAATAAATAAGAACACTGTTAAAAAATGCATAGCAACATTATGTAGATAAAAACAGTCATGAGTCGACAAATAACACCAGAGTACAAAGTACTTGTACAAGTACAAAAGGTATGTCAGGCTAGGTAAAAAAAAAGACAACTGTTCCAGTTAGCGGCCTCGAGTGATTTTTTGGTAAAAAAAATTCTCATAGACTTTGGTTATTTATTTTTGTAATCTTTCAGGTAAATTTACTTCTTTTAAAAAAAAATAGACAGCAATATTTTTTAGAGAAAACCATTGAGTTAAACCCTTTCTCGTTTTCTCAATTTTATTGAACAATTTACTAGTACATTGATATACAAATCATTCATGTATAATGTACTTGGTATATTGACATGCTAACCTATTAATACAAATCATTCATGCATGATGTACAAGGGTATCTTGATCTACAGTTTTGAAAAAGTTAATTATCTGTCTGACTTATCACCATTCACTTTTAACATGGTGTGTACTGAAGTAGAATCTTTTGATACATAAATGTATACACAAAGCAAAAAGTTAAGCACCCCCATGTTTTTTTGAAATGACAAATGAAACGACAAGTATCACGAGATTACTGACCAGATAATCTCAAGAATGCAATGGTGACCTGTTAGGACATTACATTGGCTGTAAGAAACCACAAAAAAAATCAAGAAAAATGTTAATTTAATGAATATTTAATCACAATATCACAAGGCCAGTTTTTGCAGTAAAACATGTCCATTTTAAGAATTGACCTTCACATTCAAAAAGCACGATAAGATTGTCATTTCACTTTCAAAACGTCACTTATGAATCACTTGACAACATCTATTGTTCAAAGTTCAGTACCGGGTGTAACCCCCCACGTGCTTGGATGACGACCTCAACCCTGTGTCTCATCCCTCCAGTTAGACGTCGGATGTCCTGTTGTGATAGCTGCTGCCATTCCCGATGCAACGCTTCTTCCAACTGACAAATGTTTTGCACAGGAGGTTCCTGAGCCTGTATAAGACGGCCTAACATGTCCCAAATATGCTCTATGGGATTAAAATCCGGGCTCATGGCTGGCCAAGGAACAGAAGTCACGGCTTCGCTTTGGAGGTAGGCGGTTACTGCTCTTGAACGATGAGGCCTGGCGGTGTCATCCATATACACAGGCCTTGTAGCTAGTAGGTGGTTGTCGAAACGGGGGACAACAACTGGTTGCAAGACGTCTCTGATGTACTGATCACCAGTTAGGTTGCCTTGTATGATGACTAAATCCAGCTTGAAGTCATGAGAGATACACCCCCAAACCATTACTGAGCCTCCACCGTAAGGGACAGTTGGCTGGATGTTCTTTGGGGTATAGGCTGTATTTTTGTGTCTCCAAACCCTCATCCGGCCGTCGGTTACATGAAGCAGAAACTGGCTCTCGTCTGACCAATGAATCTTGCGCCATGTCCTTAAATTCCAACCACGTCGTGCTAAACACAATGCCAAACGTGATCGTTGATGTCGGTCTACCAGCAGTGGATGTTTAATGACTCACCATGACTTAAGTCCCGCTGATTTCAGACGGTTTCTAACTGTTCTTGTTGACAGACGTCTATTGGGCAGCCAGTGTTGTTTGAGTACGGGACTGGTTGCAAATGGCATCCATCTAACCAAACGCTGCAATGCCATGTCGTCACGATCAGATGTTACCCGTGGTCTGTCGAATCTTGGCAAGTCTTTCACATTGTTGGTTTGTGTGTGTTTTCTCACCAGTCGGCTGACTACAGTATAGTGGTAGCCCATCTGACGTCCAATAGCTTTGAAGAACATCCCTGTTGTATGCATGCCATCTTTGTGCTTCTGATATTCGCCTTCGTACCATGCTTACTGAGAATTAATAAATTTGTTAAAACACTGGACTTAAATACCCAAAATGCAAATTCGAAGCGTGATCATACTGAATTTTGAGTAATGTGTGAGAGGCATGGTTCACGTGCATGACTAGTCGATATTAGACACAATGGTCACACCTGACCTGTGTGAGCACATCTTTTTAATGGAACATTGTTCAATATAAATATTAGAATCTAAACTTAGTGTAACTTATTATGTTTTAATATATCAGGGGGTGCTTAACTTTTTTCTTTGTGTATATATATACCTTCTGTATAACAAAATCTTGAAAAATTCTCCCTTATTATTTCATCCATTCATTTTTGTAGAGTTATTTTCCATTCAAGTGATAACCAATCTGATTAAAATTAGATCTCTGAACTTGCTCCCTATTTTCTATCGGTTGTTTTGTAGTCGATTCCTCGTGGCAACTACAAAACAACCGATAGAAAATATGGAACAAGTGCGGAGAATTAGATTGAATGATAACCTACCCCTTTAAACAATTTTAAAAATAGCCCCCCCCCCCTTTTTTTTTCAGTCCCTTTGAATAATGTAGAAATTGTACATCAATAACCATACTATGTAAAGATAAAGATAACACACTAATTTATAAACAAACATGTGGGCTTCCAGTATGTATTATATAGATATATATAATAGATATGATATTGTATTAAAACCTTTTTTTTCTGCATGCAATTCTGACAAATACATGATTTAATTAATCTTGTTGCATATCTACTAGTACATAAAAAGCTAGTATTTAGAACTTAGTAAAACCCAGGAGCCTTAAAAATGTAGAAGAAATTTCAGTCAGAAAGTGCAACAGACATTTTGATTTGGGGATAATTTTTTCCAGTGCATAATCTTATGACAATTTATGTGCATGGGCTTCTTATGATTGTGACATTAAAAAAATCAAATAATTAGATTTATAACAATATATTAATTTTTGTATTACATGTATTTATTTTATTTGTAAAAATTAGTATAGAAAAAACCCAACAATATGTGAAATGGCCTGTTTACAAACAGGATTCTATTTAACAAGGAAGTTGACGAATAACACTTGTCAATAATTAAGATCAAACAACATATTATTTAAAACCATGTCTTTTGAACTGTATAAGATACATGTATATAGAATGAACATTTATTATTATGTCTTTTAGTTCAATATATTTTTCTTTAAAAAAATACCTTACAGAATTTTTACTTATTTGATCTTTCATAATTTAAACATAGACTTAAATCTATCAATACTTTCTCATACAAAGTATAGGGGGTATTTAATGTGTATTCTTCAAGTCGTGTTTGAAGGACATTGTTAGCTAGATTATTACAAACTTTATAATCTTTTATACAGCTAATATAAAACAAGCCCTCGGTTAAATCATTTTGCAAATAAAGAATATAACTAAATTGGATCATCCTTTTGACAAAGTACTAGATCAAATATTTAACATTATCAAGATTGTTGGTTTAGTGTATCGATTCACACTTTAAATCTATATATATATATTAGAAACCATAGACTGAGTATGGAATGACGATAGTATGTTCTACTTAAACGTTATTACTCCATTGTATAAATATTTAATTAATGCACATGGACAATTTTCAAAAACGGTCTGTATTATTTAAAAATGTATTCATTGCACACTGTTTGAAATGTCTATTTGGATTTAAAATTTCTTTGTGCCAGGCTGTAATTTCCTTGTCAAATTTTCCAAGGTTTTTAAGCCATCATGTTAGATGTGTGTAACTAATTAATCTGGTTACTTTAAAACCTGTAACTATTTAAATAAAATCTAGGTTTACCAAGTACAATTGAATCTGGAGTGGAATGACATGTCTACCCGCTGACAGTTGTTTCAGTGTGCTAGCGCTTCAAAAATCCAACAAAGTGTGTTGGTGTAGTACAAAGCGGCCAATCATCTCATTACCACCATTTGTCAAGATTGTTGGTTTAGTGTATCGATTCACACTTTAAATCTATTTATATATATATTAGAAACCATAGACTGAGTATGGAATGACAATAGTACATTTGTATGTTCTACTTACACGTTATTACTCCATTGTATAAATATTTAATTAATGGACATGGACAATTTTCAAAAACAGTCTTTATTATTTAAAAATGTATTCAATAATTCATTGCACACTGTTTGAAATGTCTATTTGAATTTAAGATTTCTTTGTGCCAGGCTGTAATTTTCTTGTCAAATTTTCCAAGATTTTTAAGCCATCATGTTAGAGGTATTTAACTAATTAATCTAAATCTGGTTGCTTTAAAACCTGTAATCCATAAGTTATAGCATGTGTTAAACTCGATAATATAGCTTAAATAATAATACAACAGGATAAGCCTATGATATATTTTATTATACATGTACAGGTATATCAGATAACATTAAGTAAGCATCTATGTACTATTTAAATAAAATCTAGGTTTACCAAGTACAATTGAATCATAAGTGAATCATTATATTACATACATGTACCTCTCTTTATCAGATAAAACAAACATGATAACATTATTGTCAGAGGTGATGTTGGAATTTAGGAGAAATGCTAGTAATAGAGATCTATGCTAAGTGATCAAACCTCCAAACAGACTAGTGCTATGGTTAACAATAACATGCTCACCTCGAGTGTGGTAGATTGTGGGTTCAAGTCCAGGCTGGGTCTAACCAAAGATTATGAAATTTATATTTGTTGTTTTTCCGTTTAGCATGCAACATTATGGAAAAAGAGCAAAGACTAGTTGGCTAGGAATCAGGATAATGTGTCTGGAGTGGAATGACATGTCTACCCGCCGACCGTTGTTTCAGTGTGCTAGTGCTTCAAAAATCCAACAAAGTGTGTTGGTGTAGTACAAAGCGGCCAATCATCTCATTAGCACCATTTTCAAAAATATTGAATACACCTGGACAAAGGTGGAAATCTAACTCTAGCTAGTAGTGGTGATATGCACCGATTGCATATAGGTTACACGTAAATCCACTTGCCATATGAATATTATGATTGTGACCAAAGTGGTCCAATCTCTGATTAAAATGGAAGGTAAATCCAACACAAAATGGTATACTTCCAAGGACAATTTATTTTATTCACAAATATAATAAAATATAACAAAACATTACTTCTACTGTTTTCTAATTTTTCTAGGTCAAAGAAATTGCTCCTGAGTATTATGATGATTTGCCACAGCATTCATCATGGTGCAGAGTAATGTACAATTTCATCACTGATCCAACAATTGGACCTTTCTCAAGAGTACGTAGGAGAATTCAAGAAGAATACAATGAGAAAAAACAGAATGGGGAGAATATGACAATGAATGGTAAACAAAGTGGAAAAGCTCACATAGAGTAATGAAAACAACCTTGGTTTTGTGTATTTTGTTTTTTTTGGCACAAAAAATGTATTGTTATATAAACAATTTAAAGTGTATTACATAATACTGTTCATTTAATGACAAAGTTTAATTAATTAAGCTTTTGACGATTAATTAATGCCATATGTTTTATATTTTAAAGGCATATATAATGTCTACATTTAAAATGTTTTAAAGCCAAGTACAGTCATATTAAAAGTTTAACCATAGAAGCACAATAATGAAATTTAACACACACTATTTATAGGTTAATTTCTTAATCCTATGTTATATTGTATTGTGAAAAAAAATGTAATATGTAATTCATCAATAAAAATATATTTAAATCAAGGTTCATAATGACAGTATCATAATGGGTTTCATATTGATGTTTGCATGTCTGGGTCATTCATGGTTTTAAAAAAATATTTAACCAATTACATTTTTAAATAATTAAAAAATGTCCTCAAGCTCAATTGATTTCTCATTTGAAGTGCATTTCATATTTATTTATGTACTGGTACAATGTAGTTTGTAATCCTATTTCAAGGATTGCTTGCCCCAGACAAATTGGACTGTAGACGGAAATTATTGTTAAGGTTTTGGGGTATACAGTTGTGTTTTTTTAGATTTTATTTGGAGTTACAAAGGAATTATGATGTCAATTAATTACATTTAAATAAAAAAGAACAACAAATATCAGTAAAATAATTAAAAAATATATTACACATATAATTTGTATAATATCAGAATAAATTATTTTTTAAGCAGATCTTGCCATAAATAATTTAAATTACACTTGTACAGCTTTTATAGTAGTTGGAATGTTTACCCAGTTATTTTGTTTATAATAAATTATAGTGTTTCCTTATACTTGGAATAAAACAAGAATACATTTCATGATTACTATGAAAAAATCTTTAGAGGCCACCTGTTCTGTGAGACCACCATACAGTGTCACAGTTCTTCATTATTTATATTACACAAACTTCTTTTTGAAGACAATCTCTTTTGAAATACAACATTTTGTTGTCAGAAGAGATGGTCTCTCAAGACAAGTTGCCAGAAGGGGTGACTTCTCAAGACAGTTTGATTGAAAAAGGGGAGGGTCTCTAAAGACAGGTTTCATTGTATGTAGCGTAATACATATATGTAATCACGATGACTAAGACCACCCTTAAAATATTGTTTGTTTGGCATTGCCGACCCACACTATCAGCAGGTGGGTAGGTACGTAGGTAGGGAAATTTTTTTTTTACATTTGAGTCTTCTAAAAGGTCTTTCAGAACGTCCTCCCATGTTTCGTCCATAGAATAACCGAAGATCTTATTTTTGATCAAATGTTCACCCCCCTTAACTGATGCATTGCAGCATAGGGGGATGCTTTCCACTGTCGGCCTCTTCGACATTATTTTCATTTCAGCAGACCATTTTCTATTCTATGTCGTTTAAACGTTTGCTCTCAATACAGTGTACATCAAGTGCTTTTACAATCGAGATTTGAAATAAATAAAGCCCGGAACAAACTCTGTGGACACGATCGAAATTCCGACGCGATTCCGATTTTTGGGATAATAAAAAAAATTGTCTGAAATGCAAATAAAATAATTTGGGCGGCAAGTTTTTCAGTGGGTCGGGCGGCAATGCCAAACAAATAAAATTTTATTTTAGCCCTAAAAGGACAAATCATGTCAATATTCACATACATTTGATTTTAATTAAGAAATGAACAATTATGATTTAAAATTAAGATTTTAGTATTAAAATTTTTCTCACTATTAAAGCTTCATGTCTTAATGTGTGCGACGTTTATTAAAGGTGCATGTCTTTATGTGTGTGACATTTATTAACGGTGCATGTCTTTATGTGTGTGACATTTATTAAAGGTGCATGTCTTTATGTGTGTGACGCTTCAACTTAAAATTTAATGTCAAGCTTTATGTTATTGACACTGAATCGCAAATTCAGTTTAAATGTGAAAATAGTGCTTTCTATTTAAAATGAATGGAATATTAATTCAGATATTTTTCTGTAAATTTCATGAGTATTTTTCTTGTTTAAGCTTGCCAGATCAATTTATCTGTGATAATTTCCATTGACCAGTACTAGTATTAGTATAGTCATAGCGCACGTTCAAATAAAGACAGTAATTATGATAGTAATTTTGTTTACCTTCGTGTAAAAGTTAGAAAAAATTTAAGATTTAAATATAACAATGAAGGTCAACAATATCGCCAGCTACAACAGATACCATTCAACTCATTCATGGCAAATTAAAAAATTTAAATAAAACAGTGATGGTCAACAATCTCGCCAACCTCAGCAGATACCATTCAACTCTTTCACGGTAAACTTCATAATACAAAGGAAAGGCGACTACAAAAAATAAATCTTCTGAATTTGGTTGTGCATTACCGGTATCATTTCAGCTTGATGTAAATGTAATTAAATTTATTAAAAAATTATTAATTATTAATTTTTTGATTAACGAATGAAAAATATGTACAAAAAAAATATGTATGTACTACTTTTAACTATGATATGATATCTGTAATAAAGAAAATAATTATTTTCTTTATTATTAGAATGTTTTAGATGAATATGCTGCTGCAGTAAACATGTTGTATTCAATATTTGGACAGCATTATTATTATTATTATGCCAGAGTGAATGCACACATGCCATCTATATAAAATTTATATATTCTGTAATTTTGAGATATGTGAAAATCTGTATTGATTGGCCTGCATGTATTATGTAAAGCATGTTTTATTTTATTATTTGTTAATTTAGGCATGTATACATAAGGTGAGATGCTAATTAAATATTGAATTGAATTGTGTATATGCTTGAGGGAGCACTGTATTAATTATTTTGAACTGGAGACCATTATTCTTAATTTTCGATAGTATTTCTGTTCATATTTTTTGTAAATTTAATTGGTGTCTGTGATAGACCTCTATTAAACATTGTCTGAATATTTATTTCATCTTCCTTGCCAGCTAAATAAATATTCTACAATTCCAGTTTACAATTTCATTTTAATGGTATACCAAACAAATTAATATATTTAGATAGTTATTAATATTTGTCACACTAAATTTTTTAAAATCACAATTTTTCCAAAAATTAATCTGAGGTCAATACTTTTTAATCAAATTTGTATAAACAGTTTATAGTTATTGCTATATGTAATATTGCTTTAATTTTGTTTAAAGTTTTACTTATATACCAGTACAAGTTTACATGGAAATATTTGCTTACTATACAGACAGTAGCCAAAAGTAGAAGTTCCACAAGATTTTTTTTAACTCGGTCAGACAGGCTTACTCAGAGGGGCAAATAAATTTAGCAAAATTTCGTCCAATAAAGACTTAAGCACACATTCTTTCTTTTTTTATGCTATTTCTGATTGGAATAAATTGCCAAAATCAATATCTCTGTAATTACCAGACCTTGAATTCTTAAAAAGTGGTATCTCCACTCTAACATTTGAAGGATTCAAGGTCACTAAATTTGCACTTGGCCAATGTACATGTTGTAAATATTTATACCTTGATATATGTTGCTGCATGTACTTTTTGTTTTTTATTCTTAATAAAGTTCATATACATGTACACTTAATCAGTGATGTTTCACACTCTAACCTTATAATCTACTCATGTAATTGGAAGTAGAAGAAGTATCTAGACACTTCCAATTTTCTGTGTATACTTCGTAAAAAACTACAATTTTCATAATATTATCCATGTCCGATTTTGATCATTTTTTTGTCAACAAAAGCAGAAAAGTTTTTAATATATAGTAGTAATTAAAAAAAAAAAAATTTTAGAAGAGAAGAATTTACTGTTAAATAGTCATTATTTAAACACAGACTTAAATGATTTGTCTACAAAACTACTATTGTGTTTCTGACAAAATAAAATCAGATTTATGATTACTTTGTGGCTTTTCAAAATTGTCAAATAAGCTTATAAAATTATATTGAAATTACACAATTGTTTATTTGCTCATTATGTTTATATGAGTGGTTTTTATTTGTACATAATTTAAACAGGATTGTTAATTTTTAGGATTTATTTTTAGTTGAAATATATAGGAAAATCAAAGTCAATTTTTATTTGTTATGTTTAAATTATGTACAAATAAAAACCACTCATATAAACATAATGAGCAAATAAACAGTCAAAATATAGACAATTCTGAATGTTTTGGTGTAAAATTTGTTAAAATCTATCCAGAAATGACTTCACAATAATTTTTTTTAAAAATATGGTTTTGGTTGATTATATAGGGATTTTTTTTACATGTGGCAATACTTTTGGCCACATACTGACTGTAGTCTTATATGAAATATTTAGGTAAAAATTGGAAGCGTGCAAATACGTTTGTCCACTGTCTGAAGTATTTAGTAGACAAAGTTCTATTGTCTGACAGCCTGTGCCTGAATTTTAACATTCAACATCCCAGTGATAAAACTAAATAGCATTATTTGTGAAGTTTTTTTTATATAAATATTTTCATGAATTTTAAAACAAAGAAAACTACAGTATTACTGTTTTCACATGTAATTTTGACATTTAATGTGTTCAATTTAATGATGTTACAACGAGTGTATAAAATGGTATTATCAATCTGTCGCAATGTTTTGTTTTTGTAGTTTTATTACAGTGGTGCAAGTGTACCAAGAATTTTCAAATTAATTTAGTTCTTCTAGTCTAATGTTTGGTACATATCAATAAAGGTACCTTTATCCTGTATTCACCGATATATTTTTAGGAGCAATTATGCTCTATTCACTGATATATTTTAATTTTATCAAGCCATGCAATGTCCTAGTTAGGGGGAAATTGAGCACCTTACAAGTACAAATTTTAATTCAGAAGAGGTAAAAAAAAAAATGTTTAAAGTGGCATTAGCTACGATTTTGACCAAAAAAAATTATGCGTTTTGGAATTTGGTAAATAGTTTTAAAATGATGAGATAAAGGTAAATATTTCACTTTAAGCAGCTTATCGTACCACTTTTCGTCTTTTGAGAACGAAAATTACCATCGATTTATTATTTCCTTGCAAGCAAATAATTTGACCTCGCTTTCTCCGTATGCAACTGACTTTACTAGTGACAGGTAAAAACGAATAATTTGTATTTTGTTGCTTATTAACTGCAAACTTGCATGGTTCTTTGTCCGTAATTAATGCAGACTAAAAGCAGATTCACAGAAAATAAGAAATAAGTGCATTTTTGTACTGATTTAATGACGATTCGGCAAACTCTGTAAACAATGTCGATAATTAATAAGATGGCGTCCATGTCTTGATCGATCTCAAAACACGAGCAATTGCACCTTTTTTCCCTGATGCACGTACATTTCATAACATTTATAAGTTACAGAAACACGTTTTATTAAGGCATCAATCATATCTGATAGTTTTTATGGGTAACAAAAATTTACGATTTTGGCAGATAATGTTAAATTATAGCCCCGCTCCCTGAAGGGGGGGGGGGGGGTATACTGTTTTACCTCTGTCCGTCCACCCATCCAAAATATTTTTCGTTGCATTTTTCTCAGTAACTGTTGATGGCAGAAATCTGATATTTGGTCACAAGCGTCATGTAGGTATACCATATTGTGAGTAGCATTTTTGGACCCATCGGATTCCTACTTCCTGTTTGCCGAATTAGTTGGTTTTTATACACATTGAACATATATGCACATTTTTCGTCACAATTTTCTCAGCAACTATTGATGGCAGGAATCTGATATTTGGTCACAAGCTTCATATAGGTATGCCATATTGTGGGAAGCTTTTTGGACCCGTCAGATTCCTACTTCCTGTTTGCAGACTTAGTTGGTTTTTATACACATTGAACTTATATGCACATTTTTCGTCGCATTTTTCTAAGCAACTATTGATGACAGGAATCTGATATTTGGTCACAAGCTTCATATAGGTACCCCATATCATGGGAAGCGTTTTTGGACCTATCAGATTCCTACTTCCTGTTTGCCGATTTTGTTGATTTTTATACACATTGAACATATATGCACATTTTTCGTCGCATTTTTCTAAGCAACTATTGATGACAGGAATCTGATATTTGGTCACAAGCTTCACATAGGTACCCCATATCATGGGAAGCGTTTTTGGACCTATCAGATTCCTACTTCCTGTTTGCCGATTTTGTTGATTTTTACACACATTTAACATACATTTGTATATGCACATTTTTCATCGCATTTTTTTAAGCAACTATTGATGACAGGAATCTGATATTTGGTCACAAGCTTCATATAGGTATGCCATATTGTGGGAAGCTTTTTGGACCCGTCAGATTCCTACTTCCTGCTTGCAGACTTAGTTGGTTTTTTATACACATTGAACATATATGCACATTTTTCGTCGCATTTTTCTAAGCAACTATTGATGACAGGAATCTGATATTTGGTCACAAGCTTCATATAGGTACCCCATATCATGGGAAGCGTTTTTGGACCTATCAGATTCCTACTTCCTGTTTGCCGATTTTGTTGATTTTTACACACATTTAACATGCATTTGTATATGCACATTTTTCATCGCATTTTTTTAAGCAACTATTGATGACAGGAATCTGATATTTGGTCACAAGCTTCATATAGGTATGCCATATTGTGGGAAGCTTTTTGGACCCGTCAGATTCCTACTTCCTGCTTGCAGACTTAGTTGGTTTTTATACACATTGAACATATATGCACATTTTTCGTCGCATTTTTCTAAGCAACTATTGATGACAGGAATCTGATATTTGGTCACAAGCTTCATATAGGTACCCCATATCATGGGAAGCGTTTTTGGACCTATCAGATTCCTACTTCCTGTTTGCCGAAGAGCGGGGGTATCATAAGTGAGCATTAGCTCACAGTTCATCTTGTTAATTTTATTATGCTTTCCTTTATATTGATATTATGTCTGAAGTAGGGAAAATGATCCTGTATTTTCTTTGATCATACACCTAATAATCACACACCACAGGTAAAAAAATTAAAGTTAGACAAATGGAAATAGTGAATATAAAAAAAAGTTAGTTGGATGGGAAGCCACCCCTCGAGCTCAGCCTCGTCTAAATGCCCCTGTGTCCCTCTCCATAATTTAAATGTGACCTTTTGCAATTTTTTATTAAATAGGTACATGTATACTTAAGTACAAAGTAATTTAAGTGTCAACTTTATTATAACCTAGCTGTAATATCAACAATTTAACCACAGGTAATTATCAATAATAGGATTAATTTGAACACACGCTAAGGTTATATATTCCGGTGGCGTAGCTTGGGTCTTTTTTCTAGTGAGGCAATTCACCGAGCGCAGCGAGGCGAAAAAATGCTAGGAGGGGTCCAGAAATTGCAGAAAAAAGGGGCGATTGAAATGCATTTTCCTGAATTTAAATGGATAATTTATGATTTCAAGAATAACCGAAATAACACGCAGAAAACTATTTCGATATGCGTCAAATGACTGTGTTTGTGAATTTATTTCAGAACCTTGGGAGTGGCTACATGAAGCTTCTTCCCGAGTTTCAGATAGAATCTATATCTGCAATCGAAAAAAAAACGAGAAGATAAAATTAGTTTGTATCTAAGAGCAGATTTAAGCCCGGCGCATTTCCACTTTCAAACTTTGGCACACGGCAACAAACTATACTAAATTATGTAACATGACAGAGCCAAAAGTTTCCGTAAACGATTTCAATTAATGATGTAGAATATATTTTTATTACAAACTTTGACAAAGGTTTTTATTTCTCGTATTTTAATCAACTTTTATAATCACATTAATTTTTTTTCTGCAAAAAAATCTAGTGAGGCAGTTGCCTCATTGCCTCAATGGAAGCTACGCCACTGTATTCCTGTGGTCTACTATTTTTAGATCCTAGCCTTTAATTCTGATTTTTATAGTGAATTTTTTAAATCATGTTTGTTTTATTTGACTTTAAATATGCATTGATCAAGACAAGATGGTAGAACCATATATATTGCCTCTGATATCCACAAATTGCATATACCCTTGAGAACACTCCAGTTTTACTTAGAAACTTTAAAAAATAATATCTATAATTTGTGTTCAATTAGTGTACATTAAAATCTTGGCCGCCAAGCTAAAAATAGAAAAAAGGGGGTATGAAATTTTGATTGTTCATTGCTGCTTTAGTATAAGTCAAAATGAGCTCAAATTTTAACTGCAGCTACATGGCAAGGAGTAGTTTAACATATATTCCGGGTTTTTCTGTGAAATTTTTCTTTCAGCCGATATATACCGATTATGCAAATTAGGCATATTTTGATAAAAGATCACATTTAAATCTTCTCCTCTGAAACCGCTGAACCAAATTAAACCAAACCTGGCAGGGTGGGTCCCTTTCAAAATTGTGTCCGACAGCCCCGCCCTCCATTCAAGATGGCTGCTGTTACTAAAAATAGAAATGTCTTCAATTGTCCATTGCTGCTTTATTATAAATCAAAATGAGCTCAAATTTTAACTGCAGCTACATGACAATGAGTAGATTAACATATATTCCGGGTTTTTCTGTGAATTTTTTCTTTCAACCGATTTATACTGATTATACAAATTAGACATATTTTGATAAAAGATCACATTTAAATCTTTTCCTCTGAAACCGCTGAACCAAATTAAACCAAACCTGGCAGGGATAGTCCTTGGGTAGTCCCATTTCAATATTGTGTCCGACAGCTCCACCCTCCATTCAAGATGGCTGCTGTTACTAAAAATAGAAATTTCTTCAATTGTCCATTGCTGCTTTATTATAAATCAAAATGAGCTCAAATTTTAACTGCAGCTACATGACAATGAGTAGATTAACATATATTCCGGGTTTTTCTGTGAATTTTTTCTTTCAACCGATTTATACTGATTATACAAATTAGACATATTTTGATAAAAGATCACATTTAAATCTTCTTCTCTGAAACCGCTGAACCAAATTAAAGCAAATTTAGCTGGGATGGTCCTTGGGTGGTCCCCTTTCAATACTGTGTCCGACAGCCCCGCCCTCCATTCAAAATGGCTGCTGTTACTAAAAATAGAAATTTCTTTAGTTGTCAATTTCCCGCTTTATTACAAATCAAAATGAACTCAAATTTTAACTGCAGCTATATGGCAATGAGTAGTTTAACATATATTCTGGGTTTTTCTGTGAGATTTTTTCAGCCAGTTTATTCCGTTTAGGAATATTATGAGATAAAAATCACATCAAAATCTTTTGCTCAGAAATTTGAGTTGAAATGATCTTTGGGTGGCCCACTTTCAAAATTATGTGTAACACCCCCATTTTCTATCAACTTTAGATGTCAAATTGAAAACCAGGTGAGCGATTACAGGCTCCTGGGAGCCTCTAGTTTTTGTTATTAACAGTTATTTTTTTCAGATAAGTTATAATGTCATAGGGTTTGATATATCAATTTTATGTATTTGTAACAATATTGTTTTTTTTCCCATTAAGTATTATATATACCATGGATCTTACGAATTAACTTATTTAAACCAACGAATCCGAAGGATGAGTTGGTTTAAATAAGTTCATGAGTAAGATCCATGGTATATATGTTTTGTAACAGAAATTACATGATTGACAGATTTATGACGTCAAAATCATGGAATAACAGATCTAATACGTCAAAATCATGGAATAACAGATCTATGACGTCAAAATCATGGAATAACATCAAGATCTTCATGTTAGACCATGGTTTGTATAAGTTCACTATTTTTAAGTTGATTATTGCATAAAAACATCAAAGGAAAAATATGTATTTATGTTACAATTACAACTACATAGGTAAAATGTTATATCAGATTGCTCATAATTAGGTGCTTTTTATTGAACAACTTGGTTAACTTTGCCATTGCCTTCTGTTTGTTACTCAGTAGTATTTTTATATTGTTATGTATTAACAGATGCTTTTTGTAAAATTAATAAAGATTTTGATTTGGGATCGTTTTTGTATTATTTTTTAGCTCACCTTGACAACGGCAATATGAGCTTTTGCCATCGTCCATTAAATTTTCACATTTTAATCTTCTCTGAAACCGCTTAGCCAAATGAACCGAAACGTGGTAGGAAGCATCTATGGTCGGTCCTCTTTAACACTTTCCCACTTGTACAAGCTTTTGAATCTGTGCTAATTTCCTTTGACAGTGACATCTAGAAACCCCCGTTTCCCCACCGTTATATAATAAGCACGTGAAATCTGAAACGAGCACTTGTGGTTCAATAAACAGGACGTGCTCGTAATACGACAGTTTGAATTAGATACGGGCTGTTCTTGTGTCATTTACACGAATGTTGGTCACGTAATTTTATATATGTTA
The DNA here is from genome assembly GCA_963680875.1 of Bathymodiolus brooksi. Lineage (NCBI taxonomy): Eukaryota > Metazoa > Mollusca > Bivalvia > Mytilida > Modiolidae > Bathymodiolus > Bathymodiolus brooksi. The sequence continues at coordinate 112,275,046 of OY804576.1, forward strand.
ATATATTTAATTACATTTTAAATATAAATATCATGGTGAAAACAAACACATGTATGGTCAAATGATCGGACAAATGTTGTCATACATTGTGTAATCGGTTTACTTCCGATAAAATCTGTTAAATTAAGTTCTCACTCACTCAGCCACGTCCATGCGTGCTATAACTATTAAAAACATACTTCTAATTCCTTTTTTTGTAAGAAATGAAGCAGAAATCAGCAATTTCTCGACATTCTGAACCACAGATGAAAAAAACAATAGTATTCTGAATATTTTATGTGGATCTAAATATAGTTTTCCAAGGATTTAAATAGTTCAGTTTACTTTACAAATGAATTGGATCGGTGTCTGGTGAACATTTATTCCACATTTCAGTATTTTCCATTGTAAAACTACTTTTCACACCTCTTAACTATACTAAAAAAAATTGATCATGTTACTGGGAAATTCACATTTTTTGCCTCATCAACCTGATGAAAAGCCAGTCACCTTGGGGTTGGTCATATGACATATGACATACTGACAAACAATATAGATCATGAGTTTGCATATAATTAGAAAACTGACAGGTCATATTGGGCCTTGCTGATATTCAAAGGGATTCTTAAGTTATTAACTTAATAGTACAAATCCAAGGTGTGGATGGACTAAGGGATACAGTGATCTAAAAATTGAAAATTATTATTTTTGGTTCTTACATGTATCCATGAAATGATATTGTATGACTAATTTGAGTATAGCAAGATCTTTTTATTACTTTCAAAACAGTGAAATTACTTTGTTTACTCCTCAACAATATTGACATCAAGAACTGCAAAAACTAAAAGTGTCTGTAATATCTGGTAGTTCATATTTGTCACATTCATCAACTATCATTTTTATTGTCATAAATCAATAAACTGGAATGTGTTATCTTCTACTATTACATTTGAAACTTTCTATTTATCTTAATTCTCAGCAGTCCTAATGTCACTTTCTTTTCTTTATATTTATATATGCTATAATTTTACATTTTATGACTACAAATATTGTTGTGTCGAAGTCCATGACCAACTTGTTCCATGTGAAATCATTGTGATTTCTTTAAAATAATTTTTGTGTTTTATGATCCTATACAATTTGATTACACTGAATCACAATCAACAACATCAACTTTCAGAAGTGGCATTTAAAACTCTTCATGATCTACTGAGACGACATGGTCACACCTGTAGAATAAAAAACATTAAGTTATAGAGAAAGAAAATGAAGAACTAAAAATAATAACCATCTTTTCCAGAAATAGTTTATCATGTACTTGTGCAAAAAGTTTATATAAAATGCAATTTAAAAATGATCTTTATACATATATGTTTTGGTGGCAACTACATGAAAAAATAGCATTATTCCAGAAATGTTTGCTGCATGTATCATAATGTCATAATTGTGTAAAAAGGCAAAAAAAGATTTATTCTGCATTTATAAAACATTGAATTCAGATAAGTTAAATATTTTACTAAATCTTAAATTGTTTGATTCATGTGTTAAGCCTATATTACTTTACTGTAATGAAGTTTTGTGTCTAGAGACATTGTTGAAAGATAATGCAAATGTTGAGTCTAGACATTTTTTATTTCAACCAGTACTGGTGCAAGTAAAATTTGCAAAATATATTTTAGGGGTAAATAAAACAGCATCCAATTTGGCAGTTTTAGGTGAATTAGGTATGATCCCTTGCTCAGTGGATGCTATTAAACTTTCAGTAGATTTTTGGCATCATGTTGTTAATTCAAAGGGTACAAGTCTGATCAGAAAGGTTTATGATACTATTATAAATAGTTCTGGATGGTATAGTTCAAAAATCAAATTGTTGTTTGATAAAATAAGATTTGGCCATGTTTGGGAGAATCAAAATACTTTCTCTAAAAATCGATTAACTTTTTCTTTTAACAAAAAATTGAGAGGATTATATCAAATTCTGGAAAGATAAATTATCTTTGGATGGTTCGGAAGAAAAGGGAAATAAATTGAGAACGTATCGTAAATTGAAAGAGAAATATGAAATTGAAAATTTTCTCAAATTAGACATAGTTAGATCAGATGTTTCAAACTTTATCAGAATAAGAATAAGTAATAGTACTCTAATGATTGAAAAAGGCAGACATAGAAAGATAAACTTAGCAAATAGAATTTGTCCCTTATGCAGATCTGAAGTAGAAGATGAATTCCATTTCAGTATGATATGTGATAAGCTTAAAGATATACGTGATAAATTCTTTCAGAAATTAACTGATATTGTACCTTTATTTTCAAATTTTTCAGATTTAGACAAATTCTTTTTTATATTTCGAAGTAATGATTATGACATAAACATGTGCTGTATTAAAGGCATAAGTGAAATGTATAAATACAGAAATTCATTAATGTAATTTGTTTAAGAGCAAGAAACACTATAATATTTCTGGTATTCTGTCTCTGTATCAAACCTCCTCAGTCGAAATATTATATAAAATATTATATTAAATATTATGTTATATATTTTTCATTGTAAATAATCTGAATGTTTATATTTGTGTATGCCTGCATGCTTAGTTGAATGTATTGTTTGTTGTTTGATGACAATCCAACCTTTGGATTTTAAATCAATACCAGAGGCTCTCAATAGCTTGTATCGTTCACCTGGTTATAAAAAAAACCAATTGGTCCTATGTAAAAACTATGTACTGGTAGTCATTTTGGAATTACGATCAACATAGAAATCACAAAGTTTGTAAAGGACCTTCCAATGATTGATGCACAGCTTAGGTTCAATCAGTGCAATAGCTTCAGAGAAGAACATATTTCTGTATTTTCCCGATATGGTCCTGTGTTAATACTATGACCTGTGGTGGCAGCCATCTTGGATTTCCGATCGGCATAAAAAACAGAGAACCTTCCAATGATCATTCCTGGGCAGTTTGGTTTCAGAGAAGAAGCGTTTTGAAACATTTTTCCCATAGGGTCCAATGTTAAACAAGTCCTGCCGTAGCCGCCATTTTGAATTTCATATCAGAACAAAAAACGTAAAGTTTGTAGAGGACCATCCAATGAACATTCATGTACAGTTTGGCTTTAATCATATTTGTAGTCTCTGAGAAGAAGGCATTTGAACATTTTCCCATATGGTCCAATGCTAATATATGTCCTGCGGTGGTGGCCATCTTGGATATCCGATCGGCATACAAAACACACACCTTGTAGAGGACCTTCCAATGATCATTCCTGGGCAGTTTGGTTTCAACTGTCCTAGTGGTTTCAGAGAAGAAGCGTTTTGAAACATTTTACCCATAGGGTCCAATGTTAAACTAAGTCCTGCCGTAGCCGCCATTTTGAATTTCATATCGGAACAGAAAACGTAAATTTTGTAGAGGACCATCCAATGAACATTCATGTACAGTTTGGCTTTAATAATATTTGTAGTTTCTGAGAAGAAGGCATTTGAACATTTTCCCATAGGGTCCAATGTTAATCTATGTATTGCGATGGTGGCCATCTTGGATTTCCGATCAACATAAAAAACATAAATTTGTAGAGGACCTTCCAATGATCATTCCTGGGCAGTTTGGTTTCAATTGTCCAAGTGGTTTCAGAATAGAAGCGTTTTGAAACATTTTTCCCATAGGGTCCAATGTTAAACTAAGTCCTGCCGTAGCCGCCATTTTGAATTTCATATCGGAACAAAAAACGTAAAGTTTGTAGAGGACCATCTAATGAACATTCATGTACAATTTGGCTTTAATAATATTTGTAGTTTCTGAGAAGAAGGCATTTGAATATTTTCCCATAGGGTCCAATGTTAATCTATGTCCTGCGGTGGCGGCCATCTTGGATTTCCGATCGGCATAAAAAACAGAAACTTTGTAGAGGACCTTCCAATGATCATTCCTGGGCAGTTTGGTTTCAACTGTCCAAGTGGTTTCAGAGAAGAAGCATTTTGAAACATTTTTCCCATAGGGTCCAATGTTAAAACTAAGTCCTGCCGTAGCTGCCATTTTGAATTTCATATCGGAACAAAAAACCTTGAGATTGTAGAGGACCGTCCAATGAACATTCATGTACAGTTTGGCTTTAATCATATTTGTAGTTTCTGAGAAGAAGGCATTTGAACATTTTCCCATAGGGTCCAATGTTAATCTATGTCCTGCGATGGCGGCCATTTTGGATTTCCGATCGACATAAAAAACAGAAACTTGGTAAAGGACATTCCAATGATCTTTCATTTACAGTTTGGGTTCAGTCAGTTCATTAGTTTCAGAGAAGAAGATCTTTGAAATTTCAGCCAATCAGAGCATATTATTGGCCCTGGCAGCCATATTGAATATCCGACTGGAACGAAAAACAGTAAGTTTGTAGAGGACCATCCAAGGAAATATTCCTGCTAAGTTTGGTTCCAATCGGCCCAGTGGTTTCGGAGAAGAAGCTTGAAATGTGAAAAGTTTACAGACAACGGACGCCAAGTGAAACTTGGTAGGAAGCATCTATGGAAGGTCCTCTCTAAAGATTGCTAATTTTGTTCCAATCCATTAACAAACATGGCCGCCATAGGCAATTCTTGTTTCTGATTAAATCTTCTGATTAAATCTTCTCTGAAACCGCTTGGTCAAATGAAACAAAACTTGGTAGGAAGCATCTATATCATGTCCTCTATAAAGATTGCTCATTTCCTCCCGATCCGTTAACAAACATGGCTGCCATAGGCAAATCTTGTTTCTGATTAAAAAAAATTCTTCTCCTCTGAAACCACTTGGCCAAGTGAACCGAAACTTAGTAGGAAGCATCTATGGTAGGTCCTCTCTAAAGATTGCTCATTTCTGAAACCGCTTGGCCAAATGAACCGAAACTTGATGGGTAGCAGCTATAGAAGGCCCTCTATAAAGATTGCTCATTTCGTCCCGATCCGTTATCAAACATGGCCGCCACAGACAATTCTTGTTTCTGATGGGTTGATTTCTAAAAAAAATCTTCTCCTCTGTAACCGTTTGGCCAAATGAATCGAAATTTGGTAGGAATCATCCTTGGAAGGTCCTTTATAAAGATTGCTATTTAGTTCCGATCCGTTAACAAACATGGCCGTCAAAGGCAATTCTTGTTTCTGATTGGTTGATTTCGAAAAAATCTTCTTCTCTGAAACCACTTTGCCAAATGAATCGAAACTTGGTAGGAAGCATCCTTGGAAGGTCATCTATAAAGATTGCTCATTTAGTTCCGATCCGTTAATAAACATGGCAGCCACAGACCATTCTTGTTTCTGATTGGTCGACTTCTAAATATCTTCTTCTCTGTAACTGCTTAGCCAAATGACCAAAACTTGGTGGGAAGCCAGGTTGGTGGTTTTCTAACAGTACTCGTGATATAACTGAAATATTGTTGAAAGTGGCATTAAACACCATATATATATATCATTCCAATACATATGTTGTGGATATGAAAAATGCATAATAAAAACAAGTGAAAAAGTCTTGATATTTTTATGCTGTTTACAAAAAAAATTGTAATAACAATCCTAATAGCATACTAATTAATTACGATTCATTCCTTGATTATATAATGTATAAAATTATTACCGTAAACAACCAATTTTAGCATCAAACATGAAAAAGTTTCACATATAAAGGAGAAGTAAACAGAAAAACAAACCTCTGTAATTAATTATACCTTTAAATTCTTTATAAATGTAAATACTAACAGTATTTTAGCAGACAATAACATTACAATTAACTTGAAACTCACACGAGACTGTATCACTCACCTAGCACCTTGTTAATGAAGACTATACTGCCTATTGTAGCATATATTAAATGTTGATCCTCAAAGATTTAATCCAATATAGCATTTGACCTTATTAAGACAATTTTATAATTTTTTTCCATTACAACCTATTTTAATATTTGGACCACAAGTACTAGAACCCTATATACCTTGCAGAATAAATTGGTGCAAACTTGATTCTGCATATCATAATGATGATTCAGGCAATTAACAAATGCATTTACATATCTTGATTGGGTTGCACAAACCTCAATTAAATTTAAATCTCAATTAAACCTTAAGTGTAAATTAATTTCATGTACATTTCAAGTAAATTTAAGTGTCAAGTAAGTTTAAATTGACACTTAAATTTAATTGAGATTTGTGCAACCTAGTCCTGGTTTTTAAGTTTTACAAATATTCCCATTACAGTCTATTTTAAACTTTGAACCCCCAGGTTTTCAGACCTCATAGACCCCAGTGTTTTCATTTGTTTATTGAATCTACATTTTAAAAGGAAACTGCATACAAAACATAATAAAATTCCAATTCCTGATTGTTGAGAAGACTATTTTTTATATATTTTCCATTGCAACCTACAAATAAAAATTACTCCTAGGGCTGGGACCCCATACCAGGCTAAACACTGGGGGAGTTTTCATTTGTGCAAACTTGAATCTGGTTATCAAAATAATGATTTTTTCCATTACTGGTTCTTAAGAAAACTTTTTGTCCTTAAATTTTTTTCTTCATTGCAACCTATGTGCAAACCAGGACTTAAGAGCCCAACAAACACTGGGACCTTTCGTTTGTACTACTGGTAATTGTGTAAAGCAAGACTTGAGCCCCACAGACACTGGAACCTTTCGTTTATATTATCGGTAATCTAAATATCCAAATGATGCTGCACAAAAATATTTCAGCATTTTTTTTTGCCGGTTCTTCAGAAAAAAATTTGTAAAGATTTTATTAATTTTGACCCCTACTAGTCCATCCCCATGGACGATCAACTTCATTTGCATTAATTTGAATCTCCTAACTATTTTTTGTTTCATTTGGTTGAACAATTTTGCACAAGACTAAATCTGATAAAATTAATGACAACAGACGACAGATGCTAAGTGAACTAATAAAACTTCAACAATATACAATTCAAATATATTAAACAACCTTTCATGTAATTGAACTTATAAAGTGCCCTCGTTAATCTAAGAAATCAAACTGATTCAAAAATATACCCGTTTTTTATTGGTTCAAATTTGGAATGTTAGTACCTACGAGAAAGGTTTTTGCTACCATCTAAATTAATGAGAATTGAAAATATTTGAAAGTTTCGGTTGTGAAACTTTGTAAAAATAAATATGTATTCAAATGACAATATTGCCATTCCAGTTTTGCTGGTTCACAAAAAAAGATGTAGTTTTAAGCATAATATGTAACATACTAGTTACAAAGTAACAATGAGCGAATCATGAAAATATTTGGGTTCAAATTTTAATCTTGTGTAATTCATTGTTGAAGAATTCCACCATCAACTTTTTCAAGTAGATTGAATCCAGATCAAATTTGTGTTAAATTATCTGTTTTAGGCAAACAGAATGCTGGACACTTTACATTGTGAACTCGTAGAAATAATTTCACGAGGCACTAAACTTGAAACTCCCCAACCCCTTTTTTTATATCAATCTTACGTTTTAATTTGCATTTAATTTTGATATACATGTACATTGTAAATGTATATCTTTTTTATGCAAGGGAGGTAAGTCATAAAGCCTTCACATTTTGTAGTCGTATCAAGAATAATATACATTTTATTATTTAATACCCATTACTGTTTATATGCCATTTAAATTTTAGGTAGGGATTAATTTAATTTCCAGTCCTGGATCTTGCATACTGGGTAAGTAATTTTTGCCAAAAACCATATGAGATTCTTGATGTTTTTATGACTGCATGATTAAATGTTCATTTCAGCAGCGTTTCCCTAATAACTGGCTGCCGGCCAATTTAACTGCTTGAAATGCCAATATTTCACTAACCTAAACAAATTGAGTTAAACAGTTCATCTTGGTCGTTTTTACATATAGGTTGAGTAGGGACAACTCTGAATCTATGTGGTCCCTAAGACCCCTGGCCTATACAAAACATTCAATTGCCTGTTACTCTAAATTTTAAGGAACTCCTGTATCATCATGGCACAAAAACTAGTAAAATACATATACATGTAATACTTACATTTCCCTCTCCCCTCTCCACCCCCCCCCCCCCCCCCTCCCCCCAATAACACTAGATTGCTAGATTAAAACTAGATATCGATATTAATCAAAAATATTTAAAATAAATGTATTCTGAAACATGCTTAAAAATAAGGCAACTGATAAAATCATACATGAATCAATCATAATTAAAAATATGATTTAAAATCATTACACCAGTAAAAAAAACCTGAATAAAATATGTTTTAATACAGTCAAACCCCTCATGTGGAAGACGTCCGTGCAAGACCAATATGTAGTCAAGGATATAAACCCCCACCCCATTAAATCATCTCACGTGGAAGACACTTGAATTCATCTCAAATTAATAGTATTCTGTATAATAAAACCATGGAAATCATTTTTCATGCTTTGAAAAACAAATATAATTTAATACAATGATTTTAATTAAGTTACCTTGAATGTGTTGCTTATCAATTCTTTGACCATTTGATATTTTGTATAGGTTCTGTACTTTATATTGAATTTATCACATAATTCATACCCCATGAATAATACTGATTTCAAATCCTAGAATAATCATAACCATTTCACCGTATATGAATTATAGGGGGGTTAGGATTATGGTGTTCAATGCCACTTTCAACAATATTTTAGTTATATCGTGGCAGTTAGTTTTATTGGTGGAGGAAACCGGAGTTCCCAGAGAAAACCACTGACCTGCCGAAAGTCACTGACAAACTTTTTGACAAAATGTTGTATATTGAGTACACCTCGCCTGAACGGGATTCACACTGACAACATTAGTGGTGATAGGCACAGATTGCATAGGTTGTTGTAAATCCAACGATACGATAAGATCTGAATTATAAAAGGATAATTTGTCATGATTTATCCCATATTCTAACATGACCTCCTTCTTTCGCTTTGTAAACAAACAAGTGATTTACCGATTGTGTATAATCTCATTAGCACATGCGCAGGTGCATGTGACTGACTTTCCTGTCGTAAATGTACATGTTGATGAATTATCGTCATTGTCCACAAACGTAAATATATACTAGGATGAACTGTTTTAGATACCTAAAACTTATGTCTCCCCTTAATGCGGCCATCTGTACAACAATCTATCTCGAAAGACAAAAATGTTATGGCCCAGACAAGAAAATACTATTTAAAAAACAATTATTTGACCTTGAGGTCAAAGGTCAAGGTCCCACGAAGCTATTACGGTACGTGACACACCGCCTTATGGTCATGCACCCACATACCAAATATCATTGACCTATCTCGAAAGACGAAAATGTTATGACCCGGACAAGAAAATACTATTTAAAAAACAATTATTTGACCTTGAGGTCAAAGGTCCCACGAAGGTCATTACAGTACGCAACACACCGCCTTATGGTCATGCACCCACATACCAAATATCATTGACCTATCTCGAAAGACGAAAATGTTATGGTCCGGACAAGAAAATACTATTTAAAAAACAATTTGACCTTGAGGTCAAAGGTCAAGGCCCCACGAAGGTCATTACGGTACGCGACACACCGTCTTATGGTCATGCACCCACATACCAAATATCATTGACCTATCTGGAAAGACAAAAAAGTTATGGTCCGGACAAGCTTTGCTGAGAAGAAGCAGAAGAAGAAGCGGAAGAAAAAATCAGACTAAAACAATATGTCTCCCTTCGTTCGAAGGGGAGACATAATTACCGTCTTCCAATCAAAGTATACTACCGTATTTGTACTCTTAGACATATCAGAATCGAAATAATTCATGGAAGTCAGATCTAGAATGTGTTTTTAGTTTTATGATGGGTTGGTGGTTATTACTAAATTTTACGGCTCGGGATAAAATACTAATATCCGCCAACCCAAAACACATTCTGGCTTCCATGATTTATTTCTTAATCATTAAATATTACAAATATAATGAGGCTTGACTGTGTTAAAGTATGAAATATTATAATAATAAACAAACTATGTAAATATAAAAACCTTGATATGTACTATTAAATAAAAATTATTATAAAAATTTACATATTAGAAAAAAAAAACAATTACTTAATAAAATGTAATCATTTACAGATAATTTTACTTCTTCCTTTAAAATCTAAAGCTTACATCAGAATAGTTACAGACATATAAGCCACAAGTACTTTGCATAACAATTTTCTACAAAAACAAATATTTGCCTATTTTTTTTTAACATTGAAATAAGCAGTTATCTCCCCTTTGTAATATCTCTTCCAATGTTTACTGATTTGTATCTTATCATTTAAATTATGATTTCTCTATTTACATAGAACTTACTGCTTAATTCTGATTTCAGTGATTTGTTTGATCATGGAACTTAATTGATTAATGACTCTTTCAGTAATTTGTTTATACATTAAAAATAAATCTACGTTCATCATATGATTTTTCAGATATTTTAAGCTGTCAGATTAAAGGAGATTGTTTTACAGGTAACATAATCCAGGAAATTTCAATTTTCATAGTATCTTTTTTCTATTAAGACTCATAATTCCTGTATTTGTAGAATAGCTATATATTCTACGGACAGGGATTTAATATCAGACATATCTCAAAAAATGTCTCACGGTCATAAAATGTTGGAGTACAATTTTGGTATTTGCACTGGAAAAAAAATTCCAATCAGAACATCATTTTCAGCATTCTGATTGGAAGATCTTGGAGTACTAGTTTCATACTTGTACATGAAGTTTTTATGGCAGTGAGGCTGGTATTACCTCTATTTCAAACAATTCACACAAATACAAGAATGTAATCTTAATTTCTTATTTTCTTGTTTAATTCTCATGTCTCAGTAAAAACTTTTAAATTCTAGAAACTGAAATTAAACCAAAAATAAAAGAGAACAATTCTGAACGTTGTTTCAATAGGAGCATATATTGATATATCGGCCACAAAATTCAATAACACAATCTCAAGCCAAACATTTAAAAAAAATCAATCCAAAAATAAAACACAACTTTATTTAACACACATCACTAAAAACACAACAAAAAAAAACTTTATTCAACCTTTAACAAAGCAAGTGTGGTTATACTAGAATAAAAACATAAACAGAGAGAAAGGGATTTGGGAAAACTTTCTCATTTGGTTTGGAGGCAAAAGTAGGCACACCAGATCTCAGCAGGATTATAGATGAGTTGTTCCACATGAATGGATAAATCAACTTTCTAAGTAAGGCCTCTCAATTCAAATTCATTTTGAGTTTGTAAAGCATATCGTGTAAATGGACATAAGGTGTTCAAATCTTATATGTATGGGAGAGGAAAAAATGTTGATAGGATATGGTGGGTATAGGAGAGAGAAAAAAAATGGAGTTGAATTTTCTTTGGAATGGTGAAGAAAAATAATTTTGTGAAAAGACATCAGAAAACTGTTAGAAATATAATTTCTACAATTATAGATGTTTTCATGTTAACTTGATTACAAAACAATTGGATATAAATAAAAAATAAAAAAATATATTTTACATATGTGCCAAATATTATATACCATATACATACAGTATGTGTTAACTGATATGTACTACATATAAAAAAAAAGAAAACATATGCCACATATTGAAAGTGTTAAGACAGAATTGAGGAGTTTTTATCCCAATGTTTCTCTTTTTTTTTTACATTTTTTTTTATTTGTTTCTTCAATAGTCAGGAATTTACATTCATAAAAAAGCCCATACATTACCACCTGACATGGATGTACAAGGATTTACAATATAATTATTATGTGACTATTGCATTTTTTTAAAGTTAATTAATAAGCAAAATATGACATGAATAAATAAATCAATTGAGACACATTCATTCTTTCACATTCTCTCTCTCCTTTTCATAAACAAAACACACATTCCTTTACAATATCTGTCTTCTATTATTTTGTGACTTTAGTAACTTACTCCTAATTGATACAAATAAAATACATAAACATAAATAACGTAGTATACCCAGGTACCTATTCATAGTTAAAAATCTGGGAAAACATGTTTCACTGGGGTCCAGTATTTTTCAAAACCTTTTAAATTGTTGTTCTTTATGGCTATATATTGTTCAAGTGAATAGTAATTTTTAATTCGATACTTCAATTCTATGATTTTTGGAATTTTTTCTTTTAGTTTACATTTATATATATAATTTTTAGCTATATGTTTCTCTTGCAAAATTATAGTCTTATCAGTTCTGATATTAGTTGGATACTCAACAGAGACTTATTTATTATGCTTCATTCTTTGTCACTATATTTGTGGTACATGTATTTTTAGCCTGTCAGTACCAGTAAATGGTAAAATCTTGGTTTGTTTTAAATACTTGAAATAATAGAAATTAGTATGTCGTTATTTATTTTGTTCTAAAAGATACTGGTATACATGTAATTGCTAACATGCATATAATCAATATCTAATTAATACATATATATATAGTCTACAAAAATAAATACATGTATATAAAATCCTCTTAACTCTATGAATACAAGTAAACCACAAAATTCTTTATATGTCAACAAGAGTGAACATGATGAATTTGTCATAATTATTTGACCACAAACAAAACTAAAAGCCCACCTGAGCCTGTATCAATCATTTAATTATTCATGCACATTGTGTATTCAATCAAGTAAATTTTTTGGAGAAAAAATATTTGTTTTCACAGAAGGTCTTATGTATAAATAATAAAAGTTTACAAATAACAACAGACATAAAGTGATGACAATAGCTAACATAAGATGAACCAAGAAAAAATAACAATAAAGGGTACTCATTTTATAAGTATATTAAAGGAGCTGAAAAAATGTATGGATGAAGGATATGAAAATATTCACCATATACATGTATTCATTAAAAATCAAATCTAGTCAGATCATATTGTACCGTGGGTCCTATGGTACCATGTATTCACATGCATTTTTAATCAATTTTCGACGTCATTTTTTTAAATTAACTACCACGATACCATAGGACCCTGAAATATATTTGTGTTTACGGTCACCCGACCCACCCTATTTTTCAGCCGCCATCCCTAACCTTTTTTATCAGCAATTATTCCCCCCTAATTTTTGCTAACGACCCTATCAATTTTTACACAGAATTCGGATAACCATTTTTGTTGTTTAATCAGCAACAATGTTTTATTTATTCAACCGCTAGCTTTTTGTCGAAATTGAGAGCAAAGAAGGTAGAAAAACTGTGTAAGTCGTCATAAAACAAATGACGGCTTACTGGAAATTTCGAAAATGAAATACCGGAATCGGATTCCGGAACGACTATTTCCGGTTTTGCCGATAGTTAAAAAAAAAAAAAAAAAAAAAATTTAATGCCGACCGACCGACCCTAGATTTTTTTGACATGTGATAGTAAACACACATATATTTTTTTTTTGGCCTAAACATAATAAGAGTGACATGAAAATAAAATATATACAAAAAATAAAATTCATGAACTAATACACTTTCATTTTCTTATCTTATTGCTAACTGAACACATGTTGGCTATTAAATTAACTTTAATCATAAGTAGGTAGGTACTCATGTTGCCCTGTTTTACCTACCAAAGCCAGACAAGTTCTCTATAAATGAAGTTGTATAATTTGATGTTACAAAATTCATATTAAGAAAATGCAATTCATAACAACAGGATCTCTTTTTATGAGTAACTGGTGAAGTAAATTCTCCAAATGGATTTAATCTGTAATTGAACTGTCTAAAATTGTGATCTTCTAATTTTTTTATAGTGTGAAACATATAAAGATAATCATCTTTTCCAGAGTTGAATTTAACATTGCTGGTTCCTTTCAGCGATTTAAAGAATTCGTTGGTGTGTATCTCAAATCCAATCTGTTTAACATTCTTGAAAGATTTTTCCTTTATCAGATTTTCAAGGACAGTCCACTCCATGTATTCGATGTCAAATTTGAGATAGTCAATGATAGTCTGCAAAAAAAACCGTTTGATATTAATCAGAGCATGTAGATATTAATTATTCTGAAATATTAATTTCAAAACTTGTACATTGTCCGTAAAAATACAATTTATTTCTACAAGCTTTAGAAACAGATCGATTGGCTCACTTTTCTAGTCTATTTCTCAAAGAGTGCAAATAAGTTATATTTTCACTGACAGTGTAAGTATAGTGTGTTTATCCTGCAATATAAAAATTCCAAAAACCATGAAAACACAGCCAAATTTTACTAAAAAGAGTAGAAACAAGTTTCATTACAACCATATTCAAGGGTGTCCTCTGCCAAGTCCATGCTATACTGTTACCATTTCTTAGTGTTTGCTCTACATGAACCAGGTACCAGTAGATTATTATTTGTATAATAGACGAATAAAACAAACATTTATTTGTATACTTTTATTGTACAGAAAATGTAATGATTGCAGGATAAAATATAGTCTATAGCTGATGCAGTGTCACAAAAATTATATTTGTAATTTTGCAATATTTGTTTTTTAGAGAGGTGGTTTCACCAAAAGAAATTTGGGATAAAATAAAATCCAGATCTAGACATCACAGGCATTTTTGATGTTTCAAGATGAAAAAATTAGAGTACAGGACATGTTGACAACTTAAAGAGTACTGGTCGTATAGGCCAGGTTAGGATTTGAACATGCTAACGAATATTGGGTACTGGGCATGTTGACCAAATTTGTCTGCTGCTATAGTGCATATATTAACAATGATAGCTTTTGTCCTAAAAAATAATAAATAACAATAAAAAGCAAAAATCAATGAAATAAAATGAAACTACCGGTAGTTAATATATAACCTATAGAGGCAGAAGAATTCACCCCACAAGTTAGGGTACTCCAGTAGTTTCTGAATAAAAGAACACTGATGAAGCTTAGCCAATAAAATTGTGTTAATGTCTTCAGTGGCCATATTGAAATTTGGATCATGACCAAAATTATAAATTATGTTGAAGTCAACCATAAGAAAATTCCAGCAAATCTTCTTTTCATTTGGCAAAGTGGTTTTGGAGGAGATGTTAATATACAATGATGATGGGTGCAAACAGATGACAATCACCAACCAGTATGGTCCTTTATAACAGGTCTTTTAACTATAGTAAAAATTTAGTGGCATCCAACTTTAATTTGATTAATAAAATGACTTACGTTTGAATGTCCACGCTCTCTTAAATGAGTAGAAAATGTCTTTAGCCTCCATCCTTTATTATTTATTGTATTTCTTCCTCCTATTCCAACAAGCTTGAAATTAATTTTAGGGTGTAGTTTTTCTGTTGGTATTGGTATACTTGAGAGAAAAAAATCAAACTTATGTACAAATACTGTCAAGCATAGTAAGGTATAACAAATCCATTTAATTCATATTCTCACATAATTTTTTTTATAGAGGAATATACATATAAAATATATCTGATTGAACATGTTCATCTATATATGTATTATAGGGATCTGAACATGTTCATCTATGTATGTATTATAGGGATCTGAACATGTTCATCTATGTATGTATTATAGGGATCTGAACATGTTCATCTATGTATGTATTATAGGGATCTGAACATGTTCATCTATGTATGTATTATAGGGATCTGAACATGTTCATCTATGTATGTATTATAGGGATCTGAACATGTTCATCTATGTATGTATTATAGGGATCTCGTGCAGAACAAACATACTCAAGCGATGGTATAACTAGAGGCAGAGATTTATAAGGTAGACATGCCACTCTACTCCAACAATTATTGCCTTGCCAACTCTAAGTCAACCAGTCTTTGCTCTTGCTCATTAAAGCTACATGTTTAGCAGAGAAGTAGCAAATACCAATATACAAATCTTTAGTTTGACCTGACTGAGGATCAAACCCACATACTGCAATTGAGGCAAGTATGGTAAGCATCACTCTACTGAGGATGTATGTGTTAAGATGATTGGAGTTGCTTTGTAATGATTGGTTGGGAATTGCTTTTTGTGTCTCTGGTGTTTCAATGTTGTATCCTTTTCCTCTTTCTGGTTATATTAAATATGTCCCTCACTCTGTTTCAAGCAATTACATTGTTAAATTATGTATAGTTTACAATAAATTTTATATATAAAAAATAATACCTTGGATCATATGAATACACTGTGCAGTTGTAAATTCTAGCAGAAACTCTGTCAAATCTCCAGTCATTACCAATCCTTATAAAGAATACACAAACATATTGATATGGCATAGTTAATATTTAATGAGTGTTTTATTGGACAATGAAGAAAGAAATGACACTCGTCATCAATATCATATTTACATCTAATACAGATCCTTTGATAAAAAGATGGGCTGTACTTTGTGAAATGACCACAGATATGTTCCACTTGTCGTAACACTTTCCAGTCATTTCCTCATTCATTACTTATCATCAGGTTTGTAACTAGAGTAACACGACGGGTGCCACTAGTGGAGCAGGAACTGCTTACCCTTCCAAGGCACCCGAGTTCACCCCTGGTTTTTAGTGGGGTTAGTGTTACTCGATCTTTAGTTTAATGTGTAGTGTTTTGTAGATCGTTGTTTGTCCTTTTGGCCATTGTGTTGTCTGTCCTTCTTCGATTTATGGATTCTGATTACCCCTTTGGTATCTTCAAACTCTTCTCATGACTGCAAAATTCTAAAATAAAAAGCAGTAAATACTAATTATAAAGTCTTTGGTTTGACCCGACTCTGATAATCTGCACTCGAGGCAAATTCTAACCATTACAACACAGAGGAAGTTGTATTTATTTATAAAAGCAATGTCGTTGTTTATATGTATGTACACTACTGTCGGAGACATAGCATGATAAATGCCTGTGACAGATGTATCACTCTTCTTAGTAACACTGATATATCTTTTGCTCTGTCTATAAATCTATACAGTTACAAAATGTACCTTCTTATGCCTTTTGGGTGATATCGAGTAACACTCGAAATACAAAAGATACATGTGTACATTAAACAGAACAAAAGATATATCCATATCAGTGATTATAATTATGTCTATCACAGTCATTTATTGTGCCATGTTTCTGTAGTTACCCAAAAGAGTACACAATACAAGGCTCATGAAATCCAAATGGTGGTGAAAAGCAGACGTTCCATCCTCCATCATGCTGAAATCCTACTCTTTCATCTTTTTTACAAATTACATCTTTTGCTTCTAAGTATCTGAAGTAAACAAAAATAAAACACATACATTTTGTACTAGTACACTAAACAATTTACAAATTAAATTTGGTTGATTTATGGTGTTTAACACCACTTTCAGTTATATCGTGGTGGTCAGTTTTATTGGCAGAGGAAACCGGAGTACCCAGAAAAAAAACCTGACCTGTCATAAGTCACTGACAAACTTTATCACATAATGTTTTATCGAGTACACCTCACCTTGAGCGGGATTTGAAGTCACAATTTTAGTGGTGATAGGCACTGATTGCACAGATAGTTGTAAATCCAACTATCATGCGATCAAGACCAGGACGGAGCCTTATTCAGTTGAACCATTTGTGTCACAGTCAAATAGGGACTGATGATTCTACATCAAAATATCAAAGTATTTGAGTCATTCAGGATAAATAAAGCTGAAACATATTAAAAATAGACCAAATGTTTACTTTTAAGTTATCCAAGCCATGAAGGAATCAACTTATCTGAGTGAGATATAACATGGTTTGACTATAGTTCAAATTTCAGAGTATTCTCAAAAATAATTACTATTAATCAAGACCAATTATGACAAAATTTTGTTTGATTCGACATGTGGTTTTAGAAAAGACCATGTTCAATAGTATAAACAACTGTGCCAAATTCACCTATAAATAGTCCTGCAAGTTAACTCTGAAACATCGAATGTGAAACACCTCAAAAAGTACATATATACAGACCCTCAGACTACCAGTAAATTAGTCTAGGCAAATGTTTATGTCAGACAGACGGACAAAACGATACCATAATAAATCCTGTTTAAAGCCTGGCATATAAAAATAGAACAGACAAATAATGGATGCTAATTAATAGTAAATAAAGCTTAAAAGAATTTTAGCCAAGTGAACTTAATACTTTTAATATATTTTTGAGATGTTCAAAGTGTACAATAACCCTGTGAAACTAGGAATGATCAATAAAGGATTCCTTGAAATACTGGAAATCATAGAATAATCTCAAAAGCTTAAGATTTACCGGTAAGATAAACCATCTTCACAATGAACACCAGTACATCTGCCCAAGACCAGTCAAACTTTGTTCGGACCAGTAAGTTTTTCAGTTTTTATTTAGAACTATATAAAAATAAAATCAAAAATTTGATTTGGACCAGTAAATTCAATTTTTTATTTCCAGGACTGGATAAATGATGCTATATTCATGTATGTACACTATCCCTATTGTAAAGGGAGGTAAATCTGTAGGGAAATACATATTGTAATTGTGTCATTAGAGTGGAGTTTTAAGTCCTCAATTCTTATTCTTACTTAAAAAAATTATCTTCTATCATGACTTCAGACATGTTCCTGGTGAGAAAGATTGGTGGATTGTTCATCAACATCAATTCTGGCTTGAATGGTGGCTTTGGTGTGGTTGTTGTTCT
This sequence comes from Bathymodiolus brooksi, assembly GCA_963680875.1. NCBI lineage: Eukaryota > Metazoa > Mollusca > Bivalvia > Mytilida > Modiolidae > Bathymodiolus > Bathymodiolus brooksi. The sequence continues at coordinate 112,293,631 of OY804576.1, forward strand.
CTGAAAATAAAGAATTAACCAGTTTTCTTAAAATTTTCCACAATTCCACACAATGAAGTCATCTTATTGCACATTTAAGGTATATGTATGTTATCAAAACAAAAATATAACATCAGAGAGCAGAGACAAAATTATATGCCTTAAGAGTAACATTGTCAATAACCCAAATTGCATTGCAGTATATGAATTACTCTTGCTAGAAGCCAGGGTTTTACTGCAAGATTTTATAGTACAAGAAATAATCATGATAATGCATGTTTCAGAAAATATATATTGTGTCTGAACGGCGAAATCTAAGACAAAAACACCAGATAGGCTAGCTACAAAAACACAAATTGACCTGTAGTAGAAAATGCACAAGACGTAATTAGAGTTTTTACACCTTTACACAGATGATATCTCAGGTTACCATCAAATTTAGACATACACAATGAGTGAGTGATTGTTGTTTAATACCAATTCAGCAATTTTCCATCTATATCATAGCAAGAACAAGATAACTTTCAATGAGATGATGATGATGTCCACTTTGTACTAGACCAACACGCTTTGTTGGATTTTAATAGTGCTAGCTCACTGAAACAACAGTCTGCGGGTAGACATGTTGCTCCATTCGGACACATTATTCTTTGCTCTTTCTCCTTAATGCTGCATGCTTAGCGAAGAAGCAACGAATACCAATTTTATAGTCTTAGGTTTGATCCGATCTGAACTCGAACCCACGATTTACCGCACTTGCGTATGTCATATAACATGATATAGTTATGACGTTGGAATACTAACGACATATTGATGTACAGCTTTGACCATCTCTGTGTCATTTAAACAAATAAGGTACAAACATACTGACTTTTTACAAATGTAAATGCTCATTCCTAATTTCCTATACCCTTTAGCAATGAAAATCCAATACAATATTTCATCACAAGGTAAATGGATCATGTTTTACATTCTCCCATGACGACATGGAATAAATGAACATGTGCTTGACAATCTCTATGGTGATTTAACATTACATATTGTACCAGATTAAATCCATTTGCTAGCTAAGGGTTACGATCTGCCTGAACTCTCCGAGATCTTCACCCTTGGCAACATTAGCTGTAATTTCGTAATTCCTGTGTACTGCGATCTAATGGACTTTATCAGTTACATCCCTTATAATGATATCATTTCAGCCAATCTGCCTATGGCATTCATTTAACCTCATATCAAAATATGTACACAGTAAACTGAAAACTCTAAAAATGTGTCCCCAGGTAGGACTTCCTTCATGGTAAACCCTACACATTTAGGGTATTTGATATTTACATTTTTCCAACAAAACTTGTTTTTGCAACAGAGAACTGCCTGTGTATACAGCTAAAACCATCACCATGTGACAACAAAAGTCTGGCTAACACTGCCCAGGCCCAAGGGTGAAGAGGATGTGAGGTTGATTATAACCATTGACTCGAGACGATGAATTCAATCTGTTTGAACACTCCAAGTATTTTCTAGACCATCTCAACAGACTTTTAAAAGAATAACACAGAGAATAAATTGGGCCGTCGTGGTCGTGATCGTATGGTAGTTGGATTTATAACTACCTATGCAATTAGTGCCTATCACCACTAATCTTGTTGAGATTAGGATTCCTAGGATGAAGACCAGACAGAAAATTTCTTCGGAATCCTAATCTCAACAAGATTATATCACCACTAATGTTGTAAGTTTGAATCCCACTCAGGCAAGGTGTATTCGATTCAACATTATGCTATAAAGTTTGTCAGTGACTTGCAAACAGGTCGGTGGTTTTCTCCGGGTATCAGAGTATAAATATTTAACATTGTTTAAACCTTCTTATTATGTTCCATAGATTCAATAAAATTCAGGCCCAACTCTGGTATGTTTAGTCTTCCTTCTTGTAGTATTTTCTTGTGTTTCCTTTCTTCTTCTGTTAAATCTGAATCATCGTATATGTTATCTAGTTCGAACGGAGATTTTTGTAGTAAAGGTTGTTTTCTTCCAGCTCGGCTCAACAGAAATATTCCAATGAATGCTAAAATGGTGATTAAGAATACAATTTGTCTAAAACGGGCCATCTTACAATAATCTAATATCATCATAGATTATCTAATGTAAAAATAAATAACTGAATGTTCATTTTAAAAGTATGCACAAGGGTTAAAAGCTAAAGAAGTTATGACTTTTCTTGTTTGTAAACACCATGAAATCAATCCAGCTACTTTTTGTCATTCGGAAGCAGGGGATGTCATAGGGAAAAGGGATGGAATCAACAAATAATGATGCTAGAAAATGGCCGATTTTACCATTCGATGTATCTCGGGATTTTATAATAAGTAATGAAATTCTCGTCTAGTTCTCGTATATCGAGAAACTTTTCATTGGATAATTTTTTGACGTATTTGAAGTGTCTATGCAAATTTAGAATCGACGGAAATATATCGGAAAATGCCGAAGTATAATTGTAATATACGGAAAATATCGAAGGAAATTCGGCAATATATTTATAATAAAGTGGGCGTTGATTATATAAATAAATCTAAAGTTCTTCAAGGTATGTATATTTAATTTAAATAATTGCAACTATAATATTCATATAAATATGAACATACATTTTTTTTATTGTTTAATATTGATAACAATTTCAAAATATAACAATTAAACACTGTAAATGCAAAAAGTTGAATTAACAATTATTGGGGAAAATGTTTTTTAAGGAATATAAATAAAGGGAGATAATCATAGTACTGTATAGTATTATAAAATTACTACTAAAAAAACTTTTGTAAAAAAAAATTGAACTAAGTGATTAACACAGTTTGTCTATAAGTTTATATTTAAAAAAAATATGAAATAAATATTTTACAATACTGTCTGTACTCCTGTAGGAGTGTGAAGCCCATCTATGATCTAAATAGATCCTCTGTTTTTAATAACAATTTATATTCATAAAATAAAATAATCAAAATGCATATGTATGCTAAATAAATTTTGGATTAAGTGTTAACTATGTTAGATACAATGTATCTACGTACCATTAGTTGTTTACAAAATACACTTATATATATAATTATTGTTTGTAAACAAACATCTGCTTTGCATATCATCCTCGGATTTACCATATTCTAAGAAAACACATGTTTCTTTTAATTAATTTATTTCATAAAAATATATAACCTATATTTTCTGTTTTAATATATAATTATTAAGGTAAAACTACCTTACAAAAGAACAAAAAGCCATTCAGAAAAATTTGTCAAACTAAAACTCTTTCTGATTCTGATCCTGATCTTACCAGCAGCTCGCTGGTAATATTTGGCCCAAATTTTGATTGTATTTTACTTCACATCCAAAATTTTACATGAAGACATATGTTGAATGTAAAATAATACAAACCTCATTGGGAAATATATATTTCAAACAATTACATCCATATTTTGTCACAATATATCCATAAATAAATGTCTGGCAAACTCATTTACCTAACACGATACACACATTAGCACCCCCCTATTGGTTGTAATGGCTGAGTATATAGCCAAGGGAGATAATCGTTTCCGTAGCCTGTTCGGAGTGAGATTTTGCTAAACCACGGAGGTGTTCCAAATGATGGACATAAAAATACTATTCCAGTTATTCCCCTTTTACCAATAAATAAACGTTAGAGGATACCGAGAAACTGGATAGGGTACACAAGACGAAGAAAAACAAAACACAAATACAACACAAATTTTTGATATAGAAAACAAAATGCATTCGCTTGATGTAAGTCTTTTCTTGGCAATTTTTCGTAAAAATGAGTGGGGAAGAAGTAAGTGAGGAGATATATTTTTAATTAGATAAATTTATTCCCGAAATGGATACAACAATCTCCTGTTTATTTAAGAAGACTAAAATAGTTACTTTCAGTAACAGCGGTAGAAAATGTAAACACTTGTTTCAATACGATGACTCAGTAATAGAGAATCTATCAAACTACAACTATCTTGGAATTTCATCAGGTACATTTACTTATGGACAAAAAGAATTGGTTTCAAAAGCTAGAAAAGCAGCCTTTAAAATCTCTACGAACTTAATTTTAAACCATCCCTTTTGTGGTGTTAACCTAATGATGAAGCTATTTGATGCATTAATCAACCCAATCATTTTTATATGGAAGTGAAATATGGGGAACTGGAAATAATTGTATAACTGAAACTTTTCGTAATAGATTTTGTAAGTCGGTGCTAGGCTTAAGTAGGAACGCATCAAACAGTGCAACTTTAGGTGATTTTGGGACGTTTCCCAATGCAAATATTTTTATTGATATTGCTATATTAAAAATTTGGCTACATATTGTAAATAACAAGTGCAGGCATCTAGTAACGGAAGCGTATATTTCGGAAGTAAAACAAAACTCTAATTGGACTGCATATGTTAGACATCTTCTGTGCAAAAATAGATTATTATATATCTGGCAAAATCCTAGTGCATTTAATAGTGATTATGTTGTTGCAGTCTTTACAGAAAAAAATAACAGATCAATACCAACAAATCTGGCTGACTGAAATAAAAAGTAATAATAAACTTGAAACATATGTGCTTCTAAAGAATGAATTTATTAAAGAAAACTATATTGACATTTTAAAAGAAAAACACCTCCTTAGAGCAATGAGTAGATTAAGACCAGTAGTCACCCATTGAAAATCGAAACAGGGCGTCATTGCAAACCCCCGTTGCCTAGAGAAAATCGCCTTTGCTCAGTATGTAATGTAATAGAGGACGAAGAACATTTTCTTGTTTCTTGTAAGAAATAGGAAGCTGAAAGACTTAGTCTTTTTAAATTTGTTAAACATACGTCATTTAAATATTGGAATGCCAAAGATAAATATGTTTTCTTATTAATGTCAAATAAAGATCCAATACTTATTCTAAATACTGCAATTATTATACAAAGATGTCTTTTCCCCCACTTGAAATGATATTGTTTTTACAGTGTTTATTATTGTTACTACTTAATAATGTTTGTGTATGCATTTGTTAAACCCATTGTATGTATGCGGTTGAACAATAAAATTATTATTATTATTTACTTGAACAAAAATCTTGACGAAAAGCAGTTATTTCATTTATTATAAAATTCTAAATAAATTCAAGTCTAAGTAAAGTAAAAAATTATAAATATTTGAAAACAGAATTTCAATAAATAGTTGTTTATAACAAGCAATATACCACTACGATAGACTAGTGTAATGGTTTGCGTACTCGCATCGGGGTGTTGTAGATCTACGTTATTAGATCGGGGATTCGAACCACGACCTGGTTAAACCAAAGAGAATAAATTGATATTTGCTGTTTTCTTTGCTAAGCACATAGCGTTAAAGAGTAAAGGAAAATACTGGTTGGCTCAGTCAGAAAAATGTGCCCAGTGGACCGACATGTGTGTCCGTGCATTGTAGTTCCAACGAGTTGGCATTATTAAAATCCAGCTAAGTTGGTCTATAGTATAAAGAGGACATCATCATCTCACAGAAAAGTAATTATTATGTTCTTCAAATGATAAATCTGAAAAAAGTCACTTGGGGTTAACAAGGATTTGAATTTGGTGTTAAACAACAATTACTCATTCACTGACGTTTTTGAAACGATTCAGTAGAAAAATAGCAACAACAAAAACTTCGCCACGGTATATTGGTATTAAAAAAAACCATTTTCTTAGGTTCAGGCAAGAATTTATATAGTCTACTATATAAATCCTTGGTTCAGAAGAGTTTTTTTTTTTACTTTATTTAATTTTAGCAACACACTTTATATAAGTGTTCTTCCATCGAACATTTTGTATACCTCGTCGTCCGCATTCGCTGAATCCAATGTATTCTTAGTTTAATTGGGAATCAGCAAATAATAATAATGGCGGGTCCGGGGTTCATTGGTTGCTCCTCCTAGAAAATGTTTTTAAAATCGCGTGAAAATCGGCAAATATTGGATTCGAAATCCTCTCAGTGGAATCCCCTGTTTAAAATGTTGTAGATCCACAGCCCTGAATATGTCCTCTTACTGGAAAATGTTCAATGATCCCACTGAAGTCCCTTAAAGGGATATTGTCTACCAGCTGCGTAATTTTTTCATACCCAAAATTATTGTCGATTTCCGTACTGACCTTCATAAAATGAAGATTAACACCGAGTTATGTTGCAAAAGATACGAAAAAGACCCAAAACTATCGTTATCAGAATTATTGTCCGGATGACAATATTCAAATCTGTTCATATGGCCTTCTATGCGAACACGTCTTGAGCATGCGCACTGTTTAGAAACAATAAACAACATGTGGTTCTTGGGCAAAAGAGAAACTGTCAACGCGTGGAAGAAAGCGGACTTTGACGGATTCAGAGATAAAGAGGAATAGAAGTGAAGTATCTTCCAAATGGAACAAATGCAGGATATATGTAGGGGATCAGTTGGACCGTTGCCGTTGGATGGAGCGAACTCAAGGAAGTGCTTGATTATTGTTGATAGGTAAGCCAAGCATGTTGCCTTCTTTTCTCAATCGTTTTTCATATTTTATGATGATGCCTATGATCATTTTCGGTAGATATTAATCAATATATGTAATTTTGCACCTGGCAACAGCAAATTATTGTCAATGAGTAGCATAAAACGGCCGTATTTGCGAGGTAAACAAACACAAATTTTAAGAGGCCAGCAAAGGGGAAATGGGAGTGCAAAAATGATATCAATGACAATGCAGTTTATTATTATCAATTTAAAAAAACAAATCGAATCAATTCATTTTTAATGCAAGAATTAAAACTGTACATGGCTTAATGAAAACCCTATAAAGTTCTTTTTATTCAAGCAAATTTATTTCTTTGATATAATTAGGCTTTTAATTTTATCAAATTTCAACAACTTGGACATGAAACTTAGTTTTAGGAACCAAAAGTATATACCTTACTTTCTGCGAATTATCACTATAATGGAAAATCAGTATGTATTTTTCAAATAAAAGCTTTCTATTTAAAGAAGCTTCATTTCAATTGCACTTTTAGTTTGGATCCTGTAAGTATAATATATAATTATAAACAAGGTTTTGAAGAAATGATATGAATATCCATTGAAATTTTCAAGTTTCAGAACTTTTTTTTATATATGACTACAAAATTTTACTGAAAATTTCAGAAATGTCCTAAAATGCATATTTTAGACCATGGCTAAATGAAAATCATTTTCAATTCCTTTATGCAAACAAGTTTATATCTTGGGTACTGGAAATACATTACATAAATAAGGTTAAAAGTACTTTTCAATAAGTTTGAACATAACACTTTGTTATGGGAGCCAAAATTATATCTTCCTGTCTGTGAATTATCACCATAGTGGAAAATCAGTATGTATCTTTTATATAAAAAGCTTTCCATTTAAATAAGTGTCATTTCAGTAGCATTTTTAGTTTGGATCCTGTAAGTATGATACATAAACAAGGTTTTTAAAAAATAATATGAAGATCCATAGAAATTTGCAAGTTTCAGAAACTTTTCTATATATGTGACTATAAAATTTTACTGAAATGTCCTGAACTGCATATTTTAGACTATGACTAAATGAAAATCGTTTTCAATTTCCTTATGCAAACCAAGTTTATTTCTTGACTATTCTAAAAACATTACATTAACTAGTTTTTTACTACATTTCAACAATTTTGGACATAATTTTTAGTTCAGGGAGCCAAAATTATACTTTACTATCTTAGAATTATCAACATAGACATGATAGAGGGAAATCAATATGTTTTTTTCATATAAAGGCTTTCTATTTAAAGAATTGTCATTTGAACTGCTTTTTATCCCCTTGCCAACGAAGTTGCCAAGGGATATAGTAACGCTACCGTCCGTCCGTCACATCCTTGTGAACACTCTAGAATCAACATCCTTCAATGGATTTTGATCAAACTTGGTACATACTTAGTCCTTAAGAGAATCTGGAACCCTATTGATTTTCAAGGTCGTATGTCAAAGATCAAGGTCACAGCCTAAAATTTTTACCGCATAACATCCTTGTGAACACTAGAATCAACATCCTTCAATGGATTTTTGACAAAACTTGGTACATACTTAGTCCTTAAGATACCGAAACCTTATTGATTTTCAAGGTCATAGCCTTATAGGTCAAAGGTCAAGATAACCGGGTCAAAATTTTACCACGTAACATCCTTGTGAACACTCTAGAATCAACATCCTTCAATGGATTTTGACCAAACTTGGTACATACTTAGTCCTTAAGAGAATCTGGAACCCTATTGATTTTCAAGGTCAAAGGTCAAGGTCACCGGGTCAAATTTTTAGGCAAGGGGATATGCCACGCTTTGCCCTTGTTTAGTTTGGATCTTGTAAGTATGATTTATAAACAAGATTTTTAAGAAATAATGTGAAGATCCATAGCAATTTGCATGTTTCACAGTGTGTGAATTTAACAGTAGACCGATGGCCCATGTCTGTGTTAAAATCATGCAGGTTTTTGTAAAATTATCTAATTTTTTTAGGCAAATTACTACAAAAACTGGTAATTTCAGACAAATGTGATTTTGTAGTGATTGATATTTGTACTTTTGATTTAGATATTCTGACCAAGGT